>CM040127.1:18844425-19208448 GCA_022559845.1 Amorphophallus konjac
ACCGAACGGGCGACTCCCTGGCTTCGCCGCAATATCGAAAGTGCGTGTTGGCCTCAAGCGGGGGGGCCTCGATCAGAGACCGGGCTTCTCGTCGTCCGGAGGGGATGGAGAGAAGAGTTTGTTTAGTCAATGACCCGGACGGGAGGTCCGAGCCAAAGGGGTACTCACCGCCCGGGAAGGACGGAGAGAAGAGTTTGTTTAGTCAATGACCCGGACGGGAGGTCCGAGCCAAAGGGGTACTCACCGCCCGGGAAGGACGGAGAGAAGAGTTTGTTTGGTCAATGACCCGGACGGGAGGTCCGAGCCAAAGGGGTACTCACCGCCCGGGGAGGACGGAGAGAAGAGTTTATTTCTTTCTTTTTTTTGGTACCTCCGCTGATGCGGGGCGGTGGCTGGAAATGGGGGGCATTCCCCTTTTCTGGTTTTTTTTCTTCTCTTTTTTCTTCTCTTTTTTTTTCTTCTTTTTTTTTCTTTTTTTTCTTCTCTTTCTATTTTTCTTCCTTTTCTCTCTTTTTTGCTTCTTCCTTCTTTCTCTTTCTATTCTTTTTTTTGCTTCTTTTTTTTTGTCTTCTTCCTTTTCTTTTCTCTCTTCTCCTCCTATTATTCTTTTTCCTTTTTCTTTTGGAAACCCGACTGGTGGTCAAATCATTTAGACATTAATCACGCAAATCTGCCCCAAAATGGGGCGAAGAGTAATATTATTACCTGAATGGGGGCGCCGGAGCGTGGTACAGTCTCAAGTGCCTTCCATTAAGAGGCGGGAACTGAACTTCCCCGCGATGGTTGACAATTACATAGGCCCCACCTTCGTAGACTTTTTGGACTACGTAGGGTCCGAGCCAGTTCTCATTCAGCTTACCCTTAGGGTTGGCAGCCATGAGGTCTCTTCTCTTGACCATGACGAGGTCGCCCTTCTTGAATTCGCGTTCCTTGACGAGCTTGTCAAAGGCGCCTGCAATCCGAGCCTGGTAGACCTGGATATTCTGTTGGGCTTGAAGCCGCTTTCCTTCCGGACTGGAGAGTTCATCGAGCCTTCGCTCGACGTTGGTCTGCCCTTCGGGGACGAGCCCATGCCGAATGGCGACTCTGAGGGAGGGTATCTCCAGCTCAACGGGGACGACCGCCTCCGAGCCGTATACGAGAGAGAAGGGCGAGCAGCCCGTTGGAGTCTTGTATACGGTTCGGTATGCCCATAGTGCCTCGTACATCTTTTCTTCCCAGTCCCTTTTGTTAGAGCTAACAGTCTTGGCCAGGAGAGTGCAAAGTGTCTTATTGAAAGCTTCGGCCAGCCCATTGGCTTGTGGATTGTAAGGAGTCGATGTCCTCCAGTCAACTTTGTATTTTTCTGCTAGCCGGTAAACCTTCTGGTTACGGAAGTGGCTGCCGTTGTCCGACACAATCCGGTCAGGCACGCCAAACCGGAATATGATGTTGCGACGGACAAACCTGACCACGATCTCTCCGGTGACTTCCCGTAGGGCAACAGCCTCTGCCCAGCGGGAGAAGTAGTCGATCGCCGCCAGAATGTATTTACAGCCTGTGGAAGATGCGGGTAAGGGGCCCACAACGTCTGTTCCCCATTGGGCGAACGGCCAACTGGGCGCTGTTGGGTGCAGTTGCGCGGGAGGCCTCCTGGGTATAGTGGCATGCTCCTGGCATCTCTGACACGACTTAGCGTACTCGCAACAGTCGTTGAACATTGCAGGCCAATAGTAGCCAAGTTTCTTGATTTCAATTTTCATCTTCGGCCCCGCCTGGTGTGCGCCAGCTGTGCCGGCATGGACCTCCTTCATAACCCTCCAAGCTTCTTCAATGGACAAGCATCGGAGGAGTAGCTTCTGTTGGGCATCCGCCACAATTCTGAACAATATTCCGTTTCGGAGCTCATAGGAGTCTTTGGTTTTGACTAGCTTAATCTTTTCTTCTCTTCGGTCGGGTAGTTGCTGGTGTCTGAACCACTGCATTAGGGGGTCTCTCCAGTCAGGCAGGCTGATGGCTTCTGCTGTAGCGACCTGCATGTCCTCTTCTTCTGGCTCTTCTTCTATCATACTGGGCATCTGGCGCTGGTTCACTACCTGGATGTTGAGAGATCCGTTTGGGGGTACTGCCAGTGAGCTTGCCAGTTTTGCCAGGGCGTCGGCTTGCGCATTCTCCCCTCTGGCGACATGGCCTATTTCGAGGAGGTAGAACCGCTCCATGAGCCCCTTGGCCTTAGTGTGGTAGGGGAGTAGCTCAGGTTTCTGGACGTCAAACTGTCCCTGGACCTGTTTGACGACTAGCAGCGAGTCGCCGAACACTTGGAGCATTTTGACCTCCAACTGGAGGGCCACCTGGAGGTCGATGATCAGAGCTTCATATTCTGCCTCATTATTTGTGCAGGGTTTGCTAATGCAGCAGGAAGTATGCATGACCTCTCCGTCTGGGGATTTGAGGACGATGCCAGCTCCGGCCCGCACCTTAGCATGCCCGGACGGGGTCGCTTCTGTTCTCGAGGCCCCGTCGAAGTATAGCTGCCAGATGGCTTGTTGTACTTGGTCTACCTCTAGTGTTTCGTCTTCAGGTAGTTCGGTGGCCAAAGGGGAGTCTTCGGGCACGGGGTGTGCTGCGAAGAAATCCGCGACGGCTTGTCCCTTAACGGCCTTCTGTGGCACGTAGGTGATGTCAAATTCCATGAGTAGCACGGCCCACTTGCCAAGGCGCCCCTTTGGGACTGGCTGGAAGAGGATGTGCTTAATGGGGTCAGCCCTGGATATTAAGCTGACTTCATGGGACAGCATGTAGTGCCTCATCTTCTTGACTGTGAAGACTAAGGCAAGGCAGATCTTCTCAATCGGGGTGTACTTAGCCTCTGCACCCACCAATCTTCGACTGAGATAGTAGAGAGCCTGCTCTTTTCCCTCATCATTATTCTGGGCAAACATTGCCCCTAGTGAATATTCGGTGGCCGCTATGTACAGAATCAGCGGTCTGCCCTTGACAGGTGCCCCCAGGACAGGCGGGGTCTTCAGGTACTCCTTTAGCTGGTCGAACGCGTGCTGGCATTCGTGGCCCCAGCTGAAGGGTGAATTCTTCATCATCAGTCTGTGGAAGGGTTGGCAGCGCCCTGACAGGTTGGAGATGAACCTGCGGATGTAAGCTAAACGCCCCTGCAGGGACCTCAGCTCTCCCAGACTCTTCGGAGGAGGTAGCTCCTGGATGGCCTTTATCTTCAGGGGGTCAATCTCGATCCCTCTGTGCCGGACAATAAAGCCGAGGAATTTCCCGCTGGACACGCCAAAGGCGCATTTCATGGGATTCATCTTCAGCCTGTACTGCCGGAGCCTTTGGAAGACGACCCTGAGGTCACCCAGGTGCTCGTCTCTTTTCTTCGTCTTGACGACCAGATCATCAATGTAGCACTCGACCTTGCTGTACAGCAGCTCATCGAAGATCTTGGTCATCGCCCGCTGATATGTAGCACCAGCATTTTTGAGGCCAAAGGGCATCCTCTTGTAGTGAAATATCCCCTTGGGCGACCTGAAGGCAGTGTGGACCCGGTCGTGGTCGGCTATCCAGATTTGGTTATAGCCGGACGACCCATCCATGAAGGATAGGGCCTCGTGGCCAGTGGTTGCATCAATCATCACTTCGGTGATAGACACCGGGAAATCATCTTTCGGGCAGGCTTTATTCAGGTCGCAGAAGTCCACGCAAATCTTGATCTGTCCATTCTTCTTTTTCACTGGTACAATATTGGCCAGCCATGTGGTATACTGATTTTCCGCCACGAAGTCGACATTTATGAGCTTGTCGACCTCTTTGCAGATCTGGCTGGTTAGCTCCGGCCTCATGCGCCGGGGAGGTTGCTTCACTGGTTCCACCTTGGGATCAATGGCCAGGATGTGCTGAGTCACTTCGGTGCTGAGCCCAGGCATTTCTTCGTAGTTCCAGGCGAAGCAATTAATCCCGAAATTCCTGCAGCAGCTTTACGTATTGTTCTCTCTCCTGTAGGGGCATAAGGGCACTAAGGAAAGTTGGCCTGGGGTCATCTTCTGTACCAAGGTTGACCTCAATCAATTCGTCGACCGTGACCTGGCCGCCATTTTCAATTTCCGGCGGGGTCGGCGTCAAGTCGACAAAATCTCGGTCTTCATTGCCCTCGGGCTCGAGGACGCCATCTCCCTCCTCTTGTTCATCGTGACTGGGCATGGAGGCTGCACTCACCTCGCACTCCTCCTGGGCCGTAGCCGCCGGGTACGTGAGGTCCGTTGGCTCGGAGGGGCATAGGTCCATCTCGGGCTCTTCTGTGTATTCATCATAGACAGCACCTGCGGGGGCCGGGGTAGCCGCATCTTCCGGCACCTGGTATTGGATGGACACAGTGTAGGCTCCTGCCCTGGGGCTGTCCGCTACGTGGGGGCGTGGCGGGGCTACCACGTAGTCCCCCATTCTGAGCTCATCCCTGTCAATGAGGCTTTGAGCAATGTCTTTGAAGACATAGCAGTCTTCGATGGCGTGGCCCAGCATCTGGTGGTAGGGACAAAACAGCGGGTCCCCATTTCTTCGAATATCTTGCGGCCTCTTGGATCGTGGAAGGGAGACCTTGCCGTAATGGCAAGCCCAGTCGAAGATGCCCCGGGTCTTCTCTCTCGGAAAGGAATAAGGCTTCTGCAGCTTCTCTTGGAGTGTCAGCCCTTGCCTGGTTGGCCGCTCGGTCAGCGAGCTTGCCGTGTCTCTCATTTCCTACCTTGACAAGGCGGGGGTGTTGGGACTGGTGCCTCGGGGCCGAGGCATCCGGCCACCCCATGGGGGGAGGGGGCCCTGGATCAGGTCGGCGACTAGCGAGGTCAACTCAGCCAGTCGTACTTTTAGCGTCTCGATCTCCCGTTGCTGCCTATGGTACAAGGCGTACATGACGGGGTCGTATCGAGGGGATTTCGGAGCCTGGCCCATGCTTCTGCTCCTTGTTTCGCCGGCCGGCCAGGGTGGAGGTGCCTCGCAGGTGTGCCCTCTCGAGGTTGACACTTCGGAGAAGGAGGGGGTCTTCTCCATGCAGCGGCGGTGGGGAGGCTTCCAGAGGAAGATCTCCTCGTCTTGTGCCTCCTGAAACGGGGGCCCAGGATATGCATCTCGACAGGCTTCCCGCGAATCTGTAGCTTCTGTGGGGTCGTCGCCAGACCATGTTGAGACTGATATGACGTCAGTCTCGTAATATTCCTCTAGTGAAAAGCCCAGACCAGGGTGCTTGGTGATTTTCAGCAACCGTCGCTCCAGGTTTGGTGGGTTCCACATTCTTTCAAACATTTCCTTCCGGCTGGAGGGCTGGTAGAGAGGAATCTTCTGCTTTCTGACCATTCTGGCTGCCTGGTCAGTCATGTGGGGAAGTCCCGTAATGGGGACGTGCGGGTCATGCAACTCGTCAGGGAACCGACAATCATCGTCTTCCCTGACTGGCTTCTCCCCGGCCACATAGAAGATAGTGGGCGGCCCCTCAGGGTTAGGTACCTCGAAGGTTCTCAGTTGTTCAGCTGCTTGGCATTCAATCTCCGCTATCGGCTTGACGAACCCTGGCGGGACCCTGACATCTTCTAGCAGGTCTTCGAGGCAGGGTGCCCCTGGTGTGGGGTAAATGGCGAGAGGGGCTGCCCTAAATACCCCTTCTTCTTGTGCAATAAATGGTACATGTGGGGGAGCCACATAGCCTGGGGGTGGCGGAGGAAACCAGCCTCCTGATTCCATTTTCTTCTTGCCCTTGTCTTGGATGACTTGAGGAGCTTGCTTCGCCTTCTCTAAGTATAAGTTGGCATCTGACAGGTGACACTCGAACACCTCGAACGGGTGGAGGTCGGCGAAGATTCTGACTTCCTTTCCCTCGCAGGGGTACTTGATGCATTGATGCAGAGTGGAGGGTACCACCCTATTCTGGTGTAGCCAAGGCCGGCCAAGCAACGCCTTGTAGGAAGTGCTGGAGTTGATGACATGGAACTGGACCTTGGTGGTGAAGTCATCAAAGGTCAAGTTGAACTCTGCAACCCCCATGGGCACTTCACATTTCTAGTTAAAGCCAGCAATCTTGACATTTTTGACCTCAACCAAGTATACATCAAAGTAGTGCTTCTGGTATACCCGATAAGGGAGTATATTCACCGCCGCCCCTGGGTCGATCAAGACCCTATTAATAGGCTGGCCATTCAACTGCCCTTTCATGTAGAGGGGTCTGTTGTGACTGCAGGTCGGCAGGAGCATGTCCTCTTCTGTAAAAGCCACAGCTACTTCGGGTGCTATTTCTGCCAAACTGGCTTCAAGGTGGGCTGGCGTCTGGAGTGCGGCGATGATGGCTTGCCGTGTTTCTTCATCTAGAGACAGCATCTCCCACACAGTAAATCGGGTCGGGATCTTCTTGAGGTGTCTGACTATCCGCTCGGCAGCCCGCACCTTGAGCAACTTCATTTCTTCGGGCTTGCCGCGCCTGCTCCCCTCCTGAGGCTGGGGTGTCCGATCAGGGGACGCCTCCTTCGCGGGATCTGTTGTAGCCCGTTGAGCAGGCGGGGCCTGTTGGGCCTCCTCCGCTGCTCGCATGAATTCGGCGAGGTTTGGGGTGCCACTGAATTCTTCCTCTGGCTGGGCAGGAGTTGCAGCGGGTAGAGCTTGGGGGATGCTTGCTTTACTGGTCGCAGAGGACCCCTGGGGGTGCGTCCGCCTTCCCGCTCGAGCTGACAGGAACTCGGCGAATGACGGGGCGCCTTGACTCTTGGTGCCTCCGGGGTAGAGACCTGATGGGGGAGGGATCTCGGTGCCTCGGACCTCGGGCTCGGGAACCTGGTATGGTTGTTCCCCTCTGAGCATGATGTTGAGGCTGCCCTGAGGAGGGCGCCCCCACTTCCTTCCTGACCTGGTAGCATGTTGGGAGGTGGACGCCTCAGGTTGATTCACCTCTGCCGGTTCATGGGGTGGCTCCTCTTCTTTCTCTTCCAGGGAGAGAGCGGTGTCGAACAGCGCCGAGAGGGTGTTGCAGACGAGGACGACCTCCTTCTTCTTCTTACCCCTGGGTCTTCTCTTCTTCTTCTTCTTCCCTGCCGCGGCCAATGGCTGCTCCTGAGGAAGCTCACCCCACAGAGGAGGCCCTTTTTCTGTTTCAGCTTTTGTTCCTGGAGCCAGCTCGAGTGATTCGAACTCCTCCCAGGGGACATATTCTTTTAGTTCCACGGGTTAGATTTTGGGCTGTTCATAATCTTCAAGCCCGTCAATAATAGCCTGGATTTTCTCTACCGCCGGGCTGGTCTTCTGGTGCATTCGCAGCGGGACAGAGCTCTTCTTGTTGTGGGTGGGCCGCCTCATGACCAGCCTGGGGGCCGTGTCATGGCGAATCGGGCTCGCCGGTGGTGGCGCCGGCAAGGGTGTCGCGTCCCTCGGGTGAGTTGCTGGGGTAAGCCGAGGGGCACGCGCCTTTCTGTTCTTTCCCGGCACGGTCTGCCAACCTTCTTGGTCTTGAGCTGGGGCCGTAATGAAAATCTCATAAGTGGCGCGGGCACAGGCTTCCGCCCACTCTTCTGGCAACTCCTGATATAGTGAGATCATATTGACGGAGGAGGCTATGCTGGGCAGCTCGTGTGACTGCGGGGGGTCTACTTTATGCTCCCCCATGTCCAGCTCCCCGTCCTTGATTAAGGACTCAATAACGTCCTTGAAGACGTAGCAGTCTTCAATAGTATGCCCGAGCACCCGGTGGTACATGCAGAAGCGCGGGTCATCCTTCTTCTTCAAGTCGCCAGGCCTTTTCGGCTCTGGCAGTGTGATTTTATTGTAGCTGGTTACCCATTCAAACAGGAGTTTGGACTTGTCCCGGGAGAAGGAATATAGCTTGTTTCTCATCTTCTCCCTTAGCGAGGGGCCTTCCAGCCGCTCTGTGGTTCTGGGCGGCAGAGGATTGGCCGCTCCCTTGGCCTTCTCCTTCTACTTTTCAAAAGCCTGGAAGTCTAGTGCATGCACCTCCGGGGGAGCCGGCTTCCTCTCCGCCTGCCTGGCTCTCTGGCCTGACATGCCCGGAATGGAGGAGTATCGGGCCAAGAATGCCTCGATCTCCGCTACCACATTGTTCAGGCGGTCAAATGTCTTGACCTCAGTGCCGATCATCCTTTCTAGGATTTCTTTCTTTAAGTTTTGCTTGCAGATCTGCACTGCGTCCTCCTGATGCGGGGGGCGTTTGCATCTCATGCTGAGGTTTCTCTATCTTTTAATGTAGTCGAGGGCCGACTCATCATTCTTTTGCTTTGTGGCATAGAGTTCAGCCATAGTGATTTCTCTTTCGGCGACATAAAACCTTTCCTTGAACTTCTTCTGCATGTCAGGCCAATCGGCCACCGACCCGGGTGACAAGCTGGAATACCACTCGAAGGCAAGCCCGGTAAGTGTTGAGCCGAAGAACTTCAGGAGGTAGGCTTCATCAGCAGCCAGGTCTCCCATGACGTTCACATAGTAGGCAATGTGCTCTCTGGGAGATCCTTGCCCGTTGAACTTTTCAAATTTCGGCGGCTTGGTGACGCCAGTCGGGAGCTTCCTTGCAGCATAATGGGCCGGGTAGGGTACCCGGTAGACGTCAAACGGCGTCTGATCCCCTTCGCCCCTCTCGGCCAGCTTCATATCTATCATCTGTTCGAGCATCAACCGGCTGACTGCTGTCGGGTCGACCGGATTCGGGTAAAAATGAGCGGGCTGCGCACTCGGGGTGGCTACCACGGTCGCCCGGGGAGCCGTGGGGGACCCTTGCGAAGGCGGAGCCTGTGGCGGGGCCACTGCCGTGCAATGTGTTTGCTGTAGGGGCGCGCCCCCGAGAGGGTCGAGGGTTGCTGGAAGAGCTGCCTCTGAAGACTGCCCCCTATCCCTGGGTACCTCGGGTATAACCTCGGTCTGCCAGGACATTGGGGGTGGTGTGTTTCGCTCATTCAGCTGCTTTTTAAGTGATTCGATTTCCTGCTGGAATCGTTGTATCATAAGCAGCATTGCTGGGTCAGCTGTGGGAAGACTGGGCATGCCCCCTGTCTCTTCGGCCGGGGCGTCCTCGAATGATGTCGAGGGTCCGCCACTCGTGTCGCCGGTGGTGACCACATTGGCCGTGAGGGCCGCGAGGGGCTCTTCAGGTAGGGCCCCTTCGGCGCCTGTGGGTGTCGCGCCGCCTGCCGCTCTCCTTCTTCTGGTAAGGGGTCCCGGCCTGACGGCTATTCTGGCCAATTCTTCCGGGTCGGTGGGTAAGGCCCCATACTGACCATGAACTCCTGCCATATTGCAGGTGAATGTCTGCCATTTCTTATTCTTATTTCTTCTTGACGCCCTCCTGGACGATCCTCCTGGGAATGTCAGCTTGTCGAAGACCGACCGTCGGGGCGGCGCCTCCTCCCGTACAGGGGACTGGCGCGGCTCCTCCGGGTGAGTCCTCGACTCCATGCTAGGTGCAAGTCCCCCCCTTTCTTCCTGGAAGGCGGAGGCCATTGCCCCCAGTAGTCTCTGGCGGCCGGCGGGGGTGCTACCCGGGCCTCGGAGGTAGTTCCTCATGGCCTGCTCGATCCCTTCCCACTCCTGGTCAGGGAGAGCGGCCTGGGGTTGCGCGTCGATGACAGCGGCAGGAGGGGAGTAGGCCGCGAGAGCCGGGCGGGCGGCGATGTGCCGGCGCCCTCGGCGACGGCGATGAACATTCTCGGACGGCACCGAGATGACGGGTGCCGGTCGGAGAGTGGGGGTCACTACCTCGACCCTGTCATTACGTCGGGCCCTCCTGGGGCGGAAAGTGCTGGGCCCTGCCTGGGCGGGTGCAGTGGGCCGGGTCTCCTTAGGTACCCAGACTTGCTTTAGTTTAGCCGGCATGTGAGCCGGCGTCCTCTTTGGTGCCACGGGTGGGGTCGCGGGCGCTGCCCTCTCTTTTAGCTTCTCCAGGCCTTGGAAAGAGTTGCGGATTGGGACGGTCGAGACGACGCGGTCCGGCGCCGGTTGGGACTTCTGTCCGTCTAGGCGGACTCGGAGGGCTCCAACAGTCATTGACTTCCCGGAGTTAGAGGTGCGGCGCCCTGAGCCGGTGCCGGTGCTGTTCCTCCGGAGCCTCCTTCGATAGGACGTCGACCCCTGGTGGGATGGGCCGGTAGTGTGGTGCACGTGGTGCACGTTGCAGCTGAGCGTCGTTGTGGGGACGCTATTGTTGTCTTCGGCCACAGCTCGGCCGGCAGCAGCTCCCATGGCCCCCGAGGCGGGAGCGTTGATCTGGGCGTCCTCGGGTGTCTCCATGTCGAGGATCTCAGCGAAGGCCACCCGCAAGAAGTTGGGGAAGCCCACAGTGGGAGGGAAGCTCCCGAAGTTGAGGGGCACCGCCAGGTAGCCGCCTCGGACATGGTTCTCCACGACTTGAGGGCTGCAGACGATAGCCATCGTTGGCACCATGACGTAGTTCTCTCGCTACTTTTTCCTGCATTTAGGAAAGCAGCACAATTAGTATCACAAGAAGGGGGCCGCGGGGCCCCTAATTTTGGCAAAAAAAAAGATGAAGGGTGGATCGGTCCCACCGGGCGTGCCAGAGCTGTGGACGCACTAAAATTCACTTGTTCGGGTAGTTCGTCTTTTAATTGCGTGGGCGTGCCAGTCACAAAGGTGACGATTTATTCGGGCCCCGAAGAGCCCATGGTGCGCTCGATCTGACTTCGTCAGACGATTATGTGGTTCGTGTCGGGACCAAATCCCGTCGCGCCGTAAAGGTCACGACGTCATTTACATCCCCCATACGAGGGAATACCGTTGATTAGTTGCCGAAATTAGAGGCCCCGCGGCCGAAAAGAGTAATACTAATTATGCGAGATAGATAGGGAGAGATCACACTAAAGGTTGTATTAAGGCCATAAACTGTCGGCCGTGTCGGCCACTCGTAGACCTTTTCGTATTCGGACACAGGTCCGTGGCAGAGTCACAATGAGAAAACCGAGGTAGATCCCTTCAAATGTCTGCCGAGCATGCGGCAATTTTAATGAAGATTCGGAAGGTATTCGGAACGAGAAAACAAATCCGATCCGATTAGGATGTCGGCCCGAGGTTAGATCAAAGCCTGGCCATATCGGGGTAATTCCCGAGACTCGGGCTCGACCTGAAAGGGCGGCGTTGTTATTCCCTTTTGCCCCGGGTCACGGGGAGAGATGGGGGGGGGGGGGGGGGCTGCGGTGTGGGCCTTAGCGTCTTTTATCTGGGGTTTTCTTAGTTATATCTTCTGGGATTTCCGATTTGATGTTTACTGTTTATTCGTGCCTTTGCCCGGGAGGATTTCTCTTCTTTTATTCGTGATTATTCTTACTATTATCATTGGTTTGTTATTTATTTTTTTCCTACCCCTCCCGCCTCTTTTTATTGTGATTAATATTGCGCATTCGGAGTCCTTTAATTAGTGTAATTTTTATTAATTTATTTGCTATTGTTAATGCCCTTATCAGGCTGTATATGTGTATATGTGTAGTGTGCCGGCGAAGGGGAAAACGGGAGTGTACCGCTGAAGGCAGAGAGCGTGCCGCTGGGAGGCTAAAAAGGGCGTACCGCTGGAGGCCAAAGGAGCGTGCCGCTGGGGCTCAAGGGAGTGTACCGCTGAAGGTTCAAGGGGCGTGCCGCTGGGGCAATTAAGCGTGCCGCTGAGGGCCAGTGGGAGCGTGCCGCTGAGGGCCAGTGGGAGCGTGCCGCTGAGGGCCAATTGAGGTGTGATGGTGGAGGTCCAGTCAATCTTCAATTTCCTATTTTAAGGCTTTTCTTTTCTTCTTGTCTTAATTTGTATGCAGTTTTATATAAACTTTTCCCCTGCTTTGTTCTGTTCGGCCTCTCTGCCATCAGTCGGAAGTTCGGGTTGCCAGGCAGTTAATCAGTTCGGTTTAGTTCTCGTTATGATGCCATGATGCCGACAGTGGTTCGATTAATTGGAAGGTTTCATTAATTATCCTGTTCGTTTGTTACTTCATTTTGCCTCTTTTAATGGTTTGTTATTTCCTCACAAAAATTCGGCAACATCCCCCCTTGACCCGGGGCGTAAGGGAGATAAAGGGAACGCGCCCAGATGGAGTGGCGGAACCCGACAACTGGAGGTGGGCGCCCGGGGGAGCAACACCTTAATAGAGCCTCGGGAATCACGAAGGAAACAACGGTGGACTGAAGGCCTCCCAGGCCAGACAAGGTGGACTGGGGCTCAGAGGGACGTACCGCTGGGAAGGTGTACCGCTGGAGGGCCACCATGGGGTGTGCCGGCCAAAGAGCCAGAAGGGTGTACCGCTGAGGGCCAAACGGGGTGTGCCGCTGAGGGCCAATAGGGGTGTGCCGGCCAAGGCCAATGGGGGTGTACCGGCCAAGGCCAATCAGGGTGTACCGGCCAAGGGGCGTGCCGGTCAAGGGTGGCAGGATGTGTGTGTGCCGCTGAGGGCCAGAAATGTGTGTGCCGCCCAGGGGCCAAAAGGGTGCATCGCTAGGGCTCAAACAGAGTGTACAAGCTGGGATACTTGGAGGCCATTCAGGAAAAAAAAGGGGGATTTGAGGCCAAGGTAGGGCTACTGAAAATGAGTGAAAGACTCACAAAGTCAGGCTTCACAGGGGAGGCATCACGTTGATGTAGTGGCTCGAAAGAAACCGGAGGAACGGAGAAAACGGGCAACACACTACATGCATTGTGAAGGCGGGAGCAAACCAACAAAAATAGCAGGAAAGGCCCAAGGAGGGCGATTGTTTTCATTCATGGGAAGCAAGAGGGCATGGCCCTACATACACCTTACAAGGGAAAAATGCCCAGGATGAGGCCGTGGGCGAGGGAACAACCAAAGAAAGATAGAACATAAACAAAAGGGGAAAAATGGAATACAAGAAGACAGGGAGCATTGGGGACTTGGACGCCGGCCACTGCCCCCAACTCTCTCCCCTGTCACGTCAAGCTCTCTCTCCCTTACTCTTGCTTCTTCCCGGTGGTCGTCGGAGGGGGCTCACGCCGGGAGGGCCTCCCCTTCTCTTTTCTCTTCTCCTCTTTCTCCTGTGTGTCTGTGTCTTCTCCTGCCTGAGCCTCTCCCTTTCTATCTTTCTGCCTCTCTCTCTTGTAACGGGAACGGGAGTCTTTTATACTCCCAGCAGCGGGAGCCTTGAGCACGGCCGTCGAAGGCGGGAAGTAGCCCGTGATTATGGGGGTTTGACCTGCCCCGTCCTGGGTGTCAGTGGGGCAGGCTGCGTGGCCCAACGGTCGGCTGACACCTCAGACGGCCTCACTGCGTGCCAAGGATGCATAGGGCATGGGCTTCACGTCGTCTTGCCGTTGAAAAGCTTCACCGCTGTGCCGCTGGCGGGCTGAACAGGCGTGCCGTGGGGGAGCCAAAAGGTCGTGCCGCTGGAGCGCAAAACAGGCGTGCCGCTGAAGAACCCGTTGGGGTGTGCCGCCATGGGGCCATGGAGCCGTGCCGCTGAACCCCCTGGGGGGTGTACCGCTGAAGACCCCCCCATGGGGTGTACCGCTGAAGCCCCCCCCCCCGCTGGGGGGTGTGCCGATGAAGACCCCCCCCATGGGGGTGTACCGTTGAAGGCCCCCCCCATGGGGGTGTACCGCTGAAGCCCCACCCGCTGGGGGGTGTGCCGGTGAAGACCCCCCCATGGGGGTGTACCGCTGAAGGCCCCCCGCTGGGGGGTGTGCCGGTGAAGACCCCCCCATGGGGCGTACCGCTGAAGACCCTGGCTGGGGGGTGCAGTGGTGAAGACCCCCCCATGGGGGGTACCGCTAAAGACCCTGGCTGGGGGGTGTGCCGGTGAACCCCCCTGGGGGTGTACCGCTGAAGACCCTGGCTGGGGGGGTGTGCCGGTGAACCCCCCCTGGGGGTGTGCCGTTGAAGGTCAAATTGGGCGTGTTTTTGAGCCCGTTCTGAGCCCATTGTGGGCACGAGTCATGGCCCGTTTGATTCTCTTTGAGGCCCACGGGCTGTGGGGCCCTTTGTGCTTGATTTCTCCGGAGTTTCTTCACTCGGCGCCGCTGCTGACGCGAGGCTGAGCAGGATATCCAGGTATGCATTTTTTGGTGTCCACACTCCTGTCTGTATGTTTTGCGAGGTAGACGGCCGATTGTGGTCGTTCCTTTTCGTGCATGAATGAAAATCACCCCTCGTGAGTTTCTTATTACCTCCGTTAATTTATGTCAGTCTGCATGGTGCATGGTGTGTTGTTCACCTTCTCCACTTCTCCGGCGTACTTGTTTTGGAAGTCACGGTAGTGGCGTAGTTCTTCCCATATGACCTTTAGTTTCAGGGGCTCTTTGGCCCTTTCCCTAAAGCCATCAATCGTGCCCATCTATTTGAAGAGAGGGAGGCCCTTCTTCTCTTCCTGAACCCCAGTTACCAGCAGCCCCTTTGGCCCCTTTCCCCCCCTTCTGACGAGGTTTCCTGTGGATTTGATCAACCTAGTAGCCCTGCCCCTGCAGCCTTGCCCGGTGCACTTGCATCCTCCCTCAGCGGCACACCCATTTGGGGTCTCAGCGGCACACCCCTAGTCTCCCTTCAACGGCACACTTGCCATTTGACCCTCGCCGGCACACCCTTGGCCTGTGGCCGGCACTCCATTTGCTTTGCTGCCCGGCACGCCTTATGCCCCAGGGGCACACTCTGGGCTTCCTCTGCCCGGTACGTTTCTTCAGTCCTTTCCAGCCCGGTGCACCCATAGTGGCCCTCAGTGGCACACCTTCCTCCTTTGTGCTCCAACGGTACACCCTGAGCTCGTCCTTGGCCAGTACGCTTTGGCTGGCCCCAGTCCACCCTGTCTAGTATTGGAAGTCTTCCGTACGTTGCTTTCTTCGTGTTTTCCGAGGTTCTATAAAGGTGTTGCTGCCCTCGGCGCCCACCTCCAGTTGTCGGGCTCCGCCACTCCATGTGGGCGCGTTCCCTTTATCTCCCTTACGCCCCGAGTCAAGGGGAGATGCTACCGAATTTTTGTGAGAAAATAACAAAATATTAAAAGAGGCAAAAGGAAGCAACAAACGAGCAGAATAATCAATGGAACCTTCCAACTAAGCAAGTCACTGCCGGTGCCATGACGAGAACTGAACCGATTGACAACCCGGCAGATCGAACGTCCAACCCGTAAGAAGAGGCTGAACAGAATAAAACAAGGGAAAAAGTTTGTATAAAACTACATAAAAATTAAGATAAGAAGAAAAGAAAAGCCTTAAGAAAAAACGAATAACAGAAGATTGGGCTTTGGACCCTCATCACACCTATCTAGCCCTTCATTGGCACACTCTACCGTCCCTTTTGACCCCCCAGCGGTACACCCTTGCTACCCTCAGCGGTACACCCCTTTTGGCCTCCAGCGGTACGCCCTTGTTACCCTCAGCGGTACACCCCTTTTGGCCTCTAGCGGTACGCCCTTTTCAGCCCCCAGCGGTACACTCTTGTGACCCAGTGGCACGCCCCTTTAAGCACCCAGCGGCACACTCCTTTCCTCAGCGGTACGCCCCTATATTCCCTTCGCCGACACACTACATACATATATGTATATAGCATGATAATAACATTAACGATAGCAAATAAATTAACAGAAATTACGCTAATTAAAGGACTCCGAATGTGCAACATTAATAATGATAAAAGAGGTGGGGGGAACAAGAAAATAAAAAGGATGATAATAATAATAGTAATAAAAGAAGAAAAATCATCCGGGACAAAGGCACAAAGAAGTAATAAACAACAGACCAGAGATCAGAACACATAACTAAGAAAACCCCACATAAAAGGTGCTAGGGTCCACACTGCAGTCCATCTCTCCCCGGGACCCGATGCGAAAGGAACAACAACAACGCCCTTTCAGGTCGAACCCGAGCCTTGGAAAGTATCCCGATATGGCCAGGCTCTAACCTAACCTCGGGCCAACATCTTAATCGGACCAGATTTGTTTCTCGTACCGTGGCCCCTCCGGGTCGTCATTAAACTTGTCGTACATTCGGCAGACATCTGAATGGATTCGTCCCGGTTTTCCCCTCGCGTTTCTATCACGGACCCGTGTCCGAGCATGAAAAGGTCCATGAGTGACCGACATGGCTGACGGCTTGTGGCCCGAATGCAACCCTTAGTGTGATCTATTCCTGCCCCTTTCTTACGCAATTAGTATTATTCTTTTCGGCCGCGGGGCCCCTAATTTCGGCAATTAATCAAGGGTGCTCCCTCGTATGGGGGATGTAAATGACGTCGTGACCTTTATGGCACGACGAGATTCGGTCCCGACACGAACCACACAATCGTCTGACGATGTCAGATCGAGCGCACCATGGGCTCTTCGGAGCCTGAATAAATTGTCACTTAGTGACTGGCACGCCCACGCACTTAATAAACCAACAAATGAATAAAAAAATAATTGTTAAATTAAAAGTGCGTCCACAACTCTGGCACGCCCGGTGGGACCAATCCACCCTTCATCTCTTTGCCGAAATTAGGGGCCTCGCGGCCCCCTTCTTGTAATACTAATTGCGTTACTTTCTCAAATGCAGGAGAGAATTGCATCATGGTGCCAACCATGGCTGTCACTTGCGGTCCTCAACTCGTCGAGAACCACGTCTGAGGTGGCTACTTGGCGGTCCCCCTCAGCTTCGGGAGCTTCCCTCCCACCGTAGGCTTCCCCAACTTCTTGGGGGCGGCCTTTGCCAACATCCTTGAGGTGAAGGCGCCTGAGGAGTCCCAGACCAGCGCTCCCGCGCCGGGGGCCACTGAAGCTGCTACCAGCCGAGCTATGGCCAAGAACAATGACAGCGTCCCCACAACGACGCTGAGCTGCAACGTACACCACGTGCACCAAACTACCGGCCCATCCCACCAAGGGTCAGCATCCCACCGAAGAAGGCTTCGGAGGAGCAACACTAGCGTCGGCTCGGGGCGCCGCATGTCCAACTCCGGAAAGTCCATGACTGTTGGGGCCCTCCGAGTCCGCCTAGACGGGCAGAGGTCCCAGGTGACGCCGGATCGCGTCGTCCCGACTGTCCCAGTCCGCAACTCTTTTTAAGGACTGGAGAAGCTGAAGGAGAGGGCGATGCCCGCAACCCCATCTGCGGTACCGAAGAAGGCGCTGACTCACAGGCCGGCCAAGCTGAAGCAAGTCTAGGTACCCAAGGAAGCCCAGCCCACTGCACCCGCCCAGCCGGGATCTAGCACCTTCCGTCCGAGAGGGGCCCGAGGAGGTGAAAGGGTTGAGCTGCCGACCCCGACCCGCCGGCCGACACCCGTCATCGCGGGGCCACCCGAGAATGTCCACCGCCGTCGTCATGGGCGCCGACACAATGCTGCCCGTCCAGCACTCATGGCCTATTCTCCCCCCGCCACCGTCATCGACGTGCAACCACAGGCTGCTCTCCCCGACCAAGAGTGGGAAGGGATCGAGCAGGCTATGAGGAATTACCTCCGAGGCCCGGGTAGCACCCCCGCCGGCCGCCAGAGACTGCATGATCACGATGTCTAGCATTGCACCGAAGCACTTTCTCTCTTGATCTTTGGCATTCCACACTCTCTCTCTTTCTCGTGTGCGTGACTCGACTTGCGCGACTTTACTAGCATGGCCCGACACAGGTAAAGTACTTGCGTGAAATAGCCAATAATCTATAAAGTCTCTCATGAATATCTCTTGTTTAAGACTCGCTTGGATGTTTTGCACGACTTGTTATTCTATTGATTAGTTTTATTTCACTTGCTCTGTTATTTCTACATGCATAGCCATATTGCATTTACATGTGAAAAAATTGTAATTACTTAAACCCATTGCTAGTTCCTGAGATATAATTCCTACTGAGCGTTCGCTCACTCAGTTCTATTCCAATATTTTTCAGGTAATCAGGTGACTAGCGAGACCGAGACTCACACGGGCGGGACAAGTGTGCAAGCGAGCTTCGAAAACTAGTGAACCCGGGTCTTTTATCTTTCTTGAGTCTAGATAGTATTGTCTAGCTAAGTTAACTTATTGTCTCTTATTCAGTTATCTTGTCTAAGTCTGTTAGTATGTCGTTTCCTTCCTTTCCATTGTGATGGAGTCTCTAAGTTGGAAAACAAGTTCTTGTAAGAGATTTACATTAGAAATAAAATTTCTATTGTTGTTCAAAATTATTTTAGTCTTATGCAATTGCTCTTGATTATTCACGACTGTTTAACTGCCACGTTCCGAGCAAACGACACGTTCCGCTGCTATCGGTTCGGGACGTGACATAGGTGGTATCAGAGCTTCGGCTTTCATATCCTCCAGTTATTAGGTCCCAAGGATGGGTCATCCTTGGTAGTCAGAGCTTCAGCTTTTGCATCCTCAAATTGTTAGGTCCCAATGATAGGTCAAGTATCCGTGTCAATCATATCAGAGCTCCGGCATTCACATCCTCCAGTTATTTGGTTCGAATGATAGGTCAAGTATCCTTGTTAATCATATCAGAGCTTCAACTTTCTAATTATTATTTCATTAAGTCCAAGAGATAGGTTGAGTATCCTTGTCGGTCCTCCTATAGGAATTTCGTGAGAGATGGGTAGAACTTGGGGTTAAAGTTATAAAAGGAAGATAAAATATTTGCATTAATTCTTGAGTCAATAAATTATCTCCCCGCTCATCTTTGCAGGAACCTAGATATAATGGAAGCATCTAAGCCAAGCTTTGTTCATGAGACGATCTTAGTGGATGTCCAAGCCTACGCGGACCTTGTAAGGAGAGTTCAGGAGCTAGAGAAAGCGGTGGAAGAAAAAGAAAGAGTTGAAGGGGAAACCCATGAGTCGGGAAAGTTCATCAAGAAAAGGATAAACGAGGGTGATATTTCACAAAGGTGTAAGAAATGCCAAAAATGTAAGAAGTGTAATAAGAAGGAAACTTCGATAGATCGCTCGCAAGGTAAGTGTAAATCTTGCGGAAGATATGGTCACCAATCGAAGGAGTGTTGGTGGAGTTCGGGAGTATGTCTGCGTTGCGGGAGCTTAGATCATAAGATAGCAGAATGCCCTATTCTAACCAAGAAGCCTCCAAGAGGAGTTCAAGATTTAACCAAACTTGCCAAAGGGAAAGTTGCGGAAGGTACCCCTCACCCTTAAGCCTAAATAAATTATTCCAAAAATTAGTTCCATTCAATATATCTAGACTTCTTCAACGCATTATAGCTAGTTTTCCATTTGAATTTGGGGACCAAATTCTTTTAAGTGGGGGAGGGTGTAACGCCCAGTAATTTTGAGTAGGAACAAAAATATACATAATGATAAATACATACTCTTACAAGTATATAATGTTTAATAAATAAAATTATTCAAATAAATAAATGTTCAAGTGCTATTCCTTTAGGGTTGCTCAGATCGAACCTGTCTCTGATACCCAGGACAAGGACTAATAAAAGTAAAAGAAATTATGAGGAATAAATCCCTATATACATACAAATTATTAATAGGTATATGAGGGTTAGTAAATAATAAATGGGTGAAAACCCACACATATTGTAAGGGGCCTTTAGAATACGTATATGACAAATAACAAGCTTTGGGAAAAATAGATAACAACATATTGACACAAATAAGGGCCCTTAAGTCTCAACCCACTCATCCATATATATATATATATATATATATATATAATGTAATATAAATAAATATAATACAACCTAAATAATCAAGGCCAGACTCAATACACAACCCCCTGACATCCTAAGAAATCTCACAAAAAGAACTCATGGACCCTACCGTTGTATTATAATAAATTTAAGAATAACATGTTACTTTTAAGTAGGCATTTAATGCATAATATAATTTTATTTGAATTAGAATCAATAAATCTCAAAGAAAACATCAATTTATATTTTATTAATAATTTATAAAAATTTAATATTCACATTTATTACATTATACTTTTATTAGAAGGAAGAAGTATACATTAATAGGATTTAAATGAATTAAGAAAAATTAAAAGAGAAAAGAATGGATATATATACGATATCGGTCTTTTGGAGGTTAGCGAATAAAGCAAAAAATTAAATTGACGCCTCTAGGGCGTCAATTCTATAAGAAGCGACTTTGAGTAAGTCGTCATTTCAAAATATATGAATAGTGCTGTCTTTTTTACTAAAGAATTTTGGAAAAATAATTATATGGAAAAATAGAGAAAAATAGAAAATTAATACCCTAAAAATTTCCCATCTAGATCACATCCAGAAAAAAAAGATAAAAATCAGGAAAGAAAGTGACAAAAGTGAATAGCGCCCAACTATTTAAACGTCATTTTAGAAATCAAGGACATATGCCATGTCGTCAATTATTTTAGGAATGAATAGCGTGAGTGAATAGTGCCACCTTTTGATTTAAAGGAATTTTTAAAAACTAATTATATGTAAAACTCAAGAAAAATGGAAAAATATTACCCATAAAATTTCATAACTAAACTTAATCAAATAAAAAAGATAAAAATTCTCAAATATTGCAACTAGCATAAGTTAACGTGAAATCATGAATAGCGCCCGATGGAAAGGCGTTATTTCTTTAAAAACGACTTTTGCATAGGCGTTATTTAGTAAAAACGTGACTTATGTCTAGACGCGTCTTCCTCAAAGTTAAAAATAAGGAAACCGATGCCAGAGTTTTAATTTAATTAGGAAGGCCGATGCAGTTCGGGAAGGTTAAGATCTAATAGGATCAATACATGAGGAACTTGAATACTAATAGGATTCTATGAGTAGGTGATGTGGCACAGCCCAAAGACCACTAAATATGATAAGGTGACCCTAGGACTTAGACCCGCAAGCATACAAGCGCTCAATGATTCTCACAACGACGATTTCTGCTCACTCGGTTCACACGTTCACCCGGTGGGTCCGGGAGATGATGGTGAGGGTCCGAGGCGGGACCCAATTGTCCTAATGGACTTACAATGCTAAGGCTGACCTCCAATGGGCCTGGGAGTCCCAACTTTGTGGGTGGCTGGCCCGCAAGGCGGGGTGTGGGGTGGCACTCACTCACGGGCCGCGGTGGGCACGATATTGCTTAAAATGAATTCCGAGCACTCTCTTACCGTCCGACGGGCATTCAAGGCAATACTACATTTGCAGAAATGAAGCTACAAGGGTGTGATCAGAAGCTCACCTGATCGGTGTGAAGACACCGATCCCGTTCGGAGACGAGGGCGCGCCGGGAGGCGAGGGTATACACCCGATCGCCGCGGCGATGGAGCTTGACCTGAAAATGTGAAGAGGTACAGCACTACGCCCCTTGCAAGGGGGGGATCTTGGGGTGGGGGTTAATGTATTACAACCAAAAATTACCTCCACGCAGGGAGGGGCCTTCTGCCGGCCAAGCGGGGAGGGGAACGAGCGAGATAGAGTCGACTTTCCGAGCTTTGCCGATTCTGCCTAGCTTCTGCAATTCTGGACAGAGGGCCGATGTCGATGCTGCCAATAATTCCACCGAACTTGGAATCTCATGAAACTTGCGCCAAAAGCTTGCTAACCGGAGAGGGGTGTGGCTTGAATTTTTTTGGACGACGTTCTGATCTGGGGGCTGACTGCTCCAGCGACTGGAAGATGGATGCAGCTCTGGTCTCTGGCCGAGCTCAGTCTGAAACAGCAAGTTGCAGAAGCTGCCACGATCGCTCCTGAGCTCTAAATTTGGCACCGCTAGACTCGTTGGAATCGTGGACGAGTCTACTTTGCAGAAAAACAAACGGCGAAGTCTTCTGATGTTGGAGATGAGCTGGGTGTCCAGAGAAGTGGACGGTGGTCGGTGCAGACTGTGAGGAGGCAGACCGGCGTGGGTGTGGTAGAAAATTGGTATCTCTGGTTGTCGGATGCCGAACGGGGTTCCGCCTTCTGTTCCTGGACGCTGACAGGGGGAGGAAGAACTTTGTAGAAGACCTCAAAGACTGGTTCCTTCAAGGTTTGTCGTGGGAGAGTCTTCTCTGCCGCTCTGGCTCCTGGTCTGAGAGGTTCTGCACAGTCGGGGAAGAACAGCCTTCACGGACGGCCACGAACTCGGAATGGAGTGATTCCACCTCGCCTGCGAAGAGCACAGGGAGGCCTTTCCAGAAAGTTAGGCCACGCCACCAGCAGAATCAGGATGCAGTCGTGGACATCGCTGCAACAGAGTGCTAAACTGTAGGTCGGCCTGCACACAAAGCTGGAGTGGAGAAGAGAGGAGGGGGTGAACTTGGCTTGAGGGGAGAGGAGGGGTGCGACCTAGGGAGCAAGGAGGGAAGGGGAGATTCAAATTTGGGCTTTGGAATGAGTTAATTCAGCCTTGGGAAGGTGGAGATATGCTTAGGGAAGTGAAAGGGGTAGGTGGTGGTTGGAGGGTGGGGTTTTGAGTGGTGGAACTTCCTTGGGACTAGGTGAGGATTAAAGAGGGGTTGTGGGAAGTTGTGGGGAGTTAATGGAGGTAGGTGGGGGTTGGAAGTGGTTGAGAGGGGGAGGAGAGAGAGTGAATTTCGAAATTTAGAGAGAGGAGGAGAGAGAATGGAGAGATAATGAGAGAGAGAGAGATATTGAGAGAGTTTGAAAGGGTTTTCTTCAATATTCATCAAAAGTTGAATACAAGAGGAGAGATGGGGCCTATATATAGGCAACCATTCTTTACATGACCAAAATACCCTTGACAATAAGATAAAAGACCGAGCATATCCTAGACTCAATCCTATGGGCCCATAACTAAAGTAATAAGGCCCAATTAAACATAACAAGGGAAATGGACTAAAACCATATGACTCAATAAAGGAAAATACATAAGATAGGACTCAATAAAAAGAAAATACATAAAATGAAACTTGGGAAATGAAGATAACAAGTGTAGATCATGATCAATCCATATCAAGAGTGTGCAGGCGATCAAAGCTAGAGGGGTGTCGGGAGATGCCCTCATCAAATCCCCCGGGGTGGGGAGAGCTCGACCCTGTCGAGTATGGGTCTGCCTGGCTGTCGTACTGCTCCATCATGTCGGGATCCAAGCATATCAAATCCTCCCTGACTCACCCATGTATCCTCGATCGGGGGACGGCTCTTCCACCTAACCAGATAGCGCTGATACACCCTGTGCCTCGTAATGATACTCTGCTCATCCAGTATTGCCTCTACCTGCTCTCGTCGGTCTCTCAAGCTAGAAAGTGGAGTCCCTCCGGGAGTGTCTCTCATAAGGGGGGGTAAAGGCTCAAGCTCCTCACTGGGTTCCACCGCGGGGCCTTTGTGGGGTACCAGGTCCGCCACACTGAAGGTAGGGTGCACCCCATAGCTTTCTGGTCGGTCAAGCTCATAAGCATTGCTGCCAAGTCGTCGTAGAACTCGAAAGGGTCCCGAACCCCGTGCCCTCAACTTGGAGGCAGGTCCCGGAAGAAGCTGCTCCGTCCTCACCATCACCGAGTCTCCCACTTGGAACTCGTAGTGGCGCCGATGAGCATCTGCCCGCCTTTTGTAAGTCTCATTGATCCTTCCTATATGCTTGCGAAAATGCGTATGCCAAGGTGGACCTGGGCAGCCAAATGTAGACCGATCACACTTTGATGCTATGAAGACTGTGGTAGTCTTAGGAGGGCTGGGACATCCATAGATGAACCTTTTATGCATGGGTGTGATAAATGTCGGGGGACCCGGACATCCATGTATGCTCCTATCATGCTTAAGACTCATGATGAATGAAGGTGGGCCAATACATCCGAATATGGTCCACTTATGCTGCCTACTTGACATGTGGGTGATGTGGATGAATGTATCCGACTTATGAATCATGTCAAATGGTGTGGTAGGCCTGGACACATGCATGTTTATCCCAAAGGTGACTTCTATGTGCATAGATGTGGGATGACTTTTGAACGTCCACGTGAATGGGTCGAAGGGATCTACGAACGTGGTTATGGGGTGGGGCACTTCATCAATCCCAAGGTGTTTGTTGCCTAAGGTCAAGGCTCTCATGTTGTAACCCGATTCTAGGAAGGGAGGAGTTTGGGTCGACATGGGCGATGTGGGTAAGGTGAGGTGGGTGGTGAGTAGGGAAAGTGGGTCACATGGAGATTTAGGCTCCCATAGAAAAGGGTCAAAGGGATTATGGTAAGGGTCACCTAGGTAGGGGTACTCCATGTTCTCAAGGTCCTCAAATGGCGAATCATCTCGCTCTAAGATAATTGGGCCAAGGTTGCTAATGGGTTGGCTAATCAAAGTACTTGGGATCTCAATGGTTGGGGAGTAGACTAGGATGGGCTCCTCCTCCATGGGAAGAAGGAGTATGATCTCACTTGTAAATTGGCCATTGGTGTAGATGGAAGTGATGGAGCCAATGGTGGGGTAAGCTAAGCTAATGGTGCTAGACTCTGATGGCCTCATGGCTAGCATATCGGTCAAGTGGACTTGCCAATGTAGGTAGGCCACTAAGTCTCCCAAATCTTCTACACAATAGGAGGTTTGATAAGTGACATGATGCTGAGTGGGAATGAGTTGGGATTGATGTCCCATGAGTAGGTGGCTTGGTTGTAAACTAGGAATGGTGAGGCCTCGCTTGAGCCATAGGAATATGAACTTATCTATGGTGATGGTGTCATGGGGAAGGGTGTATAGCTCTTGATGAACTAGGTTAGGAGGGGTGGGTGAGTTGTATGGCCCTTGGATTTCCTTGATTTTGGGAGGTGGATCCGAATTGGTATCCCTCTCCACTTGGGTAGGTGTGTGGGTTGCAACTCCTAAGGACAATGGGGTAGGAAGGTCTATGGTGGGTGGGTTGGTGTTAGTCGAGGCATGGCGCACTCGAGGAGGTGAGCAAAGTCGGACATGGGTTGGACTTGGGAGTGGAAGTAGTGGAGGCCTAATTTGGGGTAAGATTGGTGTAGGAAGCGGGAGGTGGATTGGGTGAGGGGTTTTGGGTTTTGGGGTGGTGGCCATTATGGGCCTTGGTGGAGGGGTGGACATGGTGTCCACATGGTTTTTAATGGTGAGGGTTGGATGAGTGGTGGTCACCATGGAGGGAATTGGGTTGGTTAGGGGTCTCTTGCCCTTGGGATCACTTGGGGTGGAAGTGGGGGCTAAAGGGGCTTGACTAGTGTAGGTTAGGGAAGGGGGTTTTGGTTGGGATGTGGGGGACCTCATGGGGTTAGGTGGGGAGGTGGAGGTCTTAGGTACTTGGGTTTTAGTGATAAGGGTTTGGACGGGTGGGGTGGGAGGAGTGGGAGTGCTCCTTGGGTTTTGGTGATCCGAGTGGGATGGGGACACATACCTAGCCCTTAGTTGATCCTTCATGTCCTCCCATGTGGTGAGGGGAGCTTCCCGTCTAATTATCCTTAAGCCCTCAATTTTACACCAATGAGTTTGAGCCCTTTTGGTTAGTTGTATT
The DNA here is from genome assembly GCA_022559845.1 of Amorphophallus konjac. Taxonomy (NCBI): domain Eukaryota; kingdom Viridiplantae; phylum Streptophyta; class Magnoliopsida; order Alismatales; family Araceae; genus Amorphophallus; species Amorphophallus konjac. The sequence continues at coordinate 18,869,718 of CM040127.1, forward strand.
TTGGCAACCCATGCCTTTTCATCCTCGGAAATATGATACCAATTGAAGTATTGGTCCATTGTAGCTTCCCAATCTAAATATTTGCTAGGAGAGGTCCCATCAAAGGTGGGAAGTGGAAAAGGGGCCATCCTATCGTCCGTCCTTAGGGCGGGCCTATTTTTTCCAAGTTGGTTGAGTCGGCCCGATATGTTATCAAGTCGCTCATTGGCATAGGTCAAGGCTTTCATGAAGTAGTTGAAGTCATGAGTGTTAGTGGTAGGCATCCCTTGGGGTTTTGGATTCATTGTGGGATTGGAAGATGTAGTATTGGGTTGAAAGCGAGTACCACTACGAGTGGTCATGCAAGGTTGGGTGGGCTATGCAAGGGTGTGCGGATGCACTTATGAAAGACTTAGTGTGACCCAAGACTAGACTTGTAAGGACAAGCCTATGACCGCTCTGATACCACTTGATGTGGCACAGCCCAAAGACCACTAAATATGATAAGGTGACCCTAGGACTTAGACCCGCAAGCATACAAGCGCTCAATGATTCTCACAACGACGATTTCTGCTCACTCGGTTCACACGTTCACCCGGTGGGTCCGGGAGATGATGGTGAGGGTCCGAGGCGGGACCCAATTGTCCTAATGGACTTACAATGCTAAGGCTGACCTCCAATGGGCCTGGGAGTCCCAACTTTGTGGGTGGCTGGCCCGCAAGGCGGGGTGTGGGGTGGCACTCACTCACGGGCCGCGGTGGGCACGATATTGCTTAAAATGAATTCCGAGCACTCTCTTACCGTCCGACGGGCATTCAAGGCAATACTACATTTGCAGAAATGAAGCTACAAGGGTGTGATCAGAAGCTCACCTGATCGGTGTGAAGACACCGATCCCGTTCGGAGACGAGGGCGCGCCGGGAGGCGAGGGTATACACCCGATCGCCGCGGCGATGGAGCTTGACCTGAAAATGTGAAGAGGTACAGCACTACGCCCCTTGCAAGGGGGGGATCTTGGGGTGGGGGTTAATGTATTACAACCAAAAATTACCTCCACGCAGGGAGGGGCCTTCTGCCGGCCAAGCGGGGAGGGGAACGAGCGAGATAGAGTCGACTTTCCGAGCTTTGCCGATTCTGCCTAGCTTCTGCAATTCTGGACAGAGGGCCGATGTCGATGCTGCCAATAATTCCACCGAACTTGGAATCTCATGAAACTTGCGCCAAAAGCTTGCTAACCGGAGAGGGGTGTGGCTTGAATTTTTTTGGACGACGTTCTGATCTGGGGGCTGACTGCTCCAGCGACTGGAAGATGGATGCAGCTCTGGTCTCTGGCCGAGCTCAGTCTGAAACAGCAAGTTGCAGAAGCTGCCACGATCGCTCCTGAGCTCTAAATTTGGCACCGCTAGACTCGTTGGAATCGTGGACGAGTCTACTTTGCAGAAAAACAAACGGCGAAGTCTTCTGATGTTGGAGATGAGCTGGGTGTCCAGAGAAGTGGACGGTGGTCGGTGCAGACTGTGAGGAGGCAGACCGGCGTGGGTGTGGTAGAAAATTGGTATCTCTGGTTGTCGGATGCCGAACGGGGTTCCGCCTTCTGTTCCTGGACGCTGACAGGGGGAGGAAGAACTTTGTAGAAGACCTCAAAGACTGGTTCCTTCAAGGTTTGTCGTGGGAGAGTCTTCTCTGCCGCTCTGGCTCCTGGTCTGAGAGGTTCTGCACAGTCGGGGAAGAACAGCCTTCACGGACGGCCACGAACTCGGAATGGAGTGATTCCACCTCGCCTGCGAAGAGCACAGGGAGGCCTTTCCAGAAAGTTAGGCCACGCCACCAGCAGAATCAGGATGCAGTCGTGGACATCGCTGCAACAGAGTGCTAAACTGTAGGTCGGCCTGCACACAAAGCTGGAGTGGAGAAGAGAGGAGGGGGTGAACTTGGCTTGAGGGGAGAGGAGGGGTGCGACCTAGGGAGCAAGGAGGGAAGGGGAGATTCAAATTTGGGCTTTGGAATGAGTTAATTCAGCCTTGGGAAGGTGGAGATATGCTTAGGGAAGTGAAAGGGGTAGGTGGTGGTTGGAGGGTGGGGTTTTGAGTGGTGGAACTTCCTTGGGACTAGGTGAGGATTAAAGAGGGGTTGTGGGAAGTTGTGGGGAGTTAATGGAGGTAGGTGGGGGTTGGAAGTGGTTGAGAGGGGGAGGAGAGAGAGTGAATTTCGAAATTTAGAGAGAGGAGGAGAGAGAATGGAGAGATAATGAGAGAGAGAGAGATATTGAGAGAGTTTGAAAGGGTTTTCTTCAATATTCATCAAAAGTTGAATACAAGAGGAGAGATGGGGCCTATATATAGGCAACCATTCTTTACATGACCAAAATACCCTTGACAATAAGATAAAAGACCGAGCATATCCTAGACTCAATCCTATGGGCCCATAACTAAAGTAATAAGGCCCAATTAAACATAACAAGGGAAATGGACTAAAACCATATGACTCAATAAAGGAAAATACATAAGATAGGACTCAATAAAAAGAAAATACATAAAATGAAACTTGGGAAATGAAGATAACAAGTGTAGATCATGATCAATCCATATCAAGAGTGTGCAGGCGATCAAAGCTAGAGGGGTGTCGGGAGATGCCCTCATCAGTAGGAATCCGCGTTCCGTTCAAACTCTGATTCTTCCTTACGATCTCAACCCTATAAATAACCCTTCCTGTCGAACCCTAATAGGCTATTTGGTTGAAGGAAGCTCTGCTGCCGTGCGTGAAGAACATGTAATGTTCTTCTTCCTCTGCCTTCAGTCAGAGAATATGAAGATTATTAATCGTTCTTCATCTTATTTTTTCTGTAGGTTGCCTGTGAGGGAGCTTTCCTTGTCTCGCTGAAGAACGTGGGTTCTTCATCATCTTCCGTCTTCTTCCGATTACAGAAGGGGGGAAAGCTGTAAATTTCTCTACGACCGGAGTCTAGGAGAAATCTTCTATGAAACTATCTGGAGGCTGCTATTACTTGACTATCAGTGTTGTTAGGGTTGCTGTTTACACGACTTCTGAACACTCTGTTTAGAACAGAGTGTCGTAATCTCATCACATCCTTCACATATCTACACCCAGATCATTCATCAGGTAGGTTTTCTCAAGAATTGTAGCCCAAATCGTCTTAATAACATGATGATAATATATGTATTTCATGCATATCGTTTTCACTCCGTGTTATGAAGTTTTCTGTGAAAATTGAAAGAGGCGACCCTGGCCAGGGCGCTAATTCAAGAACTGACGCCCGACCCTAGAGGCGTCAATTTCAGATAATTAATAAATACTCATGTTAAAAAATTGAATATCTATGAAACTTGTAATGTAATTTAACGCATGATCATATACCTAGAATCCTGATATTTTTCTTGTCCTGACCATTAATTTGTTTTCCTGAAATTATTTATCCTGGAATTACTATTGTTCATGTGAAAACCTGGAGATAAGTGAATTAACGACCTGATGAAGGTCGTCTCTTGTAAAAGTAACGCCCCATCAAAGGGCGCTAATTAAAAATTAACGCCCCTATCCAAGGCGCATTTTGTTAAAATTCCAGAATATAGAAATTCCTGCAAAATAGAAATATATAATGGACGACTGCTGTATAAGTCGTCAAATTATAAATAAACGCCCCTGTAAAAGGCGTTAATTTGATAATTAATGACTTAGATTAAGTCGCTATTTTCCTGTGATTACTATTTTTCACCACTACTGTTAACCGAGGGTTTCATAATATATATATATATATATATATATATATATATATATATATATATATATATATATATATATATATATATATATATCGGCACTATATTTTCATTCCGTGAATATAGTCCCATGTTCCACGACGTTTTACCGATTACCCCTCAACTCTCGGTGACATACAAGCCCTCCATTGGACATTCCGTTCCTTTGGACTGGCGAGTTAGTCATAGAGACCTCCGTAAGTCTCCTCGAGCCTTGGATTCCCTCAAGGTGTACTGAGCGGGTTGTACCATAAAAACCCTTTACACTATTTTGTCATGTCACTCTATAGAAATATGGTATACCGGCCCTCATGATATGCTATGTGGATATCATGAGAATATTCTTAATGGGATGTGAAAATCATGCCATTATTATGATGTTCTTGTGGACCTCAATTCTATATCAAATAGGTGACCATCTATATATGGACACTTAAATGTCATGGTACCCGATTAGGGGACCAATTCCACCCAGTTTATCGACATGTCATAGTTTATATGCTTCGCGTGGATTTTATCGAAAGAATGTTCTTACTCAAGGGCCTTGCCCTTGAATTCCAAGAAAATCTTATCTTATCATCCTATTAAAGCTTGTTCTTGAAACTCCTTATTGGCTATAAATTATCGTGGATGTCTAGATCTATCTTTAATGCTGTGCATATAAGGGCCCGATCTGATCCTGGGAGGAGCACCCAAAAGTACTAGTGCCCATGGGAGTTGTAATGATCACGGTGTCTAGCATTGCACCGAAGTACTTTCTCTCTTGATCTTTGGCATTCCACACTCTCTCTCTTTCTCGCGTGCGTGACTCGACTTGCGTGACTTTACTAGCGTGGCCCGACACGGGCAAAGTACTTGCGTGAAATAGCCAATAATCTATAAAGTCTCTCATGAATATCTCTTGTTTAAGACTCACTTGGATGTTTTGCACGACTTATTATTCTATTGATTAGTTTTATTTCACTTGCTCAGTTATTTCTACATGCATAACCATATTGCATTTACATGTGAAAAAATTATAATTACTTAAACCCATTGCTAATTCCTGAGATATAATTACTACTGAGCGTTCGCTCACTCAGTTTTATTCCAATATTTTTCAGGTAATCAGGTGGCTAGCGAGACCGAGACTCACACGGGCGGGACAAGTGTGCAAGCGAGCTTCGGAAACTAGTGAACCCGAGTCTTTTATCTTTCTTGAGTCTAGATAGTATTGTCTAGCTAAGTTAGCTTATCGTCTCTTATTCAGTTATCTTGTCTAAGTCTGTTAGTATGTCGTTTCCTTCCTTTCCATTGTGATGCAGTCTCTAAGTTGGAAAACAAGTTCTTGTAAGAGATTTATATTAGAAATAAAATTTCTATTGTTGTTCAAAATTATTTTAGTCTTATGCGATTGCTCTTGATTATTCACGACTGTTTAACTGTCACGTTCCGAGCAAACGACACGTTCTGCTACTATCGGTTCGGGGCGTGACACACACACACACTCTCTCTCTCTCACGTCAGATGGATTACCAGGCATTAGAGAACTGGCTAGGCCACGAAGGAATCGCCACTAGGGATGAACAACTGGATTTCCGGTACGTGCTCGGCCCTCCTGTTGCCTCTTGGTTTTTTCTTCAGTTCCATGGCGCTGTAGTCGACAGAAATGCGTGTAGGAAGGAGGGGAGAGGGAATATCCTCGGCCTCATCTCATCATTTGCCTTCGATCACCTTCCAGTGACTGCTCTCTCTGGGACTGGCAATGCGATTACTCCATCTCCATGGAAGCTGGTGAGTTTGACCCCATCCCACTACAGAGTCTGGCCCCCGATCCTCTACTGCCATGCCAAGACCTCTTCCAAGGTGGGATCATCTCTCATATGTCTGCGTGATTCTCTCTCTCTCTCTGCATGTGTGTAGATATGTCCGTCTCCATCTCAATTTCTTTTTACCTCCTTGCATGGTTGCTGCAGATTTTTACACAGCCTTTGACAGTGAGAACGGGTTCTATGACGGTAGCGGGGACGTCTCGGGGGTCGAGAAGGACCTCGCTCTTGTTGCCCACGGTGAAGAGTCCGAGAGGAAGGAGATGGCAGCGGAGAGGTGCAACAGCGGGGGCAGGGAGAGCGAGGAGAGAGCCATGACGTTCGAAGAGGTGTCGAGGTACTTCTACGTGCCCATCACCCAGGCGGCCAAGGAGCTCAACGTGGGCCTGACTCAGCTGAAGAAGAAGTGCAGGGAGCTCGGCATCCCCCGCTGGCCGCACCGGAAGATGAAGAGCCTGCAGGCCATCATCAAGAACGTCTAGGTGCACGAGCAGCTTGAAACCATCCCTTTTATATCACACCCCATATGCTGTTTGCTTCTCATCATCATGGTCGCAGGATTAATCTGTGATGACGGCGTTAACGTTGATTCTCTTGGGCGATCGAGTTGCAGGAGCTGGGGAGGGAGGATGGGGAGATGGGGGAGGCGCACCTGCGGCGGGCGATCGAGATACTGGAGAGGGAGAGGGAGACGATGGAGAGGGTGCCGGCGATGCAGCTGGAGGAGAGGACCAAGAGGCTGAGGCAGGCGTGCTTCAAGGCCAACTTCAAGAAGAGGAGGCTGCGCATGGCGGAGGGCGGCCGGCCCCTCGTTGCCATGGGCGCCGCTGCTGGGGGACACACCATGGTGAAGCAGCAGTAGGACGACGTGGAGATAGAGAGGTATTTTCCACAAGCCACCCCTGCAGCTGCTGCATCATGCAGGAACGACACCGTCGTCACAATCAAGAATTGTGTCGAAGGAATGTAAAGATATGCACAAAATTAAATAAGTTAGGAGGGCACATATCTACATATGTACAGATAGCTAGGTTAGAGAGAGAGAGAGAGAGGCATGACCACCGACTGCCAAATGACTGTTCATCCTTCAAGCATATATCCCAAATTTCGTCTACTTCCACCCTCTATAATGAATTAGGAGTCCTTGCATGTGGTAGACCAAAACTCTCTGGCAGTGTTCTTTTCTTGTCTCCAAACTTAGCACCACCATTGATGAGGAGACTATAAATTGTAAGATTGGGGGATTGCACTCATGAATACAATAGAATGTTTTGAAAATAAATCGAGATGTCTCACTTTTAAAAGTCTTTTTTTGTCATTCTAGTCACTGGACAATCGAGATGTTTCCCAAATTTACAAACATCAAACTTAAATTTAAAATTTAAAAAAAGATAAAAGAGTGTGATAAAAAGATAATAAAAAATGACTAGAGGGTACCAAACCTAATTTCCTTACCTCGTTTACCTGAGATTATAATCAGATATTCAAAATAAAAGTGACAAAAAATGATAGGTGAAAAATATGACACCATAATATTCTTCAATTTTCTACAGCCTCGGGTACAAATCGGCTAGTCCTTAGAGTAGGAAAGAGATGATCTTCTTAAGCAGTAGCCATCCTTGACGGAAGTTGGATCTCAGGCCCATTATAGCCCATTTAGGCATGCATGAGCGGCCGATTTACTCTGTTTTGTGTGTGTGTGAGAGAGAGAGAGAGAGAGAGGCAAACCGAAGCGAGCGTGCAAGAAGCGGGTTTGACGATGCTTTTGCTTCGAGCTCGAACGCTTAAATCCGATGGTTGTCGCCTTCCCAAGAAGCCGACGCTACCCCTGCAAGGCACACCATTTCACCACTTGATCTCTCTCCATGTCCACCAATCGGCCTACCAGCCAAAGCAGCAGCAGCATCAACAACAAGAACAGCAGAAGCCACGAGGAAAACCAATTCCCTATTCGACCTCCGCCGTCCAGAACACATGGGTTCCTCTCATACGATCTTGTTCGTCAAAAACCCAACTTCGGCAGCTCCATGCCCACATCATCCGCTCGGCCGCCGGCCGGGAGCCCGCCGTCCTTGCAGCCTTCTTGTCCCGCATCGCCTTGCACCCGCTGGGGGACATGGAGTACTCCCGCCTTGTGTTCGAGCGAATCGCGAAGCCCAAGTCTTCCCACTACAGCGCCATGATCAGGGGCTACTCGCAGAGCGACTCGCCCGAGAAAGCCTTGTGCTTGTTCAAAGACATGCTGGGGCGTGGGGTGCGAGCGGACCCGATTTGTTCTTCCTTTGTGCTTAAGGCTTGCATTCGGATGGCCTACCTACTTGGGGGGTGGCAGGTGCATGGTGGAATTGTGAGGAAGGGGTTCCAATCGGATTCTCGCCTTTTGACTACCCTGATGGACTTGTATGCAACATGTGGGAGTATGCTCCATGCTGAACAACTGTTTGACGAAATGGCCGTTAGAGATGTAGTTGCGTGGAATGTTCTGATTTCTTGTTATGTACATAATTGTCGTACCAAAGATGCCCTTGTTCTGTTTGTTTTAATGCAGGATCCTCATTATGGATTGGAACCGGATGAGGTCACATGCCTGCTATTGCTTCAGGCTTGTGCACACTTGGGTGCTGTTGAGTGTGGGGAACGGGTTCATAGCTACATTGAGGAACACAGCTATGGTGGGGTTCTCAACCTCCGTAATTCGCTTGTGGCCATGTACTCCAAATGTGGGTCAGTGGATAAGGCTTTTAAAGTATTCAATGGGACGTCTGACAAAAATGTTGTAACTTGGACTGCAATTATTTCTGGGTTGGCAATGAATGGATGTGGATGGGATGCACTAGAAGCATTCTCGGAGATGCAGAGGTCTGGTGTCACCCCTGATGAGCAAACCTTCACAGGTGTGCTTTCTGCTTGTAGTCATTGTGGATTGGTTGATCAGGGTTTACGGTTCTTTGATTCAATGAAGACTGAATATAGTATAGTCCCCAACTTGCATCACTATGGGTGCATGGTTGATCTGTTGGGCCGTGCAGGATTACTTGATCAGGCATATGGGCTTATTGTAGAAGCAAAGAGTATCAAGCCGGATGCCACAATTTGGAGGACCTTGCTAGGAGCATGTAGAATTCATCGTTATCCTGAACTTGGAGAACGTGTAATTATGCATCTCATTGAGCTAAATGCTCAGGAAGCTGGGGATTATGTTTTACTGTTGAATATCTATTCATCTGTAGAGAACTGGAAGAAGGTAACAGACATAAGGAAATTGATGAAAGATAAAGGAATTCAAACAATGCCAGGCTGTAGCACAATAGAAATAAGGGGAAAGGTTCAGGAGTTTGTTGTGGATGATGACACTCATCCTAGAAAGATGGAGATATATGATATGCTTGATGAGATTGGGAAGCAGTTGAAGATTGCTGGTTATGTGGCAAATGTGGAGGCTGAGGTGCATAATTCAGATGTGGAGGCCAAAGAAACTGCACTCTCATATCACAGTGAGAAATTAGCTATTGCCTTTGGTATCCTTTCAACTCCACCTGGTGCAACAATCAGAATTGCAAAAAACCTTCGTACCTGTGTTGACTGCCACACCTTTGCAAAGATGATATCTGCAGTTTATAATCGAGTGCTTGTTGTTAGAGATCGTAGTCGTTTCCACCACTTCCGAGAAGGATATTGTTCCTGTAATGATTACTGGTAGTTCCTGGCATAAGTATGAAGCATGTATTGGGACTGTGATTGCAAATGTAAGCTGTCAATGCCAGGGCCTTGCTTAAAACAGTAACTGAAAGCCATAGAATTGAAACAATCACACAAAGGGAGATGGAGACCATCATTGTTGGAGATACACTTATATCCAGTGTAGTAGATCAGAGAGAATTTCCCATAGATAAACTCACAGCAGGGAACAAGAAACAGAAGGGATTCTACCACACAAAATTAGGGATTGCTGCTGTTCTAACTCTAACACAAAGGTATTTGTCTCTTACAAAATCAGCATAGTCTTCTGCTTCCCCATCCCTTCCTTTAGGTACCCTTTACCTTATATAAACGTAGGACGTCAAGGACAGTAGGTCTTGATCTTGTGTCCATTGTAAATGCCATTGCCACTATGACTATGTTGGCCATCATCAACGATGAGCAACATTAGTTCACTAAATGAAGAGGAAATTGTCATGGGAACATTCTCTAGACCAATTAAAAGGTGGCACTTTTATGTCCTCCCGATGATTCTGCAGTAAAGCTTTTCATAAAGGGCTACCATTACAACATAGTGAGATATTGATTGGCATCCCTAACCCGCTACCATTACAACAGAGTGAGATATTGATTGGCATCCCTAACTCGTATCTACCTTTCTTCATTGGTTGTTCTAGAGGCCTTTGCATTTGCCAATATGTGAACTTTTTTATAGATAGACAAGTAAAATAAATCCTGAGGCTTGTCCTAACACTGTTGATTTTTATTTTCTATTGCGTTCCATTGATTTTTCTAGCTTCTTTTGGGGTTGATAAAAAATATTTAAAGAAAAGAAATTTTCATTATCACCATGTGGTCAACCATTAGAAGGAATATTCACACCTCACTTTTTGTTTCAAGGGTATCAAAAAAAACTGATAGGTGGATTTTCTACAGGTAGTGACGACCAAATGTCCCATGAATCTCATCACAACAGAGACATCAATATTCTTATCATTTCAAACCATCATAAAAAATAAATACGCAACATCTCATATTCACCAATTTTCTCACAGACACAGAGTTGTCGACATGATTTTATTGTGTTGCATCAGGTTTGCTCTAAATTCTGTCCACTTTCAGTTTCTTCTCTAATAGTATCAACAAACTTGTCGATGATTGTATAGTTGTACCTTGCACTTGTCTCCCCATTCACATACATGACGTCCATAATTTCTTTACTGGCTTGTCATGATCTTCTTCATACTTTTAAATGCAGAATTTCTCAGTATCATTCTCCAAGCCACATCACAGCTTTGTACCATGACCAATCCATGTCCACGACCCTGTTTTGGACATGCCTATATCATGACTGTGGCAAGAAAACCAGAAGGGAAAAACTCTATAAACAGGTGGATCATTTTTCTGCAAGAAATGAACAACTCGGCTGGAACCAATACTTGGACTGTATCTTGTTTTGGTTTAACTTATGCAAAAATTCCTTTAGGATCACAAAATTATTTAAACCATTTTTCCACCTGGAATGTGTAACAATGTACTGCAGACTATACTTGGTATCTTCTTTTGCTTTAATGTCCAATATGTTTATTTCTGGGATCAGAAAAGTCAAAGTGCAAAGAGGATAGAACCATCCATAAACATTCACATCTTTGGCCAGAAAACAAACATGTGTGATTTGTTCCTCTAATATTACTGAAAAAAGAGTTTTGCTATCTGCTTGATCTGTTTAAGGTTCTGCCTCACCTATATTGAGTTATGTTTCTTCTCTTGATATTGCTTCCCTCATTGCCTGTTGACTAAGACTTCTTGCAATTCTCAGATGGACTTGCTCTAAAACTAGAGTTGTGTCATGGGAACCTAGTGAGAGCATGAGATTGCCTTTTGAGGGGTAGGAGCAACTTTCTGCAGCGGGTTTGGCCAGCATCAGTGTTGTGCAATTAAAGGGAACCAGTTAGAAATGCTTCACGTGCCATTATATGTTTGCATATCATGTGAGGTGAAGCTAAGTGAATTACTTATTCGTTTTCATGTTATGTGAGTGTTAACAAATTCGAGCATCCTAAGTGTTTTTCTTTTCTTTATTCTTTCTTCTATGGTTGTAACATAAATAAATTCCTTATGCTTTGGACATCTGGACAAATTTGATTAACTAACATTCCCAAGGCAAGATCTTCATTTCTATATATTGATTTATCTTCATGCACAAAAGTTCAAAACTGTCATGCGGATATGTTTTCTCATAAATTTCATAAAATGATAAACTCTTAGAAGCCGTAAGGATTTCTAGTTGCGTAATCTTATTACATTGGTTGACATATAAGCAATCTGGGAAAACCAGAAAGGTGAGCTGAAACGATGTTCACTGAATGAGTAATGTGAATTACCTATCTGAATTTGACCATGTAAGTAGTCTATAGATGTCAGAGGGAGGAAGTTTCGTAAATCCTCTTACACAGTCTACCAATGAGCTGGTCTATCCACAGCGAGTTGGAACAGACCTGTAAAATAAACCCAAAGTTTGAACATGCACCAATCTGACATTTAGCCAGTATTTTGGTTGACAATTCACTCCATTAGATAGTGTTCAATTATTGCATAGTTCAATTAATAATAGATAAATGCATTTAAACTTGCTGCATGACTCTTAGAAGATGCATCAAGAGCTTAGTAATTAAGAAAAAAATCTTGTTGAAACTTCCATAATCAATTATTGGTAACAAAGTCCAATTGATCTCGGTGTGTAAACAGTTTGCTATGGATGGCACAAGCATATTAGCAGAAGACTTACTTATTATCCATTGGTCATGCACTTTTTTTTTTTTGATAACGGGGAACCTAGCAAGGCTAGCAAACTCCGGGCTCACATCCCTCGAGGATTAAATGTGAGTCAGGTAAGCACCCCCCCCCCCCCCCCGGGAGTCGAACTTGGGACCTCCCTACCATATGGAAGAACGAATCCTGCCGACTGTCCAAAGACCAGGGAGATCATAAGCAAATTGCATGTTCAGTTGCTGTATATATTGGCAAAGAGTCCCAACTATAAGAAGATGAAAACTTTTTCATTTTCTAATGTGGGACAAAACTACACAGGAAACCAAACATTGATATTTTTTAAAACACTAAATTCAACAACCACAAATATCTCAACAGCTTACAACGATTTTATTTTAATTTTATGTCACAATAAATACCTCAACAGCTAGGCATATGTGAAAAACATTAATCTAAGCGAGAAAGCTGAACAAAGCGAGCATTTAAGCAACTGCAAATGCACCGGATGGAGCTAATGTTAATTGCAAAATGATCACCTTCTACTTTCTGATCCTGATTGTGAAAGAAAACATGACCACAAAAGCTAAATTAAACACGGATGATACAAAGTTCCATGCTGAAATAAGTTTTGACTAAAGTAACATTCACATATATTAAAGATTTGAGAACAATAATATATCGGCTTGGAAATCAGTAAGAAGTTGTCTGATCCACGACAAACTTTCAACTCTGATCCTTTGCTTTGATGACATGTTCTTTTCGATTTGCATATCCATAGTTTCGCCCTTTACTAATGGAAGATTTCAATGTTAAAATAAAGTCAATGAGAACTAGAAGAACATGTGGTGGCGTCAAAGTTTATCAAGTCAACAAGACGGTGAGAACTAGGTCCGACAATTATTCGTTTAAAATTCGATTCGAATTCGAATTCGTATTCGTTTAATCGGATAATTATTCGAATAAAATATCCGATGGATAATTTAATCTGATATTGGATATTCGATTATTAATCAGATACGAATTCGAATCTTCAGATATCCGTGTCGAATATTACCCGACCGGACATGAACCTTTAGATAAATATCTAATGATACACAAATTCTATATATAATTAACTCAAATCTTAATATGTTGTTTGATTGCTCTTTTTCATCTTTTTTATCTCAAAATATAAGTTAAAAATAAGAACTCCACTCACACTTATTTAGTAAGTTATCTCCTATTTTTTAGGATGAAGTCTAATCTTTTGATAATATCTCTCAAAATAAAAATAACTTTCACTCTTTCTTTTTTTTGAGAAAATAACCTACGACGCTCCTATACGGCTCAGATGACTCACTTGTAAGTAACTCTAGCAATTATCCATTTAAAATTTGAACCGAATTCGAATTCGTATAAATCCAATAATTATGCGAATAAAATATCCGATGGATAATTCGATTATTAATCGGATACGAATTCGGATAGCACAGTATCCGCTCCGTATCCGATCCGTTTACAGGTCTAGTGAGAACACGAGCCTTAAACCTGAAATGGGATAACCTTGTAAGGAGAGGTCCAGGGTTCAAACTCTGGCTCCCCCGTTACTTGGGGGAGTGTACGGCCCTGGTTTTTACGATCTCCAGTGGGGGTGGCTCGGCTGTGACTCCGCTTATCGGAGCATTTGGAGGGAGCATGTGTAGGCCTCTCCTAGCATCGCCCTACAAGGAGGCACTTCCTAGAGGCGTTGGGTTGTGTTTTTCGGAGGTCCCAGTATGTTTCCCGTCCCCCATTCCCCTCCCCAGTGTGTACCCCCATGACCCAAAAAAAAACCTGAAATGGGATTACTGGTTTATGTTCCCAATAATTGTTGAACCCCCTCCCCCTACTTTAAGAACACTTGAAAGTCTAAACCCAACTCAAATGTTTCTCAAATTGGTGAGGAGGGGAAAGCTCGCTCGACCTAATAAGGCCCACAGCTCAGGGCCCAGCAACAATCGGCTCACAGTCTAGTGCGCAGTCTGTCAGGGCCTGTAGGAGAACTGAACCGAAGCCTAGATCCCGTATGCCGCATGTGTCTTCGTCTTTCATCGGGGGGAGCGCACGTCTCCGGCGACCATCACCATATTAATGGCGGAATAGCACAAACCGGTGAAGGAATGACATGTCAGTGCCCACGCCTCCGACAAAGGAGCGGCGAGTCAGTGCCCATGCCTCCTCTCCTCTGTCATGAAGACCAACGGGTGACTCACGTCTCCACAATCAGGACAATCCCAACAGCACTGCGTTAGAGAACGAAAGTCAACGAAGAGCACTCGAAGAGAACCCTATAAAGAGGACCCTAACCAGACGGCCAGAGGGATATGCAACCTATGCCTCTCGAGCTCCCTCTACCATCCTGTGTCCGAGCACTCTCCGTCTTCATTCTTGATTGTCTGACTTAAATATCAAAGGGTTATCCCCTAGGATCACACCCAGAGTTTCTTTTGACGCCTGTGCCTGCAAGTTTCCCCCTGTCTTCTTCCTCCTCGCATGCTAAGAAATCTCGAGACATAGCTCGTAGTTCAAGGTGACCAAACTTGACCTCTATAGCTTTGTACAAAAAAGTAGTTAGATTTATTTTGCTTCTTCTTGTTCTTAGGTTATTTTGTCTATACATGCTTAAAATCATATGTATGTAGTTTCATAGCACTAAAATCATTACATTTGATGTTATATTCTTGGACTTCAAATAAAACCTATAGTCACAACTTTTTGGTCAACTGCTAAGCGAATATTCTATAGTGTTAGTATTACAAATCATAATATTTATCTTTTTAAAATATTTTTAAATTTTACTCTTTTTCCATAATTTTCTTTTTTCATGAGTATAATATATTGACATTTTATAATTGACTAAAATATATCTCAATCTAGTTAAGTTGGGGAAACCACTAGTTGACAGTAAAAGCAAATATGTAGAAATGTTATCCATTTAATGAGTCTAGTGGCGAATAAATCGAAATGATGTAAAATTTTAAAGGTAAGCAAGTGAAAAACCCTAGTTCTTAATGACCTTATAATAATGTTTGATGACTCGTGATGGCGATCATAACTCTCTTTCTGTCGATTAATGGTCCACGACGGCCATTTCCTTCCATCAAACGGATAAAATTAACCCATAAGTTGGTCATTAATTAATATTGCAACCATTATCAGCTGTTCTAGGGACTCGGGATAAAGAGGAAAAGAGGGTGCTTATAGATGAGCTCTACGAATTAGGATGAGTAGGAAGTTCTCAGGCCCTCCGGCGGAGATCGGACGGTCGTCAGGGGGTCGCCTGCCGCAACGGTGCCTTTGTTCTAGTAATTAAGTTGTACTATTGGGACTTGCAAAGTAATCATGATGTTTATGTTTATCCGAGTTGGGGGCGAGTGATATTTATGACGAAATGCATCATGAGCACCAAGTATTTTATATTTCCAAAAAATTTTAATTCCTTGCCCAGAGAAAAGTTATAAGAAAAATATATATATATTTTTTCTTCTGAAAACCCTATGCGCTCTACTTCTTGCTTTGATCGGTAGTGAAAAATCTTGTTCAAAAAATTAACTGTCCAACAATATTTGTATGGTAAAGTATTTTGCCAAGAACACTTCGTGGGTCTATATATCTAATTAATATTCTAACCAAAAGATTGAATGTTGCTTTATTTATAATTTAAAAATAATTTAATATTTTTGATCACCATCAAAGTCACTAAAGTGAAGCGTTTATACACTGTTGTGCTATCATATATATATATATATATATCTTATGGGTAATTATAATATATATAACATTTCTGATCATCATCAGTTATTTGGATATCAAGTGATCGATCTGAGAATGCCCTCACCGTGCTCATTTTGCATATGCACGGGCCAACTGCTCCTGGAGGAGGGCGTGGAGATGAGAGTGGGAGATCCTTGAACATTTGTAAGATCTAGCTAGTGATGCTAGCTGGCCACATCGAAATTAGGCAATTAATATATATATATATATATATATATATATGTATGTATCCAACGATGGGGAGTGGGAGTGGGAGTGGAGTTGGGCCGTTTTTTCGTTGGCCACTCTTCTCACCACGCTTTCCCATGGGCATTTAAGTCCCTAATCTTGTAATTCTCAAGCCACAGGGAAGTAATCACCCACTACGTACGTGTAGCCGTTTAATAACCCATGCAGAGAGAGAGAGAGAGAGAGAGAGAGAGTGTAACATCTCCATCGATGGGGAGAGGAGGCAATTTATATGAGAGCTGTTCTGAGAGAAGGGTGATTACTGTTGGACGGCGTCCTCTTCAAAACCTATAGATGTTACTTAACCCCACATAATCATCTCTCTCTCTCTCTCGCGTCAGATGGATTACCAGGCATTAGGGAACTGGCTAGGCCACGAAGGAATCGCCACTGGGGATGAACAACTGGATTTCAGGTACGTGCCCGGCCCTGTTGTTGCCTCTTGGTTCTTTCTTCAGTTCCATGGCGCTGTAGTCGGCAGAAATGCGTGTAGGAAGGAGGGGAGAGGGAATATCCTCGGCCTCATCTCATCATTTGCCTTCGATCATATTCTAGTGACTGCTCTCTCTGGGACTAGCAATGCGATTACTCCATCTCCATGGAAGCTGGTGAGTTTGACCCCATCCCACTGCAGAGTCTGGCCTCCGATCCTCTACTTCCATGCCAAAGCCTCTTCCAAGGTGGGATCATCTCTCATATGTCTGCGTGATTCTCTCTCTCTCTGCATGTGTGCAGATCTATCCGTCTCCATCTCAATTTCTTTTTACCTCCTTGCATGGTTGCTGCAGATTTTTACACAGCGTTTGACAGTGAGAACGGGTTCTGTGACGGCAGCGGGGACGTCCCGGGGGTCGAGAAGGACCTCGCTCTTGTTGCCCACGGCGAAGAGTCCGAGAGGAAGGATATGGCAGCGGAGAGGTGCAACAGCGGGGGTAGGGAGAGCGAGGAGAGAGCCATGACGTTCGAAGAGGTGTCGAGGTACTTCTACGTGCCCATCACCCAGGCGGCCAAGGAGCTCAACGTGGGCCTGACTCAGCTGAAGAAGAAGTGCAGGGAGCTCGGCATCCCCCACTGGCCGCACCGGAAGATGAAGAGCGGAGAGCCTGCAGGCCCTCATCAAGAACGTCCAGGTGCACGAGCAGCTTGAAACCATCCCTTTTATATCACACCCCATATGCTGCTTGCTTCTCATCATCATGGCCGCAGGATTAATCTGTGATGATGGCGTTAACGTTGATTCTCTTGGGCGATCGAGTTGCAGGAGCTGGGGAGGGAGGACGGGGAGATGGGGGAGGCGCACCTGCGGCGGGCGATCGAGATACTGGAGAGGGAGAGGGAGACGATGGAGAGGGTGCCGGCGATGCAGTTGGAGGAGAGGACCAAGAGGCTGAGGCAGGCGTGCTTCAAGGCCAACTTCAAGAAGAGGAGGCTGCACATGGCGGAGGGCGGCCGGCCCCTCGTTGCCATGGGCGCTGCTGCTGGGGGACACACCATGGTGAAGCAGCAGCAGGACGACGTGGAGATAGAGAGGTATCTTCCACAAGCCACCCCTGCAGCTGCTGCATCATGCAGGAACGACACCGTCGTCACAATCAAAAATTGTGTCGAAGGAATGTAAAGATATGCACGAAATTAAATAAGTTAGGAGGGCACATATCTACATATGTACAGATAGCTAGGTTAGAGAGAGAGAGAGAGAGAGAGAGAGAGAGAGAGAGAGAGAGAGAGGCATGACCACCGACTGCCAAATGACTGTTCATCCTTCAAGCATATATCCCAAATTTCGTCTACTTCCACCCTCTATAATGAATTAGGAGTCCTTGCATGTGGTAGACCAAAGCTCTCTGGCAGTGTTCTTTTCTTGTCTCCAAACTTAGCACCACCATTGATGAGGAGACTATAAATTGTAAGATTGGGGGATTGCACTCATGAATACAATAGAATGTTTTGAAAATAAATCGAGATGTCTCACTTTTAAAAGTCTTTTTTTGTCGTTCTAGTCACTGGACAATCGAGATGTTTCCCAAATTTACAAACATCAAACTTAAATTTAAAATTAAAAAAAAGATAAAAGAGTGATAAAAAGATAATAAAAAATGACTCGAGGGTACCAAACCTAATTTCCTTATCTCGTTTACCTGAGATTATAATCAGACATTCAAAATAAAAGTGACAAAAAATGATAGGTGAAAAATATGACACCATAATATTCTTCAATTTTCTACAGCCTCGGGTACAAATCGGCTAGTCCTTAGAGCAGGAAAGAGATGATCTTCCTAAACAGTAGCCATCCTTGACGGAAGTTGGATCTCAGGCCCATTATAGCCCATTTAGGCATGCATGAGCGGCCCATTTACTCTGTTTTGTGTGTGTGAGAGAGAGAGAGAGAGAGAGAGAGAGGCAAAGCGAAGCGAGCGTGCAAGAAGCGGGTTTGACGATGCTTCTGCATCGAGCTCGAACGCTTAAATCCGATGGTTGTCGCCTTCCCAAGAAGCCGACGCTACCCCTGCAAGGCACACCATTTCACCACTTGATCTCTCTCCATGTCCACCAATCGGCCTACCAGCCAAAGCAGCAGCAGCATCAACAACAAGAACAGCAGAAGCCACGAGGAAAACCAATTCCCTATTCGACCTCCGCCGTCCAGAACACATGGGTTCCTCTCATACGATCTTGTTCGTCAAAAACCCAACTTCGGCAGCTCCATGCCCACATCATCCGCTCGGCCGCCGGCCGGGAGCCTGCCGTCCTTGCAGCCTTCTTGTCCCGCATCGCCTTGCACCCGCTGGGGGACATGGAGTACTCCCGCCTTGTGTTCGAGCGAATCGCGAAGCCCAAGTCTTCCCACTACAGCGCCATGATCAGGGGCTACTCGCAGAGCGACTCGCCCGAGAAAGCCTTGTGCTTGTTCAAAGACATGCTGGGGCGTGGGGTGCGAGCGGACCCGATTTGTTCTTCCTTTGTGCTTAAGGCTTGCACTCGGATGGCCTACCTACTTGGGGGGTGGCAGGTGCATGGTGGAATTGTGAGGAAGGGGTTCCAATCGGATTCTCGCCTTTTGACTACCCTGATGGACTTGTATGCAACATGTGGGAGTATGCTCCATGCTGAACAACTGTTTGACGAAATGGCCGTTAGAGATGTAGTTGCGTGGAATGTTCTGATTTCTTGTTATGTACATAATTGTCGTACCAAAGATGCCCTTGTTCTGTTTGATTTAATGCAGGATCCTCATTATGGATTGGAACCGGATGAGGTCACATGCCTGCTATTGCTTCAGGCTTGTGCACACTTGGGTGCTGTTGAGTGTGGGGAACGGGTTCATAGCTACATTGAGGAACACAGCTATGGTGGGGTTCTCAACCTCCGTAATTCGCTTGTGGCCATGTACTCCAAATGTGGGTCAGTGGATAAGGCTTTTAAAGTATTCAATGGGACGTCTGACAAAAATGTTGTAACTTGGACTGCAATTATTTCTGGGTTGGCAATGAATGGATGTGGATGGGATGCACTAGAAGCATTCTCGGAGATGCAGAGGTCTGGTGTCACCCCTGATGAGCAAACCTTCACAGGTGTGCTTTCTGCTTGTAGTCATTGTGGATTGGTTGATCAGGGTTTACGGTTCTTTGATTCAATGAAGACTGAATATAGTATAGTCCCCAACTTGCATCACTATGGGTGCATGGTTGATCTGTTGGGCCGTGCAGGATTACTTGATCAGGCATATGGGCTTATTGTAGAAGCAAAGAGTATCAAGCCGGATACCACAATTTGGAGGACCTTGCTAGGAGCATGTAGAATTCATCGTTATCCTGAACTTGGAGAACGTGTAATTATGCATCTCATTGAGCTAAATGCTCAGGAAGCTGGGGATTATGTTTACTGTTGAATATCTATTCATCTGTAGAGAACTGGAAGAAGGTAACATACATAAGGAAATTGATGAAAGATAAAGGAATTCAAACAATGCCAGGCTGTAGCACAATAGAAATAAGGGGAAAGGTTCACGAGTTTGTTGTGGATGATGACACTCATCCTAGAAAGATGGAGATATATGATATGCTTGATGAGATTGGGAAGCAGTTGAAGATTGCTGGTTATGTGGCAAATGTGGAGGCTGAGGTGCATAATTCAGATGTGGAGGCCAAAGAAACTGCACTCTCATATCACAGTGAGAAATTAGCTATTGCCTTTGGTATCCTTTCAACTCCACCTGGTGCAACAATCAGAATTGCAAAAAACCTTCGTACCTGTGTTGACTGCCACACCTTTGCAAAGATGATATCTGCAGTTTATAATCGAGTGCTTGTTGTTAGAGATCGTAGTCGTTTCCACCACTTCCGAGAAGGATATTGTTCCTGTAATGATTACTGGTAGTTCCTGGCATAAGTATGAAGCATGTATTGGGACTGTGATTGCAAATGTAAGCTGTCAATGCCAGGGCCTTGCTTAAAACAGTAACTGAAAGCCATAGAATTGAAACAATCACACAAAAGGAGATGGAGACCATCATTGTTGGAGATACACTTATATCCAGTGTAGTAGATCAGAGAGAATTTCCCATAGATAAACTCACAGCAGGGAACAAGAAACAGAAGGGATTCTCCCACACAAAATTAGGGATTGCTGCTGTTCTAACTCTAACACAAAGGTATTTGTCTCTTACAAAATCAGCATAGTCTTCTGCTTCCCCATCCCTTCCTTTAGGTACCCTTTACCTTATATAAACGTAGGACGTCAAGGACAGCAGGTCTTGATCTTGTGTCCATTGTAAATGCCATTGCCACTATGACTATGTTGGCCATCATCAACGATGAGCAACATTAGTTCACTAAATGAAGAGGAAATTGTCATGGGAACATTCTCTAGACCAATTAAAAGGTGGCACTTTTATGTCCTCCCGATGATTCTGCAGTAAAGCTTTTCATAAAGGGCTACCATTACAACATAGTGAGATATTGATTGGCATCCCTAACCCGCTACCATTACAACAGAGTGAGATATTGATTGGCATCCCCAACTCGTATCTACCTTTCTTCATTGGTTGTTCTAGAGGCCTTTGCATTTGCCAATATGTGAACTTTTTTATAGATAGACAAGTAAAATAAATCCTGAGGCTTGTCCTAACACTGTTGATTTTTATTTTCTATTGCGTTCCATTGATTTTTCTAGCTTCTTTTGGGGTTGATAAAAAATATTTAAAGAAAAGAAATTTTCATTATCACCATGTGGTCAACCATTAGAAGGAATATTCACTCCTCACTTTTTGTTTCAAGGGTATCAAAAAAAACTGATAGGTGGATTTTCTACAGGTAGTGACGACCAAATGTCCCATGAATCTCATCACAACAGAGACGTCAATATTCTTATCATTTTAAACCATCATAAAAAATAAAAGAGACTCAGGTGGTTTGGACATGTGTGTCGTCGTCCTAACTCAGCGCCGGTTAAAAGATGTGACCAAATCTTAGTGGATGCTAGTAAAAGTGCTCGGGGAAGGCCTAAAATGAGATGGTGCGATGTTATTAGGAAGGACATTAGTTTCTTGGGTTTAAATATGAGTATTGCACTCGATAGAAATCTTTGGCGGAACAAGATTCATGTAGCCGACCCCAATTAATAGGGATAAGGCTCTGATGATGATGATGATGATAAAAAATAAATACGTAACATCTCATATTCACCAATTTTCTCACAGACACAGAGTTGTCGTCATGATTTTATTGTGTTGCATCCGGTTTGCTCTAAATTCTGTCCACTTTCAGTTTCTTCTCTAATAGTATCAACAAACTTGTCAATGGTTGTATAGTTGTACCTTGCACTTGTCTCCCCATGATACATGACGTCCATAATTTCTTTACTGGCTTGTCATGATCTTCTTCATACTTTTAAATGCAGAATTTCTCAGTATCATTCTCCAAACCACATCACAGCTTTGTACCATGACCAATCCATGTCCACGACCCTGTTTTGGACATGCCTATATCATGACTGTGGCAAGAAAACCAGAAGGGAAAAACTCTATAAACAGGTGGATCATTTTTCTGCAAGAACTGAACAACTCGGCTGGAACCAATACTTGGACTGTATCTTGTTTTGG
The DNA here is from genome assembly GCA_022559845.1 of Amorphophallus konjac. NCBI lineage: Eukaryota > Viridiplantae > Streptophyta > Magnoliopsida > Alismatales > Araceae > Amorphophallus > Amorphophallus konjac. The sequence continues at coordinate 18,891,872 of CM040127.1, forward strand.
TTTAACTTATGCAAAAATTCCTTTAGGATCACAAAATTATTTAAACCATTTTTCCACCTGGAATGTGTAACAATGTACTGCAGACTATACTTGGTATCTTCTTTTGCTTTAATGTCCAATATGTTTATTTCTGGGATCAGAAAAGTCAAAGTGCAAAGAGGATAGAACCATCCATAAACCTTCACATCTTTGGCCAGAAAACAAACATGTGTGATTTGTTCCTCTAATATTACTAAAAAAAGAGTTTTGCTATCTGCTTGATCTGTTTAAGGTTCTGCCTCACCTATATTGAGTTATGTTTCTTCTCTTGATATTGCTTCCCTCATTGCCTGTTGACTAAGACTTCCTGCAATTCTCAGATGGACTTGCTCTAAAACTAGAGTTCTGTCATGGGAACCTAGTGAAAGCATGAGATTGCCTTTTGAGGGGTAGGAGCAACTTTCTGCAGCGGGTTTGGCCAGCATCAGTGTTGTGCAATTAAAGGGAACCAGTTAGAAATGCTTCACGTGCCATTATATGTTTGCATATCATGTGAGGTGAAGCTAAGTGAATTACTTATTCGTTTTCATGTTATGTGAGTGTTTAACAAATTCGAGCATCCTAAGTGTTTTTCTTTTCTTTATTCTTTCTTCTATGGTTGTAACATAAATAAATTCCTTATGCTTTGGACATCTGGACAAATTTGATTAACTAACATTCCCAAGGCAAGATCTTCATTTCTATATATTGATTTATCTTCATGCTCAAAAGTTCAAAACTGTCATGCGGATATGTTTTCTCATAAATTTCATAAAATGATAAACTCTTAGAAGCCGTAAGGATTTCTAGTTGCGTAATCTTATTACATTGGTTGACATATAAGCAATCTGGGAAAACCAGAAAGGTGAGCTGAAACGATGTTCAGTGAATGAGTAATGTGAATTACCTATCTGAATTTGACCATGTAAGTAGTCTATAGATGTCAGAGGGAGGAAGTTTCGTAAATCCTCTTACACAGTCTACCAATGAGCAGGTCTATCCACAGCGAGTTGGAACAGACCTGTAAAATAAACCCAAAGTTTGAACATGTACCAATCTGACATTTAGCCAGTATTTTGGTTGAAAATTCACTCCATTAGATAGTGTTCAATTATTGCATAGTTCAATTAATAATAGATAAATGCATTTAAAATTGCTGCATGACTCTTAGAAGATGCATCAAGAGCTTAGTAATTAAGAAAAAAATCTTGTTGAAACTTCCATAATCAATTATTGGTAACAAAGTCCAATTGATCTCGGTGTGTAAACAGTTTGCTATGGATGGCACAAGCATATTAGCAGAAGGCTTACTTATTATCCATTGGTCATGCACTTTTTTTTTTTTTTGATAACGGGGAACCTAGCAAGGCTAGCAAACTCCGGGCTCACATCCCTCGAGGATTAAATGTGAGTCAGGTAAGCACCCCCCCCCCCCCCCCCCCCCCCGGGAGTCGAACTTGGGACCTCCCTACCATATGGAAGAACGAATCCTGCCGACTGTCCAAAGACCAGGGAGATCATAAGCAAATTGCATGTTCAGTTGCTGTAATTCATGTGCAAAGCTTACTTGCCTCCCCCAGTACAGAAATTGTAAGTATCCTCGAAATTTTAATTCTTGACAAACATTTTGTTGTTGCCTACGACCAGTTTTTTTTATGATAGGCCCCCACTAGCATAAGATCTAGTCTTGATTCAGATACTCAGGCCAAGATTGATTTTTGTGAAAAGTTCAACAGGCTGATGTAGATTATATGAAAAACCCAAGTTTCTGTATTATATAACTGCTCACGTTTTGGTTACTTCATATGTCCTACAGAAGATCTAATGAGCGAAAACATTTGAAAGTCTTCTGCAATCTGAGGAAACTGGAGATTGGCTCAACATGGTGCTTACATGCTGGCATCCTGAATAAATGCAAAGGAAGGAAGGGAATGAAACCAAAATGAAAAAGCAGAGCATGAAAATGTGATAGGTAGGTAAGGATGTCAAACAAGCGGCTCCTACTCACATCCTTGAAACCAGGTGCAAATCTGATATCCCATGAATATATTTGTAGATCGCCATAGTATGCTTCTAAAGTCCCCAACTCAAACTGATGCTGTTCATTCCTATTCCTGCGCAAATGCCACATCATTCTTAACTTTGCTCTTCAAGTCGGGGACTTCGATGTTTGAAGACTGATGCTTAATAGGACATGCTTGAAAGCAGGTTTTCCACAGGAAGTGAGAAGAAGATATGACGAACATCCTAAGTTCACATAGTACACAGAAAATTTCTTGTAATTTTTCCTGCAGATAACTTCTTATATATTCCTTACAGAAGATGACAAATGTTGCCTTAGACAACAAGGAATGGAATTTCCAAACAGAAAATTGTATTTTAACCATTTCTTGACTGCAGGAAATGATGCGTAGGCCATTATAGAACGGCATTCCTCCATATCCTGATTCAAAATCCAGACAATCTATTCGATCAATTTAATGTGTATTAGTATCTCCAAGAGACTTACACACACACCAAATGAGCCAAAAGAGAGGGAGAGAGGGAACTGAAGTGAGCAGCTGCAAGCCTGCGGTGAACTCCTGAGCAGCTGAGCTTGTGACTTGTGAACCCATTAGAGAGCTTGGTTATGGAACATGGATATCTAACGGTAACGTTTGGAAAACTTAGGAAAGGAAACATCGATAATATGGTTAAAAATCACCGAAACGTGCTTTAAAAAATGAGTAATACTTTGTGCACGGAATTTAATGTACACAGTCAGTTCAAATTGTAACTTATCTTCTCGTCGGCTCAAAGAAAAAGTGAAATGATCGTTTTGGTGTAGAAAATGACGTCTCGTGTCATATCTGTATGGTTTATTTTTTACGCATTAAATACGGAATGATATTTTGTTACATAAATAAAATATTTTATTTAACTATAGAAATAAATCAATAAAATATTTTTTAGAAATAAAACATTTGTCAGGTGAATGAAATATTTGTTATAAATATTTTGTTATAAGAAAGAAATCAAACAAAATATTTTAATTTTATATACACGTTGTTTTTAGTCTTATAAAATATTTTCTTTTTTTATAGAAATCAAACAAAATTGTAAAGCAACATGGAGACCAATTCTTTTCCACCAATGACCAACGTAAGCCCCCTCCACCGTTCCACGTCCTATTTTATCTCTTGCACCCCCAAACAAAAAAGGAAAAACAAACCTCTCTTGTCTAAAATTATTTTACTCCGTTATTTGACAACCAGTGCTGGATGAGAATCTGTTCAAAAAAAAGTGCTGGATGAGAATTTTTACTAAATGTTTATTTTTTTAAAACTAAGATTTGACAAATTTATATGGTACGAATTATATCACACGTGATAGATTGTATCAACCGATGATCGATGCCATGGTATGTATATAACCGATACATTAAACATATTCTTATAAATATTTTATATTTTATTTTATATCAAATATATCTTCATAAATGATTTAGTTTAAAATGTTAGAAGGAAATGCAAGGTTTCTTATTCGATTCGATTCTTGTAAGATAGGGTTTTTCTTTTTTTATTATTCTTCATAATTTGAAGTAAAAAATTATTGATAGAAGTGATACATCAAATATGATGGGACGGGGAAACTTTGCTTAAAACACAATACAGTCTTGAATTTTCATTGGATGCACCGATGTTAGTCTCATTTGATACATATAGCACCCAAGTTAGTATTTCCATTTAAGAGCTTACTTGTTTTATCGTAAACATTGTAAAATTTTATAATTGTTCCGATTTATATTATTTTTTGTTTGTTTGTTAACTGTAAAATAATATAAATGGGGGTCACGTTAGATGATGTGGCACTAAGATTTTTTTTTCTGAATTGATTTACGGTCTATGTCTATCTAAAATCAAATAAAAATGAGTTAAAATTATAACAAATCAAAAACTAATTTATTATTTGACGGCCATCCAAAAAAATTAAATTAAAAATATATATATTAATTTTAAATTATAAATACATCAATTTTAAAATAAAAAATTCGAGAATTACGTCTGACACAAATAACACAGGTGATCACGAGTCAAAGCCTTTTACCGCGTGGAGTAAACATTTTGCTCAGCTCCGCATCGCGAGCGGGGACGCCGGCCGGAGGTCACATGAACACGCCGAAGGAGGAGGCCCGGGGGGGACGCGGGGGCCAGCCGCCGACGGCTTTCGGAGCCACCGCCACCTCCCCTCCCTCCTCCCCCACCCGTCCCAAGCCCCGCCGTCGTTTCCCTTCCCCTCCCAAGGCCTCCTCCTCCTCCGCTACCTTACTCGAGCCACCAGTGTCCCTGGGAGGAGGGGAAGAATGCTACTTCCAAGACGATGAAGGCGGTGGCGCCGTGAGGAACGACAACCCAAGGAGCTTCCCGTACAGTGTGAAGCAGCAGTGCTGGGAGAAGGCGGAGAAGGTGAAGGGGCGGCACTCCGACCGGTGGCGCCGCGACGCGTTCGGCAACGTCGTGTTCCGGAAGCTCGTGGGTTGCCCGGGTTGCAACTGCTATGACTACGATCACATCGTCCCCTACTCCAAGGTGTGTTTCTCGTAATATGCTTACCAGAGTGGCGAAGTGGAAGAAAAGAGAGTTTGGCCCTTACAAAACGTTGAAAGTTGTTTCATTTCTCTCTTTCCTGTTGTTGCAAGATTCCCGTTATATAGCTTTCTTTCAGTTGCGACTTGCGATTGATGGGTGCTGTTAACATTGCGAGAAAGAAATGGACTGGGGTATCATGTTCGTAATATTTATGGGTTTCTGTGTTTCTTAAGGGTTGCTGCTAATGGATTCTAGGTGATTTAGACGGTGGTGAGGCGACGGAGTTGTTGGTGTTGCCTGTGCGTGCGCAGTGAAGAAGGGAGTCTCGAGACCCCCATCGGAAAATGGTGATTTTTGGTTGCTGCGTTGTGGTGTTCTGGGGATTGAGAATATGGGTCCCGGCATTTTCTGCGGTGGAGTTGAAATGCTGGAGTTCTTTTCTTTTTCCTCTCCATCGTTAGGATAAACTTTAGTAGTGAGGGTTGTTGTTGTGTATATTCCATTTTGCACATAGATGGGGAGGCATTGAGAAGAAGATGCTGAGAGGTTCCACTGCTCTATTTATCCAGCGGCCCCCGATTTATTTCGCCCTGGTTGCCATCCTAAGTTGTTTGACTGGATAGGTTTGGAGAAAGTAATGCTGGAGGGTGATCCTCAGAAAGTTTTATTCTATTTTGCAGTCTTGATCGCTAGGTTTTCTTGATGTTGTAATAAATCAATGTCCCGGGAGGGAGTTTCTATTCACATTGTCGAAGAGGGGCAAACATGGCAACTATTTTGGTGCTATCTTTCTCCTTATGCTAGAAGAATCATTAATGGAAAGATGTTGTTCGAGGCTCATCATTGTGGAAATGACTCAGTTTGCAGTTTCCTATGTTTCCATTTCTGTTTGTTTCTTCTTTTACATTTTCTTTCTTTCCTACTTGTTTTTAACAATAGAGAGTAGAAGCCGTATTTACTGCTTTTCATACTTGTTGTTTTGTTCATACTTTGGATGGAAGAATTTATGTTGTTGGTATCTTTTGATTCTTTCATGCTTGCTTTAATATGATGCTTAGTAGTAGTTGTGTTCTTGTTATTCCTAAACCATGTTGACTGGATAGGAATTGTTGTTTATACAGGTTTCTCTTCTGTCTTTGAGGTTTTCTGCTTTTCTTTTTTCGCTTCATTTTTTCCTAAGGTATCTGGGTATTGTTTAATTTACTTTCTCAGTGGTCACAGAATAAAAATTTTGGACCTGTGCTGCCCATTTTTCAAATCACTTAGCAATGCATTAGTGGGTAAAAGTCAACATTCTTTTCAGATATAGCAACTTTTATACTATGACTTTGTGCTTTTTTTTATTGAACTTTATATTATGGTTAGGCAGCCTCCTTAGTTAGGTTGGAAACCTTGACTTGTGGCCTCCTGGGACTGGGTTTGGAATGAACTGAAATTGACACTTGTGATGCTTGTAACGTCGGTCCTTTAAAGGAACTTCCATGGAATGTTGAATGTGCTTTCACAAAATGCTGTTGATCCTTATTTAATCCATTGTGAGAACATCATACCATAAGTTTTCATGGCCATTTATATGTTATACTATTTTTTCCATTTTGACATATGGCATACATATGATGGTTGACAAAATATATAATACTAGTATATGTTCTGCCCCCCCCTCTCCCCCCCCCCCCCAAAAAAAAAAAAAGCTTCATATATACTGCATGTTGTTACTATTGATAATTAGTGGCTAGTGGTAACCAGGATATAGGAGTATGGATGAATAGTGTTCAGTCAAATGTTTTATTTTTTGCATATCATGTTCTCTGTTATCTTAAAGACAAAAAATATGATTTGATTGGTACATCTGTTATGCATGAGGATAGCTATAACTATTTTACTGGGTATGTCATGTATCAAATAAGAAGTTGTCTGAAATATTCAACATATGGTCATAATTTTCTGAAGAATTTTCTTTGCAAATATCAGGGAGGGAAAAGCACTTTGGAGAATTGCCAGGTCTTACGGGTATGGCTTTTCTTTTCCTAGTTCTAACATCTGCATCCTAGTTAGAAAGTTCACCTGCATCAATGAATGCTGCTTACTATAACAAAACATGATCCAACAAGATGCCCGCAAAAACTGAAAACTGAATGGTAGTTTTGTCTAGACAATTATAAAGTTGCTATTGATATGACTGCCAAAATATGAGTTTTTTTTACATTTGAGGCATCCAAGTTTTGAAGAAAATGTTCATTGAATTGTGACGATAAGTCGGTTCGTATGGCATTTTAATGGCCAAGTTCACCCTTTAATTTGGGAGAAGAACATGGAAACCATAATAGGATTATGGCAGAATATTTCTGTGGAATTCCAACATCAGATTTGGGCACATGCTCATCAGTTAATCTAAGTAAAAAACATTTAGGAGAATTGATAGGTCTTTTGGACATGGCTTTTCCCTTTTTTCACTCTGTATTTGTGGAAATTCATTCTAGAATGAATGCTACTTAGTTTAATAGGTCATGTAAAGGCATTCGTGAAAACTGAATGATCAATAGTTGTCTTGGAAACATGTTTTCTAAGTACCTAAATATATGTTTTCAAAACAATTAGTTTTGTTTCAAAGTACCCTAAATATGAATGTTTTTTTCTATGTACCTAAATTGCCAAATTTGTTGCTATGGAGTGAAAAAAGGGCATGTTTTTCCTTTTTTATCAGGGGAAATTACATGAGACTGCTAAAACTGTAATAAAGGCAGAACGATTCTGTGGAATTCTATAATGAGATTTAACAATGTTCATGCTGGTTAAAAAGGATAGGTGTATACCTGACTGGGAAAGCATTCCAAGAATGTGCTTTTCCAAGAAACAGCAAAGAATCTGATCTAATTATCAAATCAAAGAAAACGAGCATGAAGATGGATTAAACTAAGGCTATTAAGAGTTTCCATTAAATCCACTATTAATAAGATCATCACATCGATTCACTTCATATTTGGATCTACATAACCATGAGCAGTGAGGAATTATGGGAAGATTTCAATACCAAGATTCCCAAGGTTTCAAGGTGATTTTAGTAATTAGAAAACGATAATAATATCATAAACTTACCGCACGAAATCATAAAAGAAAATGTATTTTTCAGAGAGAATTGTCTTTCAATAAATGTGCTACGACTTGTCTTTTAGCTTGTATGTGCTGGAAAATTAGTTGATTGAAACATTAAAAAATGTGGCTCAAATCACCATTTCAGTGAAGGCCGTCCTTCCAAGGACAAGTTCATGCATGTGCATACTCTTCATGACATTGGTATGAACTAGAACTGGTTCCACATTCAGACCCCCACCCACCAACCACACACATGGGCAAACAAACACACAAACGGTTGTATAATACTGGAATACTGGCTCTTGCATCCCTTGATGCCTGAAACTAGGTATGGAAAAATGAAGTTATTGTTTATTACTGATTGTTCTCATCTAATGCCTTGTCCTCAAATGTTCTTGAAGATGTTGTATATTCATCCCCATACAAAAGTAAAACAACCATCCTTTTTCAAGAGTCATCAAGTTGAACACTATGACTTACTGGTTGAAACAAAGCCCAGTCATTACCCACTAACATGGTTGATTAAGCTCATCTGAACCTACTTCTGACCACAACTGGTGAAAAGAAAAGTTCTCCGAAACTTCTCCGGCCTGTTTAATCCAAGAAGAGGTAAAAAGAGGTTCTGTATGCAAATTTGATTCAGACCTAGCCACTTCTTGCATTTTTGTATTGATTAGCAGTTGTGCATTTTTGACATCATCAAAGGAATTCTTTTATATAGCATGCTGAAATTTTAAGTATTTGTTCCCAAGTTCAAAACTGGTCAAGAGTAATTTATGCTGTAAATGGGAAATGGGCCTCTCTTCATGGTTTTCTTTTCTTTTTTGTCCTCTCAGTTGTACTTCACATGTAAGCTGACTGAACTACTGGTAAGTTCTAATCAACAAGAGACAGACAAGAATTCTGTTGACACTATAAAGTTCTAATCAACAAGAGACAGACAAGAATTCTGTTGACACTATAAAGTCCATACTTTTTCCTCCAATCGTCATTAATGCTGTCCTTTTCCTTTCAGTTGTTTTGATGGCTTCTACTGGTTTTGTTCATGCTGTTGAGCTTGAGAGAGAATGATTCCCATTGCACTTTTTGTCCTTCGTCTACCTTTCTTTTGCCACTTTTTGTGAAAGCTGGTTTGACTTTGCTTATTTCTTCTTCCCTCTACAGGTAAGTTTTAACCGATCAAAGGGAAACAAGACTGAGATATCAAAATCAGAACTGATAGAGAGGAGCGTAAAGAAGACTCCTTATTGTAGAGTTCTTTCAGGTATTCATGGGTCTTCTGTCAGAAGTATTTCATCCATTTCAAGGGTTTAGTACTATTTTCATTATATGGAAAGGATCATCTATTGTTCTACCTCTTGGTTCGTCTCACTTAGCTGTCAAACTGATGCAGCACAGGAGATGGATTTGATTGAACTCTCAGCCTATGGAAACATTCAGCGGGATACAGATGTCCAAGATTCAAGGAATTGCAGCATCCAGTAACTATTTTGCAACTCCAAATACTGTCGACATGACAAATATTGATTTCTGTAGCCTTATTATGAGTTTTTGTAGCATTGACAGATCAGTGTCAATGATTTCTATAATATAATTGGCCCAGTTAACAGCATGATCATACTTTGAACGCTTTTGATTTGTCAAGCGTGGGGCATTTTCAGTTGATTGCTTGTTTTCAAGGATCAGAACCATGTTATTTAAACAATGTGTCCAATTTAGGGTTTATTCCTTGTCAACTGCAGATTTTTGTTCATGTTATTCTAGTGATAGAGTCACCTTCTAGGAAGAACAGGGATCTCCTGTGCAGTGGCGCAGTGCGCAGGAGGGATGCCACAGTCCCATGAGTCATGACAAGACTGTGCGGGGCCATGGCATCTATCAATTGGTCGGGCACATTGCACCACGGGGCAGGAGATCCTTTTTTTCCTTTCAGATCAGATGGGTTGTGTGTTTTTGCGGTTGTGTTGGACGGAGACAGAACTCTGCCTGTCTACCAAATGGTTGGTCATGGTGCTCTCTGGTCCTGGGAACCCCAACATATATAAGTTTATTCTTCCCTTTTTGGTTACCTGGCTGACGTGTCTTGTAATTCTAAACAGGCTACCATTTTCTACTCCAAGAACAGAGAGTTTACCCAAAAGGTGCATCTCTTGGGAGCAGGGAAATTTGCAAAAGCAACCCTCTTATTCCAACAATTTCAGAATTTCCTTCCTTATTTCGCTAGTGTTAGTGTTACATTTAAGTCTTTTACTTAACCTTGGTTACTCTTTAACCAAATTTAGGGGAAAAAACATCAAAATATTCTTAATCTCTCCTAAACTCACTCTCTCTCTCTCTCTCTCTCTTCACATATATATCTCTTTATCTCTCATTCTCTCTTTTTGGTATAATGTGTCGGTGAAAATAACAAATTTGTATAAAGATATTTTCATCTAAATTTTTTTATTTTATGAATTCAAACGGGGATCTTAACCAACGAGTAGCCTCGAGGGAAGAACTTGTGCACTAATGTTCGTTCAAGAGGGTTATTTTTAACAATAGCAAAATATGGATGGTAATCATACAATTGTTAAAATACGAGGGGTTGTTGTGTGATTTTCCCTTTTTGAGAAACAGGTTTTAGAGGTTTAATGTTGTTAAGCAATGTACGGTACAAGTTGCACACGGGTCCGGATTCTAACAATTAATTTCCTGGGAGTTTTGTGTGGTGGAATCAAGCCATCGATTCCTCGAAATTTATCTCTTCCTCGATCTGACCACCAATTCCTTTCTAATCCCATCAACATATTCGAATCTAAACTGTTTTTTTTTGTTGGAAGCAAAGCAAACAGGCATGGCATTAAGAGGAACCTGAGTTTACAAGTTGGGATATACAACCGGGGATAACTGGATAGATCCAGGAGCAAGACCGCCAAAGCTGGAGGGCCTCTTTGGCCAGAACATGTGCTAATCTATTAGCAATCCGGAGACCATAACGGATATGGATGTGGTTGGATAAGAAGCCTATGCAATCCTAGATAATGGAAGCTAACCTCCAAGGGGAAGGAGAGATACCGTTAACATAATTTATCACATTTAAGGCATCACCTTCAACCACCAAAGCTTGTGGGATGGAGGCATCAAGCTGCAATGCCTGGAGGAGGGTCAATGCCTCTGTCATTTCGGGGGGAGAAAACTTCTAGTAGAAAGGACTGAATGTAGAGGTCAAGGCTGGCTTCCGAATTGAGGAGAATGATTCCCAAAGCCCCATGGCCGTCTGAGAAAGCAGCATCCGCCTGAATCTTGGGCAGGACATCCAGGGAGGAAGACATAGCTGTGGACTGCTGCTTGGGCACTATGTTACTGGAGCAATCAATGGACATCCAGACTTGATGTTCCTTTAGAGCTTTATTGATAGTAATGCTGGGATGTTCATCCAGACTTTCGAAGACCTTTTTACATCTGGTCACCCAAACTTGTCAAATGATAGAATAACACAAGGAAAGAAATGTTAAATCCTTGGGGTCTTTTGTAAAAGGAGGCTTGGACCATTCCAATAATCTGTCTTCCAAGGTCTTGGGATCCTCGGCCGAGTGATAGTTAAGAGGAGACAACAACCAGATGGCACGGGCCCTGTTGCATTGGAAGAGCAAGTGGTGGACTGTTTCAGCAGCCGAGTTACAGACGGGGCAGGTGGGGTCGACCCATTTAACACTTCTAGAGATCCTGGCATTAACAGAAGCAGCATCCACAATACATTTTCAAATGAGGATAATGACCTTGGGAGGAATACATTTACTGTGCCTAGAATTCCAGAGTAAGGGCCATAAATTATGATTTGAAGAAGATGATGAGGGGAGGAATTTCTCCGTGAGCATCCTATATGCAGATTTTATAGAGAAAGTGTCATCCTTGGTATATCTCCATATCAAATGGTCACCCTTGGGGTTGGGTTGCAGGGGTAGATGGATTTTCAGAATGTCCTGGACAGTGTCTTCCTTGAAGGTAGCTTTGATGATGGGACAATTCCACTGCTTGTTGGAGATCAGTTGGGATACAAGGATGGGGTGGAGGTTGGATTGGGCTTCAAGGGGAGCCAGAGGACTGAGCCTATCCGGGATTCAATGATCATCCAAAATGCTGGTGCCCCTGCCGTCCTGAATCTGATATTGCATGCCCTCCTTAACCTCCTTCCGGACTGAGAGAATAGCATTCTAAATGTGGGAGCATCTGGCTGGCTTGTTAGAGGCCCATAAATTTAATCCTTTGGCCTCACTTTGATATATGGTTAGTCCTGGGTTAGTCATAGTTTAACCTAGGTTTAACTATTTTTGAAGTCCAAATTATTTTGATACTTAAATCTGGACTAAATCGGGAGGATGAGTATTAAACCCGGAGTAACTCTAGACTTCGAAATCCACCTCCAGAGGTGGATTTCGAAGGGTTAACCCAACAATAAATACGCAATAAATGCACCCCCCCTCTCTCTCTCTCAATATTTTACTTATAAATATTATTAGGTTAACCCACTAACTACCAAATCACAATAGATTCAAACTAGGTTAGCCCACCTACTTATTTCCGATTTAATAAAGCCTCACTTTGGTAGGGGATTTGGGTTAAATTAAACTACTTAGGTTAGTCCATAGTTAGTCTATTTTTGATTTGATAGCAAAAGTATTAACTCGGAAATAAGTAGGTGGACTAATCTAGTTTGAATCTATTGTGATTTGGTAGTTAGTGGGTTAACCTAATAATATTTATAAGTAAAATATTGAGAGAGAGAGAGAGAGAGATGGTCCATTTATTGCACATTTATTGTTGGGTTAACCCTTCTAAATCCACCTCTGGAGGTGGATTTCGAAGTCTAGGGTTATTCCGGGTTTAATACTCATCCTCTCGATTTAGTCCATGTTTAAGTATCAAAGTAATTTGGACTTCAAAAATAGTTAAACCTAGGTTAAACTATGACTAACCTAGGACTAACCATATATCAAAGTGATAGATTAACTATGGATTAACTTAAGTAGTTTAATTTAACCCAAATTTCCTATCAAAGTGAGGCTTGAAGTATTTAGCTTTCAGAAGGATGACCCCCGGGGACTGATGGTCGGTAAGGAATCTCAAGATAATTTTCACGATGGCTGCCCTATTGTAGCTATAAGGATCTCCGAACCCCATACTGTTGATTCCTTGCATTTGCCGTCTATGCATTCGAAGCTAAAGCACCGTTTCATTCCATGTTTTGTTTGCATCTTGGAATCCAACCGTTGGCTCCTTCCATATTTCCTGCGTGGCACCGGAAAAACCGTGGTGCACACCACCCTCTTGCGGAGCTGTAATTGGCGGCGGGGGTCACGCTGTTTCTTTCTTCTGATGCAGCTTTATCTATCTATTTCGATCTATCGCCGTGAAACTTTGATTCCGGCCAATTAAAAGAATGATGTACCATCAGATGTTCATAAAAAATTGGCGGACTTTGCAAGCGTCAAGTGACAGCATTGTTCTGTATCGCTATTTGTCAAAATTTTTAATAAATATTTTTCTTTGCGAAAGTTGAAACCCAAAATTAAAATAACACTTCGTGATGAGATGGGGTGGTCCGTTTCTATTGGCGTGTTAAATTCGGTGCCAAAGAATGGTGCTCACAAACCATAATGGTATCTTCCCCTTCCGGAGCTTGGAAATGCTTGCTGATTACAGATAAGGGCCGTTTGGTTGGGATGAATACGATATTCTAATGATTGAAATCTCTTATAAAATTTTAATCTTAACTAAATGTGCCATAAGTGCTCTTGACTTCTATGTTTCACGGATTTTATTATTAGGAGAGAGATAGAAACGTCAGGGAGACCATCTCAAAATCTCAAAAATCCTATTGAGGAGGAACTTGTAGTTAGATTTAAAGGCTATTTAACTATTAAATACTCATTTTAAATTCATCGAACGTTTAACTAGTTCACTTTTAAACTCCAAACATATCATTTAAACATCCTATAAAACCCCACCAATATTTTTAACCGCACCAACACTTTTATTAACGACACAAACATTTATTACTTCCATTGTGCCCAAAGTGAGAGTAGGAGGGAGGGAGATACGTGAGATTTTTATTCTCAAAAATTCATGACACATGTAATGTACATGAGTTTTTTAAATAATCTCACCTAATTCATCTGAACCAAACGTGTCCTACGTGGTTAAACAACATCATCATCATAAGCTTCCCACAGGAAAACATCAACATCATTCTCAAACTATAAGAAGAACGAGGGGAGAGAAAGAGCTCAAGTATGATATTTACACAACATTACAACAACAAATCGAGGATTAGGACCGTGCACACACCATCAGGTCTCCTCTTCCTCTTCCTTCACAGAGACACATTATTTTAAGAGGCCACATCCGAGCAAAAACAAATAAAACAAAAGCAGATCCAAACCCAAAACTAATAAACCTGATTATAATTAGCAACTGTCATTCCACTCTCTCTCTCTCTCTCTTATGTATTCACCCAAACTCTTCCATCCAGCTGCTACTGTTGCTGCTAGTTATGATGATAATGACAGTAATTAATATAGGATATATTCTTCTTCCTATGCTAACAGGAACTCATCCAACCGCTGCTTTTTAGTTGGGGAGGGGGGGGGGGGCGCGGAGAGATAGAGAGAGCGCAATCAATGCTTGGGGTGGGGCGGGGGAGTTGCCCATCCCGACCAGGGGTTGGTGTTGGCGCCGGGCTCGTTGTAGTCCATGGCGGAGAACCCCATCTCCGCCGTCCCCCTCCTGTCCACCGCCGCACCCTGAAACCGAGACGATAACAACCATAGATCAGCACAGGGGTTGCATCATGCAAACCAACGGCACTCCCAAGTCCCAACGAGCGGATCTTGAAGAACCAAAGAGAAATAAGACGAGCATCTCCAGCAACGGAAAGAGCAAAGTTTCTTGGAAAGGACGAGTGCGAAGAACAGCTGTGTTATGTGAAACCCAAACCCACCTCCGCGAAGGCCTTGCGGAAGGCTCCCTCGTCGCGTCTCACGATCTTGATGTTCCTCGCGAGCCCTGCAGATGCGGGAAAAAAAATCACAAGAAAGGCAGCACCTTTGCACCAGGAACTTCATACGGAGGAGGGGGAGGGGGAGGGGGAGGAGATGAGAAGAGCCGGGGAGATAAAAATGTCTTACCTCCGGTTAAGGACGCGCACAGGATGGCCAGTACGAGCGCCGGGGCGAGAAAGCAAGACCGGCGTTCCGCCATGGCTGGTGGGTTCCCACCTCCTCGCCTCTTCGGGGTCCCTCTACGAACTGGGTCGACTTCAGATTCGCCAACCTCCTCTTCCTCTCCTCTTCTTCGGAGGTACAGACGCTGCCGCTGCTGCTGCCGCCGCTATCTAATCCCTATTATCTGTTATGGCGGGCGGTGGTGGTGGGATGCCCACGGAATTCGGATCCGAGAAGAAGAAACGTGGATATGACTGGGAAAACTCCGTTCCACATCCGCTTCCTAGCCATGCGGCTCCATTATATATCCGACAGGAACCAAACGCCGCCACCCCCACCCCCACCCTCCTTTTTTTTTCCCGTGTCACCTCACCCTCCTCGGCTCCTCCTGACTTGATTAGGGCACGTGTCCCTTGCCACCACCGTAGGTGTGTTATCAGCTTTATCTTTTAAAAGTTTCATGGTTTGATTTTTGATTCTTTGGTTTTATGTTGTTCATTAATTATATATAGAATACATCATTAAAGTCTAGTAACAAAAGTTTGATTGACTGAAAACTACTTGTTGCTTATCCTAACACCCAATTAGTACTGCTTAGTTACCTTGTAAAGTCGGCGTGTCATTGACTCGCATACGATGAGGAGGTGATGGCATTTGGACTGTGACTGGCGTACATGGGATGATGATTAGACACAAATTACACGTCATAATATACTAACAACCATTAGTCATTGATTAAATAGTAACCAAATCTTTCTTAACGAGGAGAGCCGATTCTATCCTAATAAAATAGAAAGACTTTTATCACTTAACGTGACTATTTTACTTTTCTTCCAACAACTATTTTAATTAAGTCTGAAATCTCATTTATGAGTGCCAATTCCCAAAAAGAGCATTTGCGCATAGACCTCCATAAATTTATAATTCCTCTCCGGCATTATAAAAAATGGCATTTATTTATAAGAGTTTTCTCCTGCAAAGAAATACGGCTGAATTTACAAATTCCCGTGATATCAAATTAGGGCGACTTTGATAACTAAATAAGGGTAAAATATAATGAATTATTTTAACCATCCTGTCTTTAACCAAATTTGATAACAGTGTTACGTTATTTAGAGTCGATCAAGGTTAAAACTTTTATTTCGAGATCAATTAATTCAACTATTTTATATGGAATGAATTAACTTCGGAGTAAAAATAAATTATCAAATTGAAAAAAATTAGGGTCGATTTATTTCTCGAATTGTCGGATGGATTTCGTAACCGACGAGAGAGAAAAATAGAGGGATCCACCCGTCCCCCTCGATCACACACAGACATGTTACCCGGGGTCGGGTACCGTGTTCGACCTCAAAGGGTCGAATACGGTATCCTAATCGGGAAACAAAGGAGGGCTTAAGAATTAATTTATTCGAACTCATCCCGAGCAACATATTCTGACCGATCATCAAAGTTACCTTAATGGAAGTGCATGTCACTCGTTAATTGCGTGCCTCCCATTTTGTTCCTTCAATCTGTAGTCGATGTCATCAAGCGTGTAGCAGGTTGACCTAAAAAATAAGTGGTCACCGTTTGACTTATGCTTGACAAGAGGGTCCCAGTCGAAATGTTAGTGTGCAAGTATTTAAAGTAGCGCAGATAACCACACGCGCGCGCGCGCGCGCGCGCACGTGAATGTGTTAGTTAATCTTTTGATGTAATAGGTATTTGCATCAACCCCCCAAAAATGATACATTTTTCTCTAATGACGTTGATATTATATTAGTTTTGGTGAAGCTGTTCTGGTCAACTCCATAGTTTAGCTCACAGCATCCTTCCATGTTTTTTCGGAAGGAGAAAAAAAAATGGATGTCTTCAAGGAGATGACACGAAGGGGCAGGGAACAGAGTGAACCTACGTGACAATTCCTCTTATATGTTTGTCTCAAACGAGGGGACAAAAAGTATAGAATTTGTGACCATGGACATGTCGGGTGTCCCTTGTAATTTGAAATACTTGTTAAGTTTTTCACAAATCTGATGCAATTCAATTGTTCTAAAGAAGTAAAGAAGAACACCAGACCCTCGGCTCTATATGGATGTGTATATATTTTTCTTACTTCAAAGCAGAAGCTTCGGAATATAGAGAAAATAAAGAAGAAGTAATTAGTACGGTGGTCCAAAATCTAATGATCTGCCCTTGGGAAGGAAGGACTCAGGTGGGACTTTTAAGTCTTAATAAAGAGTAATGTTTAGTGGACGAGGGATATAAAGCGCCCCCAATCACTAAGGGGGTGTTTGACGGTCGGTTAAGATAGAGGAGCGGATGAGAGAGAGAGAGAGAGCGATAGATCCCGTCTCTTCTTCACACACAACCTCTCTAATTGGAGTTGGTTAGCGCACTCGATCTCCCGGTGTCGAGTGCGTTAATTTCACCCGGTTAGCAAACACGTCTTGAGAGAAAAATAATGTGCTTTTAATGAAATGATATTAATTAGAATAACTAAAGTCACAAAGTTAGGCACTCTTTATATAGAACAAAAAATATCAAAACTAGAAAAAATGATGTTCTAACTTAAAAATGTACTTTCTAATCTCATTGGGAATAAAATTAGAATGCCTTTTCTTAATCGATAAAAACTCTGGGTCTTATTTTTGTTTGGCAAAGTTATCTTATTACAATATTTAAAAATAGTAAAAAAATTATCTTTTTTGATCAAATAAAAAGAACACGAAAGAGATTTGGGTCTCCAAAAGAACACTTTATCACCAAAAGTGAAATGCAACATTACGATGTGTGTAATGTCTCTAGATTGGAGGTGCAAATGACTCCAATTCTAATGTTCTGGAATAAAATTACATCTATTTTATTAAAAGATGCACAATTTTCTAAGTTCGAAGGTTTTTCTCCCTCTTTTATTGCTCCTTCCATTAATCATGGCACTCCAACCACTCAATTGTCTTGTGAGATATATCACCATTATATTTTATAGAACAAAAAATATTAAAAATAGAAAACAAATGACATTTTAACTTAAAAGTGGACTTTCTAGTCTCATTGGCAACAAAATTCTAAGATTTTTTCTTAATCTATACGAACTCTATGTCTTATTCTTAGTCGGTAAAATTATCATATTACAATATTCTAAAAATAGTAAAAAAATCCTTTTGACCAACTAGAAGGAACATGCAGGGATTTAGGCCTCAAGCTAACGTTTTACCGTCAAAAGTAAAACCCAACATTATGTTGTGTGTAATATCTTTGGATTAGAGTTGTGATTCAAATTCTAAACATTCACGAATAAAATTAAATCTACTTTGTTGGAAGGTGTGCAATTTTTTCAATTTGAAAGTTTTTTCTCCACTTTTATTGCTCCTTCCATTGATCGTGACACTCCGATCACTCAATTGTGCTGGAGTTACGTCACCACTAATATTTATGACATAAAAATATAAAAATAGAAAAAATGATGATCTAACTCAAAATTGGACTTTCTAGTCTTATTGGCAACAAAATTCTAAGACTTTTTCTTAATCGATGTGAACTCTAGGTCTTATTCTTGATCGTCAAAATTATCTTATTACAACATTCCAAAAATTACAAAAAAATTTCTTATTTGACCCAATAGAATAAACATGAAGAGATTTAGATCTCAAAACAACGCTTTACTGCTAAAAGTAAAACGCAACATTACATTGTGTGTAATGTCTTTTGATTGGAGATGTGATTCAAATTCTAATATTCACAAACAAAATTACATCTATTTTATTGGAAGGTGTGC
The DNA here is from genome assembly GCA_022559845.1 of Amorphophallus konjac. Classification (NCBI taxonomy): domain Eukaryota; kingdom Viridiplantae; phylum Streptophyta; class Magnoliopsida; order Alismatales; family Araceae; genus Amorphophallus; species Amorphophallus konjac. Next base: position 18,910,513 of record CM040127.1, read on the forward strand.
AATTTTCTCGATTTTAAGACTTTTTCTCCCTCTTTTATTGCTCTTTCTTTTGATCACGTCATTCTAACCAATCAACTACATTGTGGGTTGTATCACCACTAATATTTATGGAACTAAAAATTAAAAATAGAAAAAATGATGTTCTAACTTAAAAGTTGACTTTCTAGTCTTATTGGGAATAAAATTCTAAGACTTTTTCTTAATTGATGCGAATTCTATGTCTTATTCTTGGTCAGCAAAATTATCTTATTGCAACATTTCAAAAATAACAAAAAAATTTCTTTCTGGACCAAATAAAAGGAACACGAAGGGATTTGGGCCTTAAAACAACGATTTACTATCAAAAGTAAAACACAATATTACGTTTTGTGTGATGTCTCTAAATTTGAGGTGTGATTCTAATTCAAATATCCAATAAAAATATTACATATATTTTATTGGAATATGTGTAATTTTCTCAATTTTAAATCTTTCTTTACCCTCTTTTATTCCTCCTTATTTTGGTCACGGCACTCTAACCACTCAATTGTATCGTGTGTCGCATCATCACTAATATTTATACAAAAATCAAAAATAAAAATGATTTTCTAACTTAAAAGTGGACTTTCTAGTCTTATTGAGAATAAAATTCTAACACTTTTTCTTAATCGAACTCGAGGCCTTATTCTTGGTCGGTAAAATCATCTAATTACAACATTCGAAAAATAGTTAAAAAATATCTTTTTTTTATCAAATAGAAGGAACATGAAGAGATTTAGGCCTAAAAATAATAGCAATTCACTACCAAAAATAAAACACAACATTGCGATTGTGTGTAATGTCTCTAGATTAGAGGTGTGATTCCAATTCTAACATCCACAGACAAAATTATATGTATTTTATTAGAATGTGTATAATTTTCTCACTTTGAAGGCATTTTCTTGCCCCCTCACTTATTGCTCATTCCATTAACCACGACACTCTAACCACTCAATTGTCGCGTGGGTTACGCCATCACTTTTCTTTAGTTTTTCTTCTTTCTTCCATCAAGTGGTGCAATGTTGGAAATTACAATCTTACTTAGGATTATTGGGTTCTAGACTCACGGAATGCCCCTAACATGGGGAAGAATCCATGTAATAAATAAAAGGGTTTTTTTACATAAATACCCCTCTAAATATCGGTTATGTCAAATATACCTCTCATTTGAGTATATTATCAAAAATATCCTCTATTTAATCTTAAATGTTGCAACTATGCCTCTACCGTAACCTTCGTTGATTTAACTTGAGTTAAACATGAGTTAAGCAGTAAAATTATTTGAATTTTTCACATAAATACCCCTCTAAATATCGATTATGTCAAGTATATCTCTCATTTCACTACAATTAATGACGATAGATAGGATATTCCACGGAATATTCGCCTCCCGTCGACGTCAGTAAACTACAGGGGCATAGTTGCAACGTTTAAGATTAAATTGATGATATTTTTGATAATATGCTCAAATGAGGGGCATATTTGACATAACTGATATTTAGAGGAGTATTTATGTAAAAAACCCTAAATGAAAAGGATATGTCCTCTCATATGGAAGGAGTTAGGGTTTTTCCCGGTGATAAGTAGGGAAGGTTGTGGAAGTTTGGCCCCCATAGGGGCAACATATGTCACTTCTGCTCAGAACAGGGTTTGCCGTCCCGCCCCGACCCGCACTGACCCGCACGACCCGACCCGACCCAGGCGGGCGCCGGGTCGCACGGGCCGTGGGTCGTGGACGGGACGGACCGACCCGCTCTGTCCCGTGCGTCTCGCCACGTACCGGTGCGGTGCGAGACGGGACCCGGCTCGATCGGTACGAGCGGGTCGGGACGGGTCGGGGCCGCAGCCGGAGGGGGAGGTGGGACCGTGGGAGAGGTGGGGGGGCGGTGGTGGCCGCCGGAGGTGGGAGAGGGGGGCGGTGGGGGGCCGCAGCAGGAGGGGGAGGGGGAGGTTGGACCGTGGGAGAGGTGGGGTGAGCGGTGGTGGCCGCCGGAGGTGGGAGAGGGGGGCGGTGGGGGGCCGCAGCAGGAGGGGGCGGGGGGCGCCGGAGGTGGGAGAGGGGGTGGGGGGGCGCAGCAGGAGGGGGGCGGGGGGCGCCGGAGGGCCGCAGCAGGAGGGGGGCGGTGGGGGGCCGCAGCAGGAGGGGGGCGGGGGGGGCGCCGGAGGTGGGAGAGGCGTCGGAGGGCCGCAGCAGGAGGGGGCGGGGGGCGCCGGAGGTGGGAGAGGCGTCGGAGGGCCGCAGCAGGAGGGGGCGGGGGGCGCCGGAGGTGGGAGAGGCACCGGGGCGGACCGGGTCGCAGTGCGACCCGCCCGACCCGACCCGTCCCGCGCAGAGACCGGGTCAGACGGGTCGGCAAACCCTGGCTCAGAATAGGCCTTAACCTTCCAAAGAAAAGATACACACTCAAATGAGCGACGATCTCATCCTCATCTCCTCCTAAAGTCACTTGTGTATTTCTAGGTTTCCTACTGCATGTTTGCTTTCTACCTTCGTGTACAATCATATGACAAATTATTACCGTCCATTGGCAGTGCCCACACATGAGATTATCATCGATCATAGGGAAATTAGATTTTGCCAATCGAACAAAATCCAAAAGCTTTTCAAAATTTGATATTGTGATCATCATAAGCAAATCCTACAAGATGCAGGGAAAAGAGGCATTCAAACCTTATTTCTAAACTAGTGGCATTGTTGTGCTAATCTTTGCTATTGATCTTTGTTTTCTTGGCAATGAATGGAAACAAAGATGTTGAGTGTTTGGTGTCTTTGTTTTAGTGTTTATTCAGGTATCGTTAGATTTGAAATCAAGTCTCTCACTATGCTAAATTCTCCGTCATCAAAAAAAAATTATTTTAGTGTGTATATATAGCGAATCAATGGGCTACCAAAACCAAGTGTAGGGTGTTTTACGTGCCATCCTCTGGGGTTATTATGGATGTTAAATGAGATGTCCCTTTCCATATCAACTTGGAGTCATTAGATTAGGTGACCGTCTTGGTCATTGAGTCCTCTAATTAGCCAAGGTGAAGTAAGAAGTACATACCGTTCAGTTGACCCTAGCCAATCTAGTGACTTGATGACTAAGTTGATTGCCTACTTTGATTCACCTTATCAGATTTTTCATTCTAATTTTTTTTCACTATTAATAAAAGGTTGACGTACAAATTGGACCTATTTTAAAAAAACACATTCTTATCCATCATTTTCTATGTTAAAAGAGAAAGACCAAGGTAACTTCTAACAGTTTTATGCAATCGTCTCCTACATATCTCTAAAATAAGGGAAAATGAGGAATCTAAAAGATTGTTAAATCATTCTCCAAAACTTCAGAATTTTCTTTCTGTGGGAGGATTTATTTCTACACGAGTTCTAAAGAGATTGACTAGTCAAGCAACTAAAGCATTGCAAATAATAATTAGTCAAACCATTAGCAAATAGTAGTAGATGTTTTTTTTGAAGTAAATATCCTTGTGAGGAGCTCAAGAGAGCTCACACCACTTCAGAAAGTGACATAGACCCGATCCAATGGTAGACACATTTAATAGTAGACCTCCTACTTCTGTGGCCCGGGGACAAAATTTCAATGGATTAGTTGACTCAATTCATTTTTACTTTATAAAAGATACCTTAGGTGTAACACCGTGATTTCAGAAAACCCAAAAAGGTATTTGATTTCTCATGATAAGAGCCCAATAAATTGACCTATTTAGTAAATTTGAGCCCTTAAAAGTAATTCATAGTTTAAGTGAGCAGTCTGTTATTTATAGTATAATTTTATATAAAAATGTTTAAATTAAATAAAATTAGGTTCATTGGAAAGATAAATCGATTATCTACAATTTTTTTCTTGATCAATTTTTGAGATTTTATTATTTAAAAGGTCAAAAATGTCAAATAATATAGTGGAGTGTAAGACGAAATATCATCTAATGGGTTAGACAAAGTGGATTAGATGAAATATTATCCAATGGGTTAGATGAAGTGGATTAGACAAATTGCCATTGTCATTTTTCTATTAGAAGAGTTATCTTCTAATGTTGAAGAGTTAGATGATATATTAAATGATTAGATGATATATTGAGAAGATAGGCAATATATCGACAATAAATTGAATGGATAGATGGTATATGGACGATAAATTGAAGAAATAGACAATGGTAAGGGAAAATAATGAAAGATAGACGGTAATTAGCTATCATAATGAGATTGAGAACTTGTGTGAATTATAAAATTATCCTTATTTAGGTTAATTACATGTAGAAATGTCAAAATGAGTCAATATTAGATTCATTGGAAAGACAATCTAATTATCTTTAAATTTCATATTGAGCACTTTTCCTAATTATATCATATGTTAGGTCAAAAATGATGAAAATAAAATTAGATAGTGAATAAAATTATAATTTTACCACTCATTATGTAAGGATTTGTAAAATATTATTACCACATATTAATATTAATAGGTGGATTTTTTGGTGGCTTCTAGGAGGAGACTTATTTTGTTGTAAAATGATTATTGATTTTATCTTTTAGTCTTAGAACTTATATTTAATATTGGCACTTAGAGAATTTGTACAAATTACAAAATTACCCTTATTGGGATTATTAAACGTAAGAAAGTTAACTTTTGTTTTCTTTAGGCAGTGGTGACTAGAGATTATATTGACTAAGAAAAAAGAGAATTAGAATTATATTAATTCTATAGTATAGACGAGAATTATTTTCTATGACAATGATAGGGGCAACTAATTGGAGGTTCCAGCTATAATTGTGTTTATATATATATATACATATATATATATATATATATGGTCAAAATCTTCTAATACGTCTGATACTCTTAATAATTATTAACAATAAAAATCTATACCTTATTCTTTTCTTCTCCATCTCCCGTCTGAGATATACATCATGAGTTGTACACATCATTCTATGAGTGTTTCCAAAAAGAATACGAGAGTAAGAGTTAACTAAAAAAGAATGGGAGGAGGAGAAGAAAAGAATAATATATTAATTTTTATTGTTAGTAAGTATTAAGAGTCTAAGACATATTAGAAGATTTTATCCAAAAGAAAATATTCTTATATTTAGGAATAGAAGGACATCTATGACATTGGAAGCTTGTTAAGAAGGTGAGTAGGAGCTTTAATATAGAGATCTTGGGAAATCTTCGAGGATCCCATATTAAAGATAGGCATGTGATGAAAAGAATGCATGCTATTATTTATGCATCACGCAAGCTATTATGTATGTATCTTGTTATTTTAATATTAGTTTGATATTAAATGTGTTCAAAGGATCGAATAAGTCATCTAAAAGTTGATTATACTTGTTAAAAGAAGTCGTGCATGATTAGGATCTCATGAATTATTTATTAAATTATTATATATGTAATCTAAGTATTTATGATTATTTATTTATTTGGTCATCAATCGTAGTGAATGTAATCCCAATCTGTATATTCAGTTTAATTAAAGATTATTCGGATAAAAAATTAAAAATATATATTTTAAAATTGAACACCTAGATAGTGCCATTTTAAAGGGGTACCGTTGGCAATCTATGACAAATGTTTGCTACAAAAAGCTCTAGGTCCGAGGACAAACGGATAATATTGAAAATTTGAAAACCAAACTGAATAATAATATGGTGGATGGTGACGTAAAGAGATCCCCCATCTTACGCAATTGATCGAGACCAATAGGCCCCTTACAAAGAGGCCATTTGTCTATATGTCTTTTGTATAATATCATTGATTGGCTCCTTTATGTTATGAGTTAGATCCATGTCCGGCTACCGTAATGATATTGTATATAATATTACATATAATCAAGATTGACTGAGCTATAATTGATCTTATTAAGTAAAGGCACATATTGTGAAACGGATTGTACAACTTGCAAATTTGATTGATGGATATGATTGAATCTCGGTTGAGTCTGAATGAATACTGAATTGATTGACAAAGCGATTATAATATAAGTTGATTGAATGAAAAAAACATTCGTATTATTGAATACTACTCTATTTTGTTATTTTATCTTTGAAATTATATATGATATATGTTTAGAATCTATAAAGAATTGTAATTAATTGAGAATTATGGCATGTTCCGTAAAAGTCACCATATAGTAAACATGCAATTGGTCTTATGTGTACTGAGTCTTAAGGCTGATGTACTTATATAACCATTTTTTAGGAAATTAGAAAGTGTGATTTTGACTCCGATGTGGAGGAAGTTGGAGAGAGATCTTGGGAGACTTTTGAAGTCCACCGCTTAAGGAAGTTTAAGTCTTCTAATTGACGTGTATATTAATCCGGCCTTTTGGATTTGGTCCCTTTTGTTAGTAGGACGGAGGCTATTGTACATAGAATAATAATATACAATGATGTAAATTATGTAAATTTATGGAAATAGTATGGTTGAGTTTTATTGGATATGTGTATGGTTTAGTCTTTAATGCATTACGGATTTCTCAGTTCGCAGTGATTGTGTACGATGTGATGTCCCCAAACCTATCTGAATAAGGGATCTCATAAAAGAGGGTGTCACATTAGGACCCATCTAAATTTCTTATAATTTTTTTATAAGTGGCTTATGTAGACATTCTATACACGAGGTTATGTTAGCCCTACTTTGGCAGGGAGTTAGGTAACTTCAAGTTAACTTAATCTGGATTAATTATTCCAAATTTAATGCATTTTTAGTTTTAAAGCAATTGGTTAACTGAGTGGGTTAATCTGGTTGCTAGAGTTGTGATTTGATAAAAAAATGTAACTTTTTATGTAAAATTACAAAAATAGCCATGCATTTGAAAGTTCATTGCATAGTGAATTGGGATATGAACAATATTTTTTCGCACTGAATAGTAACCCATTTTAGGATGAACAGTGCAATACAATACTCGTCCCAGGGGGAGAGAGAGAGAGAGAGAGAGAGAGAGAGAGGAGCTAATGGCAGGGCGGGGGGTGGATCACCGGTGGGCAGGGCCGAGGGCGTCGCCGACATGTGGGATGGGGCGTAGCCGAGCGGGGGTAGTGGCAAGGGCATCGCCAGTGTGCTCCTCTTCTGCTTCTAGGTTGGCGTCGACGACGTGGGAGGTAGCACCACAAGTAGGGTCGGTGGGGCAGAGGCAAGGGTGTCGCCGGCGGGTGTGCGCGACGGGCATGCATGCATCCCCGTGAGCTCGTCGTAGATCCTCCCGAACTCCTCCATCACCTAACCCACCATCCCCACCTTCCCCTTCCCCATCATCATCCTCACAGTGCCACCAGGTGCCTGCATAACTCGTCGCGCTCCAGCGCCTGTCCCACCGCGCCATCGTCGAAAATGGAAAAGCCGGCATCATCGTCGGCTGCTCTGGAGCAGCAAAACTTGGCAGGGAAAGGGATTCATCGACGAAGAAGAAGAAGAAGAAGAAGAAGAATGGGAGGAATGCGCGGGGCGGGTGTGGGAGTCGTGGTGAAATACATGTGGATTAAATGCAGGAGTCAAGGTCGAAAAAAATGAAAGGGTTAACTTAACGAAGCTCTCGCCCTGGATTCCGTAACCGGGGGTTAACCCCCATCCAGCCCAATTCTAACCCAAGTTACTAATCCGGCCTGCCAAAGCAAAACGTGAGAGTTAACTCTGAACTAAATCTGGGTTACTAATTCCCTGATTTAAGTCAGCAATAACCAAAGCAGGGCTACAGGGAATATATATTTTCAAGTATAATTGGGACTCTATAAGGTGCTGTCAATTTTTTTTGACAAGAACCCATCGTGGCAGCGCAAAATTGTGATCTTTAAAAAAAGGCACGTTGATGTTAATCTCACTATAGAAGATTAAGTATACCTTGAACAAGCTGAGAAAAGAAAACGATAGACATAATTAACAGCCAGTAGATTAGTCTCTTTTTATGAGCATGCATGGCATGTGAAATTAACCATCCGCCCGCAAGTTTCCCATTATTGTTAGACAAAATAATATCTATGCAGCAATTAATAATAGAGCATACATTTTCTTTTGCTGTGTGTTCTCCTTTTAAAAACTGTTCTTTTCTTCCCCAGCGGAGGGGAAATAAAATTTATTTCGTTCGGTTTGACCCCACCTGTTTGAGTGTGGTGAGATGAGAGCTGGGGTTGTCTCTGGGCCATGCCAACTTTTCCTTTCTCTTCTCACACATGCTCTCATGGAGCAGGGATGTTGCATGCCCACTTTGTTTAGCAGAGTGGGCGCGCAGCTAGCTCCTTTCTCAAGTGCAGTGCCCCTGCCCCCTCCCCTCAGTAGCGCTCCATTAGTTCATTGGCACAATATATGATTCCACTACAGGAGAAGTGAAGAGCACATAGGAGAAGGGAATTGTTAGTTCATTGGCACGATATATGATTCTACAACAAGAGAAGTGAAGAGCACATAGGAGAAGGGAATTGCTAGGAACTTCTCTCTCTCTCTCTCTCTCTCTCTCTCTCGCACACACACACACAAAATTCCATGTTTTCTTATGCAATGGTTCTTTTCTCTTCTTCGATTTCTTAATCTCGCTGGATAGAGTCTTGCGCACACACACATAGAGTGAGATGACTATAATACCACCCAACAAAATTAGGAAGTTTTGATTAGACTCCACAAATCTCCTCCAAACAGGGTATTAATTTAGCATGCGAGACTCTGGCAAACCTCTGGCAGTAAGATACGTAGAATAGCATTAGAAATCTCATTCATCGTCTCGAGAATGCACGAAAATTTATAGGAGTTAATTATTTGTCATCTTTATATAGTTATTTTTCACCATCAGATAGTTATTTTTCACCCTTACATAATGATTTGTCACTCTTAAATAGTATTGGAAGTCTCATTCGTCACCTCGGAAATGTCTTAAAACTGAGCCATTTCTCATCCTTATATAGCTATTTGTCATCCACCCTTAGATAACTATTTTTCACCTTTAAATAATTATTTGTCACTTTTAAATAGTAGTGGAAGTCTCATTTGTCGCCTCGGGAATGCGGAAAAACTGACATGAGTTAGTTATTTGTCACCCTTGGATAACTATTTTTCACCCTTAAATAACTGTGTCATTCTTATAGCATTCAAAATATTATTAAAAATACATGTAAAATTGATAAAAAGGTTGACCTACACACTGCATATGTGGCCCAATGAAAGATAGGACGGATAATAAGCTTACCCTCCTTCACGGGTAATAAGTATTTCTCTTATTGTAATATCCTCAAAATCTTTAAGAATGAGCCATTGTGCCTCTTGCCGTGACCGAGCCGTTATTCCGGTTAATTGAAGGTGGGTGAGATAGGTGGAAATCTCTAACGTATCTTTGGTTAAACTACGTACCATAGGGTGAGAGAGAGAGGTGTGGGGGAGAGTAGACAACGCACAGGGGGGAGGGTGCCCCTCCACCCCCTCCAGCGCTGGCACTCTTTACAAAGGTAGAGAGAGAGAGAGAGAATAGTGAGAGAGAGGAGAGCGTCGAAGAGGATCTACCAGTCCGGCACTGACATCCTCTCCATCCAGAGAGAGAGAGGAGTGAGAGTGAGAGCCGAGAGGGTGGGGGGGCGAGAGAGTGAGGCGATCGGAAAGAGAGGGTGGGTCAGTGGAGGGGGTGACATAAGAGGAGGGCCGGAGAGGAGTGGGTGAGAGAGTTGAATTCTCCCCAAGTGTGAATGAGTTCAGATTTTTTATTTTTTTAATTTGAAACTTGAAAATCCCTTAGAGTCAAAGTGACTTCTAGGGGTGAGCATAAACCGAATCAAACCGAACCAAATCGAACCGAACGATTTGATTCGGTTTGAAGTCGAATTCGGTTTGGTTTGGTTTCATAACGTGTGAAACCAAACCAAACCGAATAAATCGAATTTATTATTTATATATTTTTATTTATATAATATAAGATAAATAAATGAAAAAAATTAAAAATTTAATTACATACATATAAAAGCATACAAAATATAACTATGTTTATTTTTATTTTTTTTATATACATATAAGTCATTAAATTTATATATATTATAATAAAATATGAAAATTCGATTTGAAATCGAATCAAATCCAACTGAATCTAATTTTTTCGATTTGATTTGATTTGATTCGACGAGCAAATCGATTTGATTCAGTTTGAAAAAAAATAGTCCAAAACCCAACCTAACCATGATCACCCCCCCCTTCCTCCCTCTCCTAGTATCTCTCTCTCTCTCTCTCTCTCTCTCTCTCTGCATCAGCACCGGAGTTGGGTGTTGCTGGCAAGCCGCTCGTAGCTAGTCCACACACGGTGTGATCGTGCACGGCGTCGGCGGCATTATCTACGGTGGGCCGGGGCCCATGCCCCCTCTCTCTCTCTCTCACCCACAGGGGTTCTTCTCTCTATCGCGCTCTCTCACTCCATCCTCTCTCTCTCTCTCTCACTCTTTATGTGTCGTCTGCACCCACGGGAGTGCCGGTGCAAGAGGGGGAGACCCCTTTCGATGCCCTCCTCCCTCTCGCGTGCTCTCTCTCTCTCCCACGGGGGTGCCACCGTAGGAGGAGGAGACCCCTCCGACACTCTCCCCCTTCCCGCTCTCTCTCTCTCTCTCATTTCGTTCTCTCTCTCTCCCCCATCTCTCTCTCTCTCTTTTGCACTCACAAGGGGTATCGACGTCGGAGGGGGCAATCCCCTGCGGCACTCACTCTCTCACTTTCCCTCTCTCTCTCTTTATCTTCACTCTCAGTGCCCTCCCTAAAAATTATAGCTACTTCCCCTTTTTCATGTTTTCCTCTAGCGAGTAGGCGGTGAGTAGGGAGGATAGCATGTCCGGTCACTCTGACAAATCGCCTCTCTCTCTTTCTCACCCCGTCTTCTCTCTCTCTCTCTCTGCACTGGGGGTAAAATGGCCGCTTCATGTGTTGTATTACTACGGTAGGCTGCGAATGTAACCCTAGGGGCACCGCGGCTCTGGTTAAGAGATTTTGAGGGTATGCAATTAGATTCCATAAAAATGAAGATATAATAATAATTCAAGATTTTTTTAGGGGTACACAGGTATTTTTTACTCTAATTTATCGACCTCCCCTGCCGAACCTCGTTGTCTTGGTGTTCCTACGGAACCCGACACCACAGAAAGGCAAAACCTTTTGCATTATATGACCTTCACATGTCTTTGATAACACTTTTGCATCACTTTTTTTTTTTCTCTTGGGTGCCCAAGAAAGAGAGAAGAGATGGCGACTGCTGACCTCCTGCCTCAGCGGGAGGGCGAGGCAAACCATGCCCGGGATCAATACACCAGAGGAAGAAGACAGGGCTGTCGGCTGCCCATGTCCCATGGGTCCCTTCCATCCTGCTCCTTCGTCTTCTATTCGGTTTAACCTTGGATTTGCCCTTCTCTTCCTTTTCATCACGCACTGTTCTTGATTTCTTCTCAAGGCAGGGCAGGAAGGCTCCATGGAGACGTACCCAAGCACCTATATATGTAACCAAAGTGTAACGCTGGAAACTTAGATGGGAGTTTGGAGAAAGGCTGACACCAGTCACACCAAGGGGAAATCTGCCATGGTCCATTTCACCCCACAACAGATATATTCTTCTTCAAATGCCTGCAACTTTTCGTGGAACAAGTTGCAGGAGGGCATTGGGTGATGCAGCAGTGGAAGGGGCTACCACCCTGTGCCTCAGGGCCCATGAGGGGAAGAAGACAGCGAGTGGGGAGGAGGACAAGGGGGAGGAGAGGGAGATGAGGGGGAAAGTTGGGAAGACTTCACGTGGTTAGGGTCCCATAACAACTCACTCCATTGTGCAAGCTTGCGTACTGATCCGCCTTCGATGGGACCCCGGGGGAGTGGGGGGGGGGGGAGGGCGATCTCTCCGTGTTGCTTGTCGGTTTCCAAGACCTGTCCGTGGGGAATGGAAGGTTGCCGTTTGAAGTGAGAGAAACTTATAAAATATAGGAGGACCTAAGAGGTTTTATATTTTGTCCAGGCACGGACAACAGGGATTAACGGGGTAAACATAAAATTGACATCTTTCTGCTTCACCGTGCAGATGGTGGTACTTCATTGGTGTACCTTTACCCTGTAGCGTGACGTTCAGAGCTCAGAGAAGTTCCTGGCTCAGCTCGAAGGAAGCTCACTCAACATTGATCCTTTCCGATTAGAGACAGCATGAACGACAATCTCTGATTAAAAAGTTAAACGATTTGAGGGACACGAACGCAACGTCAGGTGTCAACAATAGACATGCGTATCGTATTCTGATAAAATATGAGGATATAAAAATATGTAGAAATGCACGTATCACCACATGTACTTATCCATGCATACAGTGGAGTAGGATTATCGGAACCTTTGAAAACATAACAGTTATAAATAAAATATGCATAGATTACTGAATTTTAGCATTTTTTAACCAAGTGTAATAAAGAATTGATAGAGTTTTTTTAATTTTTTTAAAAAATAGACTATTAGACAATAGACATGGCTTTCTGAGTGTCATGTCCTTCTGAAGTGTCTTGAAGGAAAATTCTTGATGCAAATAGAAGTGCCCAAATAAAGTTTTTGTACTCTGTTTTATTAGTCTGTAAAACGAGGAATCTTGCCCGAGGAACAACACATACGATGGGCAGAAACCAATTCTTAGGTGAGGGTCTGGCGGGGCCACTTCTCCCCTGCTTCTCAAATGCATTTAATTTCCAATTCTGCACTCTTCTTTGTGAAAATCTTGGAAGACATATTTAGACTGCAAACTAAGACCTCCAATTGCTAAAGAAGTAGAAAAGAATGGCATGTTCGCCATTGATTCAGAGGCATTTACCAATATCAGGAGTACAACAATACTGGCCACCCAACCCTTGCAGATGGCGTCACATGCCACGGATCCTAAATTGTTGGAGCACCACAGGTTGTGCTACCTATATTTTGTTTTCTCCAAGTCCAATAATAACTTTTCTGCGGTGGAAGAAGATGAGCCATGAATGAGATTATATTAAACAGAGAGCTTGATTTCTCCACCGTCATTCTAGATCAAAGCCTCCCTCATTCCTTTTATAGAGCATAATGATGCGAATGGGGCTTCTGAGTTCTAATATGCAGCGTCAAGCAATTCCGCTTTCTTGGTAATCAGGTGAACTTGATCACATTAGCATCTCTACAGCAGCTGTTTGCTGTCCACCTACAAGGCTTGCTTGTCCTGTGACTGTGGACCATGAATGGAAGGGAAAGGTGCCTTTGGCCTCTTGTGGTAGAAATTCATGTTTATCTGCGCAAAGGGGAGCATGGCCCTACACTAGCTTTTCTCTCCTTCTCAGAACTACATATCTCCTTTACTTTCTATTCCACCATGGGGGTGCCCTCAAATGCCTATGGACACTAGCTGCAGATGGCTGCTTCTTCTCCCCCCACCTACAGGGATACAGCCCTGGACTTCTCCAAAGCTACCAAATAAAGTCACGACCCTCCCTGTTGATCCTTCTCCCCTCTGCTCCAGCATCCTTTTCCAGAGCTCAGCTGAGGTAGGTGAACAACAGCCGTCTTCCACATTTTAACACCCTCACAATGGCCCTACTTCCTCTATCATCTAAGCCAGATATATATACAGCATCTACAACAGGCACAGCTTTCCTGGAACATATAGACCACAAATCTCCAAAGATGGAGAAAAAAGGGGAGGGGGAAAAAGGAAGGTATCTCTTCAATTATAATCGCAGTTATTGTTAGCACATCTGCGGAGAACTCCTCACTTTTCTCTCTCTCTCTCTCTACTCACTCACTCACATCATATATGTACAGGTACATGCAGACTCTTCAAACCTTCAAAAGCTAGCTAACACAAGAAATTGCAGATAGATCTCTTCTTCTATGCTCACAGGAACAGGTCAGGGCGGCTGCACCAGCTCATCCACTACAGCAAGAACTCACAAAAACCTGCGCTAGCTCTGCTCAACAGGAACATTTGGCAAGGGGGAAAAAAAATCTCTGCCACCGCATATGCAGCAATGGGTAGATCAGCAGCTCTCACGGAAGTTGAGAGACCGCGACAGAGCTGCGGGGTTCGCGTGCAAGACCTGCGAGCTGGGTTCGGCTGTGCGGCTGCTGAGCTCAGCTGGGTTGGACTGGTTGAAGTCCCTGAAAAGTCCCCCTCTACTGATGCCGTCGGCCTTGTCGTTCTTAAACCCCATTGTTGCCCATATCGAGCTCTTTGCTGCTTCCTCAGGGTCGTCGATCCTTAGCGTCTTGGGGATCCAGAGGCACCTCTCTCCGTTGGCCTGTTCAGGAGCACCCCCCTTCTCCGAAGTACTCTGCCTCAGAGCATCTCCATCTCTGGAGTGCTTCCCCAGGGTGGGTGAGTTGGGGCCGGATAGGGGCGCCACCCATGGGACGCTCCAAGCACCGGGGACGGTGCAGCTCCAGTAGGGTGTCATGGGGTAGAACGATATGGGGAAGCTTGAAGCACACAGGGCGGGTGCCGGAGCCCATGGGTAAGGCCATGGAGCTGGGGCCCCACTGAAGCATGGGACCTGAGCAGGATACCCTTGACAGTTCTGTGCTGCTGGCTCATGCGCGTTGGCCCCGTCGCCGTCTCCGGCGGAGTTGGACGCCGTCACAGAAGACCCACTCGAGTTCTCCTCGGCATTTTCTGCGCCCCCACTGGTGCAGGAAAACGGGGTTACGTGCTCCTCCGGGTGGTGATACCCGTTCCTGATGTAGCCCTTCGTCGTCTTTTCTGCAAGGTTGAGCACGGAGGCCATGGATTCACACAGGGGCATGTCGGAGGAGAAGCTCAGGACCGTCCCGTTGGGTTTCAGCTCAACGTGGTGGCCGAGCTCGGTGATGTCCGGGCGGCAGGGCTGCAGCGCGGCCTTGGCGACGGCGATGTGGCGGTAGTGGCTGGCGGAGTGCTTGTTCTTGCGGCGGCCGGCGCCGACGGGGACGTTCCTCATGGTGCCCCCGGCGGTCCAGTACCGCTGGCAGTTCTTGCAGAAGTGGCGCGGCTGGTTGACGTTGTAGTTGTTGTAGTAGCAGAACTTGGTGTCCATGCTGTTGCAGCGCGGGCAGGGGAGGATCTTGTCTGGCTTCTTGATGGTCTTCTCCTGCGGGTTGCCCCCGTTGCTCTGCTGTTCTTCTGTTGGCTTGGTGTTCTTCTCAGGTGGTGGTAGTGGCTCTTGATCGGTGGCGGGGTTGCCTTTGTGGTAGTCACTCCCAGTGGGGGATGAAGGTTGCTGCTCACCCTGTTCTAATGAGCTTGGGAGTTGCTCATCCTTCTGCTGGGCATCAGCTGCTGTTGAGTGAGCAGGAAGATTCTGCAATTTGAAGTAGGTTCCTTCATGAGCGAACGGGTAGCAAGCTTGGAAGAGATCCAACATCTCAACCAGGGAAAAAAACAGTTCGAGGGAAGCATTTAACAGCAGTTAATCATCATCAAGATTGCAAGGGAAAACATGTAGACAGCAAGATGCAGGAGGACACCCTCCCCCTTTGCAAGGGGGAGGTCTCGGGTTCATTACCTGGTTCCCCCTCCCCGTTAAAAAAAAAAAAAAAACTTACCTACCGAAAAAAAGATGCAGTTAGGACCGAGTGTTTATGACCCTCGACCTTAGCATATCATCAGGAGAACATAATTATTCCATAGAAAGTAAGCAGCAGTACAGAAGTACTGTTCAGTGCAGTCCTGAGGCTCTCCCCTGATGTTTCTTTAACAACAGTCTCGTGGAGAACAGAGGAAGGAGACTTCCAATTTAGAAATCCAGCCGGACGAGTGAAGAAATGGATCCCTGTCATAAATCTTAAGGGAAACCCAGAAGCTACAGAGAAACGGGGTGAGAAAAGGTTCAATTTTTGTGTACCCTTTTGATGTCTTCTTCATGATTGTTGTGTTAGGGGAATGCAATTAATAAGAGAAAAGAAACTGTGGTTGAAATTTTTTTGAAAGAAGAACCTGCAAAAGCAGGAAGTCTAAAGAATATGCAAGCCAACACAAGAGAGAAATAAAAAGACAAAATCTGTTTGAGAAACTTCCGGTAACGTGACAAAGAACTGGCAATCGCCAAGTTATTTATAGTGATGAAAAAGACATCACTTTTGCAGAAATTTATCATCATGAGACCATAACTAGTGCAACTAGACAGGCACAATTTCCTAAGAAGATTGCGAAGTATGTCACAAATCGTTCATCTCTGTTGAAAGCAAGAACTTTTCACAAAACCAACCAAGGGAAGGGCGGGGGGGAGCCAAAGAAGCAGAATATTTCCAAAGCAGAAACAGAAATTGAAAACCACAATTGCCACCAGATTCCTTCACAAAGCACCCAAGAATCACAAGTTTCTACGCAGAAAAAAAAGAAAAGGAAAGCTAATCAACCCTTTCCGCGCAGAAAGCTTTATATACTAATCAAATAATAGGCGAACAATTTTTACCTTGCTGCTTTCTTCTCCTCCTACTGTTCCTCCACCTCCTCCTCCTCCTCGTGTACCACCACCTCCAGCTTCCTCTACAGGTGCAACCGCTGCATCCTTCCCTGCCGGTACTGGAATCGTCTTCCCGAACAGCTTCACAAGGCCCCTGCGCTCTGCCATATCTCCTTCCTCTCTCTCTTTTCCTCTTCCTCCCTACCCTGACTTCACGCCCACTCTCCTCCTCCCTGAACTAAATAGGTTCCCTCCTCCCTCCCTTCTCTCTCTCTCTCTCGCTCTCTCCCCCCTCCCCACAGAACTTCCTATATTCCTCTCTCTCTCCCTCTCCCCGAGTCTCCTATATGTGCCCTGTCTGCCTTTTCTCTCTCCAACTCTGGCCCCCCTACAATTGTTCCATTGTTTTAACTCAGGAGGGTGGCAGCCACTTCAGCAGCTGGAGGGGATTCTGAGCCACAAGTTTCTTTGTGGCCTCAGGAGCCCGTTATTTGATTCTCCTCTCTATTTCCCTTTTTGACAGTGGAAACCGGAAAGGCGGCAACGAAGTCGCTCTCCTTCTCTCTCTCTCTCTCTATCACTCACATACAGACACACACTCTCTCTCTAAATATATCTTTCTGTCGCTTCCCATTTTTCTCTATTTCTCATCTCTCTCTTCCTTTCTCTCTCCGGCCCTCTCTCTGTTTTCTCCTACTTTCCCTCTCTTACTTGCTCTATCTTTTTCCTTCTTCTCTTCGCAGTCTTTTCTCCCCTTCTCTCTCTTCTTCCTCTCCCTTAAAAAAAGCAGAAGAGAAACACCCACCCAATAACTCGGCTGGTCTACTCAACTCGCCGAGTTTTTATCTGGGCTGAGTGGGGGTCCAAGTGGTCCTACCAGCCCATAAAGTAATGGAGAAAATAAAAGTGAGGGGAAGTACAAGAGACATAGTTTCGTCTGTCCTCTTGGCTATATGAACTCAGGTACATGTAGTTTACGATGGCCTGCCCATGGATAATTCATTGCTTACAAATAAATTTTTGTTATAATTAAAATAACAAAAACATCGTTCTTAGAAGTGTATTAGCACATGTTCATTACTTTTGATGAAATGTTAAAAAAAC
Source organism: Amorphophallus konjac (assembly GCA_022559845.1). Lineage (NCBI taxonomy): Eukaryota > Viridiplantae > Streptophyta > Magnoliopsida > Alismatales > Araceae > Amorphophallus > Amorphophallus konjac. The sequence continues at coordinate 18,928,010 of CM040127.1, forward strand.
ACCATCATGGTTAACTTTCGTCGACGTAAAGATGAATATTTCAAAAAGATTCAAGTATTCCTATTACTTTGTCATTGAATGATAAAAAATACCTTCGATGGTTGTCAGAGAGAGAAAGAGAGAGAGGGAGATCTAGAGGGCCACCGGTGACCCCCTCCTTACCCCAATACTCACCCACCCCCCATCTTGCGAGGTCCTCTGGCCTCCCCCAGTTAATTAAGGTCCCCTAGCCTCCCCCAAGAACCCCCTCCCTTCAACCTCATCCCCACTATCGTTGACCCCCTCTTCCATGCATGCAAACCCCTAAAGAGAGTGAGAGAGAGTGTGTCTGGGGAGAGAGGAGAGCGAAATTAAGAGAGAAAGGGAGAGAGTGAGTTGCCAACGAGCCCTGCACCTCATCCTCTACCCCCCCCACCACCACCACGGGCTCCACCGCACTACATTGGCCTGGGCCCTCCTCTCCCAAGAACCCCCTCCCTCCTTTGCAACCTCATCCCCGACGACCCTCCCCTTCCCTGCAAACCCTTGGAGAGAGAGAGAGAGAGAGAGAGAGAGGGTTGCTGGTGACCCCCACACCCTATCCTCTACCCCCACCACCACCGCCATAGGCCCCATCACATTGCACCACCCCCTCCTCCCCCAAGAACCACCTCCTTCCCTTGTAGACCCATCCCCACTGTCGGCGACCTCCTCTTCCCTACAACCCCTAGCTAGGAGATAGTGAGAGAGAGAGTGGGGATCGAAGCGAGAGAAAGAGAGAGGGAGAGAGGGTTGCCGATGACCCCCACACCTTGTCCTTCGTCCCCACCACCACCGCAGGCCCCATCGCACTAAATCTCTCCCTCCTTCACCAAGAATCCCTCCCTCCCTTGCAACCCCATCTTTGCCGTCAACAACCCCCTCTTCCCTACAAACCTCTAGAGAGAGAGAGAGAGAGAGAGAGAGAGAGAGAGAGGAAAGCCAGCGACCCCCACACCCTATCCTCTGCCCCCACCACCACTGTCGTAATCCCCATTGCACTATGCAACAAACAAACACCCTCTTAAGTATACATATTAGATTGTTCCTAGAGCAATGCGATAACGTGTTTTACTTGCATCATGGTAAATGGGAATGCAAGTAGAAAGAAATAAAAGCATTCAAAAGAAAGGGGTGAGAAAAAGAGTGACTAGGGTACATTAAAAAGATGATCATGCAATAATCAACACAAGAAAAATGTTGCCACCATAATTTAACATTTCTTTCAATGCATTGTGGTAAGTTATCCAATTCTTCTATCTATCGTTCACACTCTTGTTTTATCCTTATAATTATATGAGCACTATTTAATTCAAACACTTGATTGTGGCCTAACATGCATGAGTCATTATTTAATAGTGCTTACTATCAATTAGAATGACTACGATTGAGAAGTGAGAATGTGTGTGAGAAATGGAAACTATTAAGATACTAGCTTACAAAACTTAATTTGGTGATTTGTTGAACTGAGTGAGACACCAAGAGGAGAAGAGTGCAATTAGTGTGTAGGAAGGATGGTTATCTTGTCTAAATTATGTGACCAATAGTTATCTTACCTAAATAGATAACTTACGAATGAAGGATGCTAAAAAATTCAAGAGGAATGCAAACGATGATCACCAACCCTATGTATGGTGCTTTCAACTATAGGAGCATCAAATTTAACATTGACATCTGAAAGAAGTAAATTTAACATCTGCACATCTGATCAAGACTAGACGACCCAAGTTTGCACGTGGCACACTCATATTCTTCTAAGTCTATAAAATTATAAAATAAACTGCGAACGTCAATTAAAAATCATCTATTAGATGGATTTTTTCATGGAAGTTGTCTATTTTATTTCTCTATGTGATTTTAATTTTATACAACAATCCCGACTAGTATGATGGGAAGCGATTGCATGTTAGATTGAGCACATGATAGAAGATCTAACCAATCACGCTCAAAATGATGCCAAAGAGCAAGCCTACTAGGTAGCCACACTCTCGTCCACTAAAGACTCCGGCGGTGAGGTGGAGATAGGCCACTCAACCCCAAGGCTAAGGAAGGGGTCAATCTCCACCATCAGCATATCTGTCAAAACTGCATCACACCATAAAGAACAGATGGAGAGTGAGAAATACATACAACACTTTCCACGATAAACAAGATGGAAAATTTGAGAAAATTCTCAGTCCTCTACCTGGTGCGGGCCCTCCCACAGTTACAGAATCTCGTGTCGGAGTAGGGGAAGGCAGCGACTCCTCGACGGCCAGGGAACCCTCCGCCATGGTCCTGTCCTCCCCAGTAGCTGCAGCCGGGATGGGAAGCTCCTCTTGACCACCTGTAATGGGAGCCAGCACGCGCTCCTCCTCCGACACCAGTGCTATGTAAAACAGAAGTATCAACTTGTTACCAGATGGTGTAAATGAGCACCAGAAGGGGAGGAAGGAGCCCCTCATATCTGCAGAAGCGACATTTGTCAATTTTGTTTCGTCGGCTCGCGAGAAAAAGAATTTGAAAGTATGTTTCTTTTGTTATTATATTCTTTTTTCTCAAGGCGGTGACATACACTCGCCTTTTACGGAAGGCCGAGATAGGTCGACTTGACACACGGTAATTCCGGGGGTATCGAAGGGGGTGAGTAAAGAATGACGTAAACGTACGGGAATAATGTGGTTAATCGACTTAGGTGACGGGGACCGGGATGACTGGGTGGAATGCGAGCGTGTCATCCGACTTCTCGACGATCACATGTGGAACCGAATTTAGACAGGGGAAACGCCGCCAGGGCGTGGCACGCGGGCACGAGGGTATCGAGTAGCACATTGAGAGAAGGAGATTCCGGAGGTACGAGTGTGCAGGCGATTGTGAGAGTTCGTGTACAGGACGTCTTTTGTAACGACCCGAGAATCCGATTACCGGGAAGGCCCGATAACCCGAGACTCGTACCGCCACCCACGAGTCCGAAGACTCGGAAGGGTTAAAAGGATGGTGTGGAAACTACACAAGTATCACAAATAATTGCAGAAATTAAACAGTTATAATATTAAGCAGGAAATGAATTTAACATTTTACATGGTCCACAATAAAATAACAACAACAGCAACAGTAGTCCACGACTAGTACAGTGACAAGAAAGAAAAGTACAGCTACACGGGGCATCCCCCGGCTCTGACCTCTGGCACTACCTCTGGACATCCGCACCACGCTTCCGCTGCGCTCCTGACACGCTCCCCGAAGGTGGCGCCTCACCTGAAACACGGTGAAAACACGCAGGGAATGAGTCTCGGAACAAGACTCAGTAGGGATCACTCGAACCCTACCTCGAAAAACGAGAAACCACTACTCTAGCGGTAGGAAAGTACCTCGGAAAGGAAAGCCCTGTACTCTACGGAACTAGACCCTTCGGCACGCAAACCGACACACGTGCCACGGTACGAGAAGACCGCAACTCAACGGTCGAACCGTCAAAACCCGAAGGTCGGAAACACACGACTGACAGTCTGACACTCCGTACTCGACAGGAGTACCACCCACTAGAAGCACAGCCGGTAGCGTCCCCTGACGTCTTACACCGCACCGCAGGTGAACCGCCTGACGTGGTAGGTCCTACCCGAGGCGCGAACACCGTACAAGTAACCACAAACAAGTGACTAGCTGGGGTCACGCCCGTCGACGTGGGTCCAACCGCCCCCAACCACGTGTGCACACACAGACCGCGCGTCCCTGGTCTGGCCCTCTGACCGGTTTTCCCCTCAGCCGGACTCTGGCTGCAAGACGTGGGGCCCAACGGTAACCGGTCCACAAACCGTCTCTAAAGGTCAGCCCGTACACCACTCCCTGGTGCGACTAGCACACGCGTACTAGTAGGCTACGACTAGTGGAGGGTCACTGAAGGAGTAGACTCTCAAGTTACGGAAAATAACGCCCAAGCCCGACAACGTGTGGGAATCACCCCACGCACTAGTCCCGTCGCACGGAGACCACGGTCGGAGAAAAGCGAGGTTGCCACCCTCATGGGGCAACACAGGAAGTGGCGGTCCGACCCTCAGACCGTCACTGCCAAATGGCGGTCCACTCTAGGGCCGTCACTTGGAAATAGCGGTCTAAGGCGGACCGTCACACGGCCAGGGGGTAGGGGGAAGCGACGCGCCTACCCTAGTGCGTCGCTTGGAAGCGGCGCACCTAGGCCAGGGCGTCACATGGCACCCCACACCCACGAAAACCACAGGGAAAGTAACGCGCTTACCCTGGCGCGTCGCTTGCAAGCAACGCGTCGGGCTCAGTGCGTTACTCGCATGTGACGCGCCTAGACCAGCGCGTCGCGTGGCCCTCACGCTCGGGATGGAAAGGGAAGTGACGCGCCTGCCCCAGCGCGTCGCTTGTAAGTAACGCGCTGGGCCCAGTGCGTCGCTTGGCCCATCCACATGGGGGACAACAGGAAGTAACGCTCCTGCCCCAGTGCGTTACACGCATGTAACGCGCCTATCTCGGTGCGTTACATGGCCTGACCCCCAACGGTCAAAACCCAACGGTCGAAAGCATGTGACGGCCCAGCCCAGGGGCGTCACTAGCAAACGGCGGCCAGTCGCAGGACCGCTACAGCCCTCGACCCTAAAGGCCAACACCCAGGGAAGTAACGCACCCCTCTAGGGGCGTTACAAGCATGTGACGGTCACTGGAGTGACCGTCGCTTGCCCCAGAGCACGCTACGGCGGGAAAACCCCAAAAACACCAACCACGCCCCCGTACCTCCACCGGAGAGGGGGAAAACAAGGGGGAAGACCCCTGGGGACCCCTAACATGCATCTAAACCACCAAAACATAGAATCATGGGCTAAAACCATAGATCGGGCGGCTCACCCCAAAACATGGAAAAACCCCAAAAACGCCCAAACATGCCTCTCTCGGCCTCCCCGCGGCCTACAAACCACGGAAAAGAACGGCGAAGAGCTAGGGAACGTCACCCTACCTCAATGGAGCGAATGCTCCGCCGGATCGTCCACGAATCGCGAAGAACGCTTGAAAACCCTCGTTCTTCCTTAAGCTTCCCACGCTTGCCGCACGCCCCCACGACCGCCTCGCCGCCGCCCACGTCGCCGCGCCGTCGCCCCGCCGCCGTCTGCAGCCGGAGGGGAGCTCGCCGTGGCCAACCGAGAGGAAGAGAGGGAGAGGGAGGGAGACACGGTGGAGGAGGAAAGAGGAAGAAGAAGAGAGGAAGAAGAAGATGGTGGGGGAGAGAGAAAAGAAAAAGGGTTTTATAGAAAAACCCGGAAAATCCGTAAAATTCCAAAAAATAGGAAATCACACCCCCGCGATCCTCGGAACGCACCGATCGCAACGGTACCACTCGTGTCCGTGTGAACAGCCCGGTTCACCCGCAACGAGCGTCCGAAGAGAAAAGCCGAAACACACACCGGGAATCGGAAAACACACGCGGAAAAGCCGCGGAACGCCTCCGGGCCTCCGAAACGACTCCGGATCGCGCCGATCCGAACACGAAAGATGTCCGAAACGAAATTTCGGACACAACGGAGCCGGACACTCCGAAAACTAGATCCGGGACCCATAAAGAAGGATCCGAAAGGTCCGGGATATTACAGCCCTCCCACCTTAAGGAATTTCGTCCTCGAAATTGAGAACAACCCAAGGGGAAAGAAGAGGAAGACTCACTCAAACAGGTACGGGAACTGCTGACGCATCTCGTCCTCACGTTCCCACGAAGCCTCACCACCAGAGTGTCGTTGCCACACGACTTTTACCAAGGGAATGACCTTGTTCCGCAGGCGCTGCTCTCGCCTATCCTCCACGCGGATCGGAAACTCTGGGAGAGAAAGATCTGGAGTCACCTCAGGCCAAACGGAAAACTCGAGCACATGAGAGTCATCGGGCATATACTTCCGCAACATAGAGACGTGGAACACGTCATGCACCGACGCCAACTCAGAGGGTAACTGCAACCGGTAAGCAACCTCACCGATGCGCTCCACAATCGCGAAAGGACCAATATAGCGGGGACTCAGCTTCCCACGCCGTCCAAACCGCATCACCCCCTTCATCGGAGAAACTCTCAAGAACACATGATCGCCCACGGCGAACTCGAGGGGCTGCCGCCTACGGTCAGCATAGCTCTTCTGCCGACTCTGGGCCGCCAACATGTTCTGACGAACCAGGTGCACAACATCCACACATTGCTGCACCAATTCCGGTCCCGTCAAAACACGCTCACCCACCTCAAACCAATCAAGTGGAGTCCGACAAGGACGCCCATACAATGCCTCATAAGGAGCCATGCCGATGCTCGAATGAAAGCTGTTGTTATAGGCAAACTCCACTAACGGTAGGTGACGAATCCAACTCCCCTGCCACTCCAGGCAGCAGGATCTCAGCATGTCCTCCAAAGTCTGAATGGTCCTCTCAGACTGACCATCCGACTGTGGATGATACGCCGAGCTAAATGCCAACTCCGTGCCAAGAGCTCGCTGGAAACTCCTCCAGAATCCAGAAGTGAAGCGCGGATCCCGATCCGACACGATCGAAATGGGAACCCCATGCAACGGAACGATCTGCTCCACATAAAGACGAGCCAACTTAGGCACGCTCCAGCTGACCTTGACCGGTAGCAACCGCGTCACCTTCGTCAGCCGATCCACCAGCAACCAAATACTGTCCTGCCCAGTCGGGGTTCTGGGCAACCCCACCACAAAATCCGTGGTCACATGGTCCCATTTCCAAGCAGGAACATCCAAGGGCTGGAGAGTACCGCCTGGTCGCTGATGCTCCGCCTTCACTTGCTGACAGATCAGGCACCTGGCCACAAACTCGGCCACATCTCTCTTCATGCCAGGCCACCAGAACTGCCTCCGCAAGTTCCGATACATCTTCGTCGCACCCGGGTGCACAGTGTACCTGCTCCCATGAGCCTCGCGTAACACCGCACGACGAACCTGCTCCTCCCCTGGGACGTACAGCCTGCCACGAAACCTCGCAGCACCGTCCTCGCCAAGCTCCACATCAGCTATCGCCAAAATCCGGGGCAACTCAGGGTCCGCATGCTGAGCCTCTGTCACCTGACGACGGATAGCAGGAGTGACAGTCAGACTCGCAAGTACTGCCAACCCTGGCTTCTGGGGAATCTTGAGCCTGAAAGATACTTCGGGCACCTGTTCCCAGAGCCTCCACTTCCTCAGCATCAAGGTACTGACCGCAACCTTCCTACTCAAGGCATCGGCGACGACATTCATCCTGCCCGGCTGATAAGACAGGGTGAAGTCATAGTCCTTCATGAACTCCATCCAACGCCTTTGTCTGAGGTTCAGATCTCTCTGCGAGAACACATACCTCAGACTCTGATGGTCAGTGAACACCTCGAACTTCTCACCGTACAGATAATGCCTCCAGATCTTCAGCGCGAAGATCACTGCCGCCAACTCAAGGTCATGGGTAGGGTAGTTCTCCTCATGGGGCTTTAGCTGCCGAGATGCATAAGCCACCACTCTACCATGCTGCATCAGAACAGCACCCAATCCAACGCCGGAAGCATCTGTACACACCACAAAACCTCCCGATCCAGAAGGCAAAACCAACACCGGAGCCGAGGTGAGCAACCTCTTCAGTTCCCTAAAGCTCTGCTCACACTCCTCGGACCAGACGAAAGGCACATCCTTCCGCGTGAGCCTCGTCATCGGGGTCGCAATGCGGGAAAAATCCTGGATAAACCGGCGATAATAACCCGCAAGCCCCAAGAAACTCCGGATCTCCGTCACCGACCTCGGCCTCGGCCACTGCATCACGGCCTCGACCTTGGCGGGATCCACGGAAATGCCATCACCAGAAATCACGTGCCCCAGAAAGTGCACCTCGCTGAGCCAAAACTCGCACTTGCTGAGCTTCGCATACAACTGGTGATCTCGCAACGTCTGCAGCACCACACCCAAATGGTACGCATGCTCCTCGGCAGACTGCGAATAAACAAGGATGTCATCCACGAAGATGACCACGAACTGGTCCAAATACGGGTGGAACACCCTCTGCATCAAGTCCATGAAGGCTGCTGGGGCATTGGTGAGCCCAAACGGCATCACCAGAAACTCATAATGCCCGTACCTCGTACTGAACGCAGTCTTCTCCACATCGGACTCGCGAATTCTCAGCTGATAGTAACCGGACCGCAAATCAACCCGCGAGAACACTCGCGCAGACTGCAGCTGGTCGAACAAATCATCAATCCGCGGCAACGGATACTTGTTCTTAACGGTCACTTCATTCAGCTGCCGATAGTCAATGCACAGCCGCAGACTACCGTCCTTCTTCTTCACAAACAGCACGGGCGCACCCCAAGGGGAAAAGCTCGGACGAATATACCCCTTGGCCAACAGCTCCTGCAACTGCGCCCTCAACTCCCTCAACTCAGCGGGGGCCATACGGTAGGGAGCCTTCGCCAAAGGTCCCGTACCAGGCACAACCTCGATCACGAAATCGATCTCCCGCTGGGGAGGTAATCCAGGCAACTCCTCAGGAAAAACATCGGGAAACTCGCACACCACCGCAATGTCCTCGACATTCGGCTCCATCCGGTCAGACACAACCACTGACGCGAGAAAACCCTGGCAACCTGAATCAAGCAATCGACGGGCTCGAATAGCAGAGATAAGAAATCGAGAAGAGGTGGAACGGATACCTTGGAAATAGAAGGTCCTCTTGCTCGGATGCTGGAAGTAGACCCTCTTCATTCCACAATCCACCACCGCTCTATGAGTCTCGAGCCAATCCATGCCTAGAATCACATCATAATCCCGAAGCTGCAACGCATACAACCTGCTTGGCATACTCCGTCCATCGATCCACACCGGAACCTGGTCGAAGCAATACGGAGTGACCATAAAGTCACCCGAAGGCAACTCCACAGCCAAATCACAGGACAACTGGGTCACCGGCTCCTCGACGCTCGACGCGAAATCCTCCGAAATAAACGAATGAGACGCGCCAGAATCAAATAAAACCCGAGCCGCACAACCCAAAATCTGAACGGTACCTTCCACGAGCTGCGACGCTACTGCCTCTGCCCTGGTCAAGTGCGTGATCTGGCCACGAGCTCTCTGCCTGCCTCCCACACTAGCTGACCTGGGTAGCGGCGGATACTGTCCCTGCTGCTGCTGCTGCTGGGAAACCTGCTGCTGCGGCGGCCTCTGAGGACAGTCACGCGCCATGTGCCCTGGCTGGTCACACCGAAAACAGATGATCGGCGCCGTGCACTGCCTGCCTGGGTGGGTCTCACTACACCGTGGACAAGGTCCTCGCGATCCACCCACCGATCCCTGTCGCTGCAAAGGAAACGGCTGCTGCACACTGCCCGATGAAGCCTGCCCCTGATCTCTGGACTTCTTCTTGCCGAACCCCTTCTTGAAGAACTTCTTGACCTTCGAGCCGAAGGACGCAGATCCTGTCACCGAAGCTGCCGATGCCGGTACTCCTGAACCACCCGACGCAGACTGAAAGAAACCCTGCTGCTGAGTAGCCGACTGCTGGCTGCGACCTGACACAGACTGCCCCTGGCTGATCGGTCCTCGAGTCCTCTGCATATCCATCTCCAAGGAAATAGCAACACGAGACGCCGTCTCGAGATCAGTGGCCCCATTCGCGATCAGATGGTGCCTCAGCTCCAGCCTCAAGCCCTGCACAAACTGCGTCGTCCTCACCCTCTCATGCTCCATGATATGAGGTGCGTACCGACCCAGCTCGACAAATCGGGCCCTGTACTGCAACACGGACATGTCACCCTGCACCAGCTCCAGAAACTCCCGCATCCGCTGCGTAGCAACAACATCTGGACAGTACGTACGCTCGAAAGCACTGACAAAGTCATCCCACTCGACCTGCTCAAGTGGACGAAGCTGAAAGGACGTCTTCCACTCGGAAGACCACCACCTCCGAGCCGTACCCTGCAACTGGTTGTAGGCCAACACCACTCTGTCCTCGACAGCACTCTTCGCAGAACTGAACACCCGCTCCATCTCATCAAGCCAATCACGAGCCGCATCAGGGTCTGCCTGGCCGCTAAAGTAAGGTGGATGGAACTGCATGAAGTCCCTCACTGCTCGGCCTGGCCCACCCCTGACTGACGAGCCCTCACCGGCCTCTCCGCCGAACTGCTGAGCCATGAGATGGTACATGCCACGGAGAAAACCCTCGGCCCCCGGAGCCCTCGCAGCATCCGCGGCCTCGGTAGCTCCCGGAACTCTGCTATGCTCCTCCTGGTCCCTCTGGACCCCCTGCTGGATCTCCTGACCTCCAGCCGACTGCCCCTGCTGAGAGCGAGAACTTCTCCTCGGCGCCATACTCGCTCCTGAAGCACAAGACAGAAAAACACGGAAACGGCAATGTCAAAATAAACACACGGTGCCCAATGCCAGCGTCATCTGTACATCATCGTTGTGGACTAGTGGACCAATACAATTACCTATAATTCCCATGTAATTCCACAACCGCGCTCTGATACCAGCTGTAACGACCCGAGAATCCGATTACCGGGAAGGCCCGATAACCCGAGACTCGTACCGCCACCCACGAGTCCGAAGACTCGGAAGGGTTAAAAGGATGGTGTGGAAACTACACAAGTATCACAAATAATTGCAGAAATTAAACAGTTATAATATTAAGCAGGAAATGAATTTAACATTTTACATGGTCCACAATAAAATAACAACAACAGCAACAGTAGTCCACGACTAGTACAGTGACAAGAAAGAAAAGTACAGCTACACGGGGCATCCCCCGGCTCTGACCTCTGGCACTACCTCTGGACACCCGCACCACGCTTCCGCTGCGCTCCTGACACGCTCCCCGAAGGTGGCGCCTCACCTGAAACACGGTGAAAACACGCAGGGAATGAGTCTCGGAACAAGACTCAGTAGGGATCACTCGAACCCTACCTCGAAAAACGAGAAACCACTACTCTAGCGGTAGGAAAGTACCTCGGAAAGGAAAGCCCTGTACTCTACGGAACTAGACCCTACGGCACGCAAACCGACACACGTGCCACGGTACGAGAAGACCGCAACTCAACGGTCGAACCGTCAAAACCCGAAGGTCGGAAACACACGACTGACAGTCTGACACTCCGTACTCGACAGGAGTACCACCCACTAGAAGCACAGCCGGTAGCGTCCCCTGACGTCTTACACCGCACCGCAGGTGAACCGCCTGACGTGGTAGGTCCTACCCGAGGCGCGAACACCGTACAAGTAACCACAAACAAGTGACTAGCTGGGGTCACGCCCGTCGACGTGGGTCCAACCGCCCCCAACCACGTGTGCACACACAGACCGCGCGTCCCTGGTCTGGCCCTCTGACCGGTTTTCCCCTCAGCCGGACTCTGGCTGCAAGACGTGGGGCCCAACGGTAACCGGTCCACAAACCGTCTCTAAAGGTCAGCCCGTACACCACTCCCTGGTGCGACTAGCACACGCGTACTAGTAGGCTACGACTAGTGGAGGGTCACTGAAGGAGTAGACTCTCAAGTTACGGAAAATAACGCCCAAGCCCGACAACGTGTGGGAATCACCCCACGCACTAGTCCCGTCGCACGGAGACCACGGTCGGAGAAAAGCGAGGTTGCCACCCTCATGGGGCAACACAGGAAGTGGCGGTCCGACCCTCAGACCGTCACTGCCAAATGGCGGTCCACTCTAGGGCCGTCACTTGGAAATAGCGGTCTAAGGCGGACCGTCACACGGCCAGGGGGTAGGGGGAAGCGACGCGCCTACCCTAGTGCGTCGCTTGGAAGCGGCGCACCTAGGCCAGGGCGTCACATGGCACCCCACACCCACGAAAACCACAGGGAAAGTAACGCGCTTACCCTGGCGCGTCGCTTGCAAGCAACGCGTCGGGCTCAGTGCGTTACTCGCATGTGACGCGCCTAGACCAGCGCGTCGCGTGGCCCTCACGCTCGGGATGGAAAGGGAAGTGACGCGCCTGCCCCAGCGCGTCGCTTGTAAGTAACGCGCTGGGCCCAGTGCGTCGCTTGGCCCATCCACATGGGGGACAACAGGAAGTAACGCTCCTGCCCCAGTGCGTTACACGCATGTAACGCGCCTATCTCGGTGCGTTACATGGCCTGACCCCCAACGGTCAAAACCCAACGGTCGAAAGCATGTGACGGCCCAGCCCAGGGGCGTCACTAGCAAACGGCGGCCAGTCGCAGGACCGCTACAGCCCTCGACCCTAAAGGCCAACACCCAGGGAAGTAACGCACCCCTCTAGGGGCGTTACAAGCATGTGACGGTCACTGGAGTGACCGTCGCTTGCCCCAGAGCACGCTACGGCGGGAAAACCCCAAAAACACCAACCACGCCCCCGTACCTCCACCGGAGAGGGGGAAAACAAGGGGGAAGACCCCTGGGGACCCCTAGCATGCATCTAAACCACCAAAACATAGAATCATGGGCTAAAACCATAGATCGGGCGGCTCACCCCAAAACATGGAAAAACCCCAAAAACGCCCAAACATGCCTCTCTCGGCCTCCCCGCGGCCTACAAACCACGGAAAAGAACGGCGAAGAGCTAGGGAACGTCACCCTACCTCAATAGAGCGAATGCTCCGCCGGATCGTCCACGAATCGCGAAGAACGCTTGAAAACCCTCGTTCTTCCTTAAGCTTCCCACGCTTGCCGCACGCCCCCACGACCGCCTCGCCGCCGCCCACGTCGCCGCGCCGTCGCCCCGCCGCCGTCTGCAGCCGGAGGGGAGCTCGCCGTGGCCAACCGGGAGGAAGAGAGGGAGAGGGAGGGAGACACGGTGGAGGAGGAAAGAGGAAGAAGAAGAGAGGAAGAAGAAGATGGTGGGGGAGAGAGAAAAGAAAAAGGGTTTTATAGAAAAACCCGGAAAATCCGTAAAATTTCAAAAAATAGGAAATCACACCCCCGCGATCCTCGGAACGCACCGATCGCAACGGTACCACTCGTGTCCGTGTGAACAGCCCGGTTCACCCGCAACGAGCGTCCGAAGAGAAAAGCCGAAACACACACCGGGAATCGGAAAACACACGCGGAAAAGCCGCGGAACGCCTCCGGGCCTCCGAAACGACTCCGGATCGCGCCGATCCGAACACGAAAGATGTCCGAAACGAAATTTCGGACACAACGGAGCCGGACACTCCGAAAACTAGATCCGGGACCCATAAAGAAGGATCCGAAAGGTCCGGGATTTTACATCTTTGCCCACCGACCGCAAGCAGCCGATATTGTTTTACATCGGATTGAATCCGAACACCTTTGTTCCGTGTTGAAGGAGAGTCGTGATGTTTCTGGAGCCATGGATAAAGGACTGGATGTACAATGCAGCTATAGGGTGACCGTTGCATTCGACTAGTAGGGCTGATCGACTGGACTCTGGAAGACTGATTGCGTATCGGTCGATGTAAGGCCTATAAGGGAACCCAGGTGCGGGTACGCGTGAACAACCGATTTTTTTCTTGCTATTCTTTCCTCATAGATGCCATGAATGCTTTACAGGTGGGTCTTAAAGGCCTAAGTACATCTTGTGCAAGTCGCGGGACAATTTCGACATGCGGGTTGATTCCCGAGTCGATGCAGGATAAAGCAGATATCCGCGTGTTTTTACAGAGGGCCTTCACTAGGAGCTACAGGCGTGGCAGAGTTGCCGAGGGAGGGCTAGACTGGTTGGCTAGGGCGGACACTGGCTGACGCCTGAGGGAGGCCAGACGCGGCTCGAGATGAGCAGCCAGATATGGACTCTCGGAGGGCGAGCGTTGGCATGCCTGGGAGTTAGAGCCGGTTCCGAGAATGTTACTTCCGGGCCAGGGTCCGGCTAACTCAGGTCAGCGGTCTGGGCCGTCGGTGGCCGGCTCGGGGCGAGCGGCATGCACGTCCGCACGTGATCCCATGACAGGAGCAAATATGACATTATGGAGTTCGCATTGTTTAACGCCATACGCGGGTGAACTCGATGTGCGAGTGTGATCGTCGTTATGATAACGTCCCATATACGAAGGGATGGACTTGAGTTAAACATTTACACGCTATGTGAGGGGAGTATATTCGAAGAATATCGAGAACAGTCTCAAAAAGCTTTCTCATTTATATACATGATAATGTCAACAATAATCGTTTTTTTCTTTGTTGGTAAAAGAAGGAAAAAGAGTGGGACATTGATCGCCCCCCCCCCCCCCCCCCCAAAGCACGCGATCATTCACCGTGGAGTCAACGGAGGCGCTCGGAGCTTATATCTCCACCTCCGCCCACGTGAACGTGAGTAACCGCTAGAAGGCTGCCACGTGTCCCACCGCCCACGTGGAAACAGGGGCTGCAGTTTGGCATCCCAACTCTACGGGCCGTAGCAGGATTCTACGTGCGACGGTGCGAGCCGCGAGCAGCCCCCTTCCAGCCAGTTATCGATCCACGTCAGCAGGCTCGTTGCGGCGGCGGGGCCCACTCGTAGGGGGCCCGAAAGCGAAAAGGGCCTCGCCTGTGATGACGGCCGTCCATCCGGCTCTCCACACGTGAGATCCTAGGCGTTACATGTCCCGGGCAGCAACTTTCCGACTAAATGGGCCGTGCCTTGTCCCCAGCCCAGAGTCCTTTGAACTAGCGTTCGACACATGCTCTTTGTTCAGATTATCGAACCAATGGGAAATGGAAACGTCATCAACTTTGATGGGTGGATTGCGCAAGCAAGGACAAAAGGATGGTTTCAGAGTGCTTTTAATATAGAGGAATCTCTTTGTTTTTAACCCATAACATTTTAAATGATATCTAGTAATTATTTGTTTTTGAAAAATAAAAGAGATGTAGACTTTGGTACGAATGTATCACTCTTTTCTTTCTTGCTCAAAAGAAACTTAAGGCCATCCCTTTCTACGTCTCAAATTGATTTTCGATACATATTCGCTTATACACATACTACTTACTTTTCACGATCTTTCGTACAAACTTTATGTTTTGATATTGCATTAACACATTCATATATTAAGTTATTAACATTTTGATATATTTAAGATATGAGTATATAATGTATTAATATATCAAGATTAATTAATACCCTAACGTATTATTAGGGTTGGTTGACTCAACTGGTCAGATCTACCTAGACTAGGTCACGTACGGTAAGAGTCAACTCGACTCGTGTTGACTTGGGATTGGGTTGCTTGATTTCTTTATTGTCCACTTAAATTGACTTATATTGACTCTGTCGGCTTAGGTCGACTCGATATTTCTACGATAACATACAAGTTAATTGGTTGACCCGCATCGATACGGTACAAGTCGGCCAACCTTGGTATTAATAGGTTAAGATAAACAATTTTCTATATATTAGGGATAATTATATATATATATATATATCTAAAATCATACGTACTTTACTCTATACACTCGTATTCTTGACATTGTCTTGAGTACTCTATGCTAATAAATATTATTCAGTTATATCCTCCTTGTGCTATAACACTGTCAAACTTAATAGAATATTTCATTGAGCATGTAAAATATAAAGTTTTAAAGGGATATATGTTAATAACGGAACACAACCTGGAGGGAGGTGAACAGGGGTGCCTTATAAAAATAATTGTGTATTAAAATGTAAACATTAAATATAGTGGAAAGTAAATATATAAGAGCAAGCAAACACACTAGACACAAAAATTTTATCCTGATTCGGTCTACCCTCCCAGACAGACCTATGTCTAGTCCCTTTATAACTCGCAAGAGATTTCACTATCTAACCATCTCAGTTACAACAGCTAAATTTTTAAAGGCTTTCCCAATTAATCTTACATGTCTCAACAAACCTTTCTACTAGTTTTCCAAGACCAAGTTACCCGGTTGATTTTTGATCATGTTTCAGCCGGTGATTTCACACCTAACTAGTTTTCCAGAAACTAGATCCTAACTGATCAGCATATTAACTTAGCGCATCTAGTCCTAATATCCCAGAGCAACAAATGCTTTAACTGTCATTAGACAAAGTATAAGTTCCACAAGTGCTCCTTAATGTGCAGATATGGACTTCACAATGTAATAAAAGAAAAGTTAATTATTAGATAGAGAGGAGGATGACGGAGAATGTTGTTGAAGCGCTACTTCCTCCTCTTCTTAGAATGAGAGACTTCATAGATCTTACTTTCAACACTGTGAAGTCTGCTCTTAGTCGTGGAGGTTCAAGAAACTCGTGCTCAAGGATCGCTTAACTTGCCGGAAGGCATTTTGATCATTCAACGCAATGGTTCAATCTCTTTTACTTCTTAGAAACATAGGGTATTTATAAACCCCTAGAATTTCTATCCGTTAGATACATTTTTGCCTTTAACAGTCCAAGCCTAGTTGCAATGTTCGACGGTCTAGGCCTTCTGGAGTCTGGAGCTCTACTAGGTCGTGATACATCTATCTACATATCTTGCTGTGCTTTCTGTTTATATCGTCGCAGTCTTCCATATACAACTATTGGCATGACGTGAGATAATGTAGCAACATTTGAATTATGTGCTTTAGGCATTTGAATATATGGATAAAATAATTTTAGGCATGCACTTATCAAGAATATCTCATGCAATTGAAAGGACGGAACATACCGAGCACACAAGTATTTTATTTTACGTCTGGAGTATAAAATACTCCACCGAATACTACACATTTAATGTCGACATATATAGACTGTCAACTAGTCGGTGCTAGTATTTTTGTTTGGACATGTATCATCCAGGTTTTATATCGATTCAGTATTCACGCCACATAGATGATATGTGTTTCAATACTCTAGTAATTAAAATGATATATCGCCTAACTTTTACTTTTAGATGCTCCATCATCTACTTTTCATAAATAGGTAATGTTCAATTTATTTTTGAAACTTGGACGATAAGTCATTCAACTCATCTATTTTTTAGAGTTAGACGAAAGATTTTATTTTTAAGGGTTGTATCATCAAACTTTCAACTTAGACGATGTATTATCTAACTTTTGTCGAATCGTCTATTTTTTAGAATTATACGAAAAGTTTTACTTTTGGACGTTACATTTTGAGACTTAGGCAATATTTCGTATACTTTTTGAGACTTAGACGATGTATCATCCACTTTTGTTGTTAGTTGGAAGAACTTAAACGGAATCTGTTGACCCTTATTGTCTAACTTTTTAAAGGTAGATGTTGCTAGACAATGCTTCGTCTAACATTCATTTCTTAGACGGAAGGTTTTTACGCATTATATTTCATCTAACCTTAGCACTTACACACAATCACGTCTAACTTCACCTAGTCTTGCCCGAACATTAACCCACTTAATTTAGGCTAATGATTTAGGAGACCTGAATTATGGTTAAACATGTGAATTAAAGTTAGCCTTTTATTCTGATTATTTAGTCTGACATAATATATAACTGAGATATTTAAAATATATTTATTTTGTCATAAACCTAAAATATTTAATTTTGTGAGAAAAATATTTTTCCAATAGTATACAACATAATAACGCTATATGTGTCATTATCTTAACTATGTGAGAAGATCAAATAAAGGTAGATTATTACTTTTTTCATATTGATCTACCTGAAATTAAATTAACTAAATGGTTGATAATGATAATGGTATATATGATGCAATATGGTTATTACGAAGGTATAAAGTAGAATACGTAGGAGTATTCATCTATATATTAGCATGTTAAGATATTTTTTTTTTTTGAAAGTAACATGTGATATTCATTCAAACCAAACGGAGAGCACAGTA
The DNA here is from genome assembly GCA_022559845.1 of Amorphophallus konjac. Taxonomy (NCBI): domain Eukaryota; kingdom Viridiplantae; phylum Streptophyta; class Magnoliopsida; order Alismatales; family Araceae; genus Amorphophallus; species Amorphophallus konjac. The sequence continues at coordinate 18,945,752 of CM040127.1, forward strand.
CAAAGATATACTAGACCCAGAACCAACCATAAAACGGTCATTTCTGGCCCATACAAACCCCAACCCATCGAAGATGCAGAAGGTAAATACATCGACAAAGCAAATCGCAAACGCCCGACTTGGCGGAGAGCTCCTGAAGACGCCCGGAAAGAGACCGTCGCTACAGAGATGACCGATTCCTTCGTCGAGCAGCATTGGGCTGCCAATCCGCTTTTCCTTATAGCGGTGAAAGAGAGGTACTTGGGTGGCCAGCATCCGGAAGGGTGCATGGGGGATAAGCACAGAGTCTCCGAGCCCTACTGAGGACGAATGCAGGAACCAGACACAAACAGAAACGAAAGCTGCTTCGGATGCTCAAGGAGACGCCCAACGCCGAGAGGAGGACCGATCCAAGGATAGGGATGTATGTGAAGGGTGATCGACCAAAAGGGTTCTGGGGGGACCCAGTAGAGAGGGGTAAGGTAGACGGAGAGGGGGGATGGGTGGGGGGGGCAGCGGGAAGAGACAGGAAGGGGGAGGGGCGGAGGCGAGAACCGGAAGGGGGAGGGGGCGAAAGACAGAGAGCCGGGAGAGGCGGTGGCAAGGATGTGAAGGGGACAGAACAGGGGAGGGTGGAAGGCCGACAGAGCTAGGGGGGGAAGCGGGAAGGGACCGGGGATGCTGGGATGGCAGGGAAGGGGGGGCGAAGAGACGGCGGAGAAGGGGCGGCGACCGGGCCAGGCAGAAGGAGGGGGAGGCGGAGGGGTTGGCTAGGGAAGGCGGAAGGTTGGGTGGAAAGGGGACGGGGAGGTGGGGTTGAGGATGGCTGGCTGGGGCTAAAGGGTGGGAGGGGGGTAGCCGTAGGGTTGGCTGGGGACCGAAGGGGAGGGGGGAAGAGACAGAGGGGAAGACAGCGGAGGGAAGGGGTGGAGTGGGGAGGCGGAAGCGGGGCTAACAAGGAGGACGAGGGCGGCGGATAGTAGGCTGGAGGTGGGCAGAGGGCCGGCGGGGAGAAAGGAGAGGAAGGAGGGGAAGACGCAGAGGGGCTAAAAAGAGGGGGGGGGGGGGGGGCGAAAAAAAGGGGGGGAAGCGGGGAGTGTACCAGAGCGGGCGGGGCGAGGCCTGGCGAGAGAGAGAGGGGGGGGGGAAACCCCGACGGGAGCTTCCCCTCCCGATGAGCCACCGGTGCGGAGCGTCGATGAAGATTCCGCCGAAGAAGCTCCGGCGACAGGGCCACCGTCCTGGGGGACGGTGAGTGGTCTGGGGTGCGAAACACCCCCAAGAACCTCCTCCGGGGGAGAAGGAGAGAGAGCGGGGGGGGGGGGGGGGGAGACCCCGGCGGGAGCTCCCCCCCACCGGACGTTCCGCGGGGGGTACCCGCGACCGGAGGAGAAGAGGCTCGGCGCGCAGCTCCCCCTCCCCCACTTGCCTCAGCATGTTAAGATATTAGACATTGACATAATAGGTTGATACATTGGCATTCTAATATGGGGACAATTCGTGCCCCCCCCCCCCCCCCCCCCCCCCACCTAGTGTGGCTCCTCTTTATTTTGTAGATGCTCATGTGTCATTGTAAATTCGCTCATAAAACATAAAATAACATGGGTCTTGCCGGAGGCACCCCCCCCCCCCCCCCCAGTTGGATTGCAATCTTTCCCTAGCAAAAGGAGCGTCCGATATGTTGTGATGAGCGCCTCGAGGAAGATCTCTGCCACTTTCAGCACCGGCTGGCTCTTCTTCAGATCCGCTGAAGTTTCTCACCGTTGGTGGTTATCTTGGTTCTACACCTCGCATCGTTATCTTCTCTGTATGTTCATCGTTATGGTGACATCATGGGCCATGTATGGGTAATTTTGTTCGGTCTGAGTCTTCTTGCCTCTTATGTATGTCGCTCTGTCGACAGTATGGGCTTGGAATATCTTCTCTGTACGGGAGTCTTTGCTTTCCTTGTATTTTCACTATCGTTAGTATGAATGAAATCATATGTTTACAAAAAAAAAAGATATGTTGTGAAAAGACGTGTGATATGTACGAAGCACAGAGTTTCTTTTTTTTTCTGTCTTTACTTGACACGGAAAGTTTGAGAAAGTCAATTAATTAGCATAGTTGAGAGTACAGATTTTTGATCGAAAGCATTTTCAGCTCATTGTGTTAAAAGGTGAATAACCTTTAAACTTCTTTAAAGGAGTGACAGTTGGATTTAGTTGCGTGTACTTGTTAATTTGGCTGATCTTATCATTCACCATGATCGTCAAATTACATGATAAGCTCCTGCAAATTGGAACATGTATGAGACATGAAAAATAGAGGCGAAGCCTTCTTACTAAACGTCAGTTTTAATATATATATATATATCCTTTCTAAACTACTGTTTTGAAGATTTATATATATATATATATATATATATATATATATATATATATATATATAATATTAGAGAGAGAGAGAGAGAGATTATGAAGGGAATCATCCAAGTAGGTGTAAGTTGGGTGTGGGCTGAATTTTATGAAATATAATTAGAGTAATGTATTATGCACCAAATTCGGTGCACACAGTCAGTTCTCTTATTGACCTAAAATAAATATGAAAGGATTATTTTTGTGCAGAAAAGAATGTTCCGCGTCAGATTCATACGGCCCACTTTTGCACGTATTGTACTGACGGGATTAAAATATTTTGTAGAACTGAAATATTTTGTTACATGAATGAAATATTTTGTTACAATAATAAAACATTTGTTACATGAACGAAACATTTTTATAAGGATAAGATATTATAGAAATGAAACATTTTATCATAAAAAGTAAACCTAATAAAATGTTTTAATTCTATATTAAATATTTCATTCATATAGTAAAATCTTTTAATCTTATAAAATATTTCACTTCTGTATTTTTTCGTTGAACGAAAAAGTGAATCGTACGAAAAAGTGAATCGTACGAGTCTAACGCGGAACGTCCTTTTCTGCAAAAAAATCGACCATTTCACCTTTTTGTTAGGTCAATTAGAGGATAGGTTACACTTTGAGTTAACATTATGCACCGAATTCGATGCACAAAATATTACTCATATAATTAAGCACCGACACTAATAATGATGTCAAAACTATTACTACCGGAGCTTATCTAAATATAACAACCGAATATCTCATCAAGGTTTGGTTAATTATTCTCTAGGCTATCACTGAAGCATCGTAAAACTGCCATCGCAAAACTATTTTCCTGCTAATTTCAACTCACTCCACTGTTAGCTCCTTCGAAAGAAAAAAAAAAGCTGACTTCATAAGGTGGATAGTACGCGTCAACAAACCTTTCTTCTCTTCTTCCAACTGATGACGGCAGCGGTAGGAAAAGCTACCAACCGGGTGGGATTTCCACTCCCAACTCAACTCCGTGGTCGGGGCCGACCATGATGTCATGTCATCTCACATGTGGAAGGCATACGTGGGCATGCCCCGGCAATAGCGCCCCCAACCCCCCAAAGGGCCGCCCATCACTCACTAACAATTTTAATATAAAGTTTTCTTGTAACTTTGTGAATTTTTTGTTGAAATATTTTAGGTGTGATGTTGATCCGTAGTTAGACCCCTGTGGGCATGGGGACTGAGATGTCCCCGTGATGCTTAAATTAATCATGGGCCATTAGGCAGTTGACCTATGGATTAAGCCTAGTTTAGTATGATTATGCCGGCTCCAGGGCCGGGATCGTGTAGTACGTGTGTTAGTGTGGTGCTTTGCTTCTAACCTGCAGTATGGGTAGTGACCGTGACATGTGTATTAATTTGTGCAGTCTAATCCTTTGTTTTATTGTTTACCTGCATGGTGGGGGACCGTACGTGACAAATTTGTGCTCCAAGCTTATCCCCGAGGAGGTGTGAAATCAGGAGGAAGCGCCCCAGATAGCCACCTTTGTTACGCGTTGCACCAGTTTTAGGATTAGTGAGAATGAACTCTTATTTCTTTATTTTAAATTATGATTTTTATAATGTTCAAGTTTTGACTTGGAATCTCTCAATAAACTCATCAAGAATAATGGGTGAGGGCATGGTTTGCGCAAACATCATACCGTATTAGCGTGAGTCGATTCAAATCATACCGAAGGGAAATCCACACGAGGTGGAGGAGAAACAAAGACAACTGTTAGAAAAAAAAAATTGAACATCACAAATATTGTACGTGCACATTTACATAGAACAATCGAAGCATACTGACCAACACCCTGAAATCTAGTTGAACCGGAGGAGTGCCTCAGCATGCAATTCATTAAGGTAGTGGGTTTGATTCTGCTCTCCAGCTTGCGGAGCAAGATTATTCATCCGTTTAAAATCTGGGCATTGAGTTAAATAAAGAGAGTCCTCAATAGATAAAGAGGATTATGGTATAAATGGCACAATTAAATGAGTGGGGTGACCCGAACGAGTGACCTCAGCACTGATACTATGTTAAAGGTCGAAACTCAAACTCAGAAATTCTCTATAGATAAAGAGGGAATGCCCCACAAATTGAAGGCTCGATCCAATGAGAAATCTAGCTTTAATACCATGTCATAAACCCAAACTCTAACACAAAATCAGACATTGAGTCGAAGGAATCCTCTACAAATAAAAATACAAGGTGTCTTTAAACTATCCAATGTCAAACTAAACCTCAACAATATATATAGATGCTGAATATGATAGTCAAAAAGGATGCTAAATGTGAGTGTACATGAATCACAAGAGGCTGCCTTCCTTTTCTACGGCAATAAGAGCCTGCCAATGCGCGTTAAGTACTGCAACCATCGAGCAATTATGGTGGCTCTAAAATAGGATAAAGGAGAAGAACAAGCTCCCCGCGCCCCCTCCCTTCATGGCCATAGTTTTCAGCAAAAGGGACGGGAGAAAAGGAAGAGAGAACAGAAGCGAAGTATTAAAGTGAAGCTAAAGAGGTCTCGATGGACTCTGTATTATCTGTATTAATGTTTCCATTATCTTTCTAAATAGCCGAGTTTCGAGGGATCCGCAATTAAGAGAGAGAACATAACTAGTTTTAATTTTCCTGGGTGAATCATGGAATCGTTCTCTTGAGGTATGTTGCAATCAGTTTTATTAATCCATGCGCTCCATAGAGTTCTTACCAATCTCTCCTGGGCAACCTCAATTACATTTTAACCAGCAAGATCGAAATAAGTATGGACTTAGACGTAGAAGATTGCTGTGTATGGCGTACAAAACAGGGTTCAAACGTCGGGTTTACATCCTACTTAATGTGGCCCTTATTTGGCCTAACATCACTTAAGTTGTCCCATTAATAGGGTCCAAGAAATGGGGATTAGAAAAATAACTGTTCTCACTGAAATAATTATCAAAAGATGGGTTTCTCTAAAAAGGTGTGAGATCTCCTTTATGCTCTCACGAGATTTTTTCCTGATGCAAGAACTTGTAAGAAACCAGAAAAGGATTTGGTCTCATTCCTCAAATCCAGGGTGTCTGTGCTGCTCCATCAAGGGGATCTTTCAGAATGAGAGAAATCAAGAACGTTTTTCTTATCAGAGAGGAGGCCGTATTTTCAACGTATTTTTTACGGTGATATCTGCTGCCACATACCGTGAAGGATGAAAATTTGAGTTCCCCAATAGACAATTTTTAACGGAACAATGTGTAAATATGTTGAAATCTCCTTCGTCAAATTCATTTGCAAGATGTTATTTTGGTGGATCTACTTGGGCCTACATGCTGTACCGATGCTTCTGCTTTGACCAATGGCCACAAGTCTCAAAAGGAACGCTGAAGTGGTGGAGGCTCATAAACAAAGTTGGGATGCTTCTTTGTTTCCACAAATCTTGAAATGTCATTCCTGCATAAAAAGGAAAATAAATTTTAAAAAAAGAATTACTTGACCAGCCCCAAATTTTGTTCCAAGGGAAACAATGGTTGACCACAAATTGGGTTTCTTCTCATATCATCTGGGGGTGGGGGGTTGCTATGATTGTTGGCGGACCAATACTGTCCTGGACTAAGTTTGACCAGAACTTATCCATGCCGTGTCATATGTATCATATTGCAGAACATCAAATTAAGACGCCATTTTTGGCAGGCCAGAATGTGCATGGGTGGCAACAGGTGAGGCATGTGAAAAGTGTCTAGTCCTCTTGTGCCAAATAGAAAGGTTACAAGGAACTGCGTTCATCATCTTGTCTGAATTGGGGTCCAAAGTGGATTAGTTCTGTCCCATCAGTCTTCTGTCAGCCCACTCAAACATTGACCTGCACCTTAACTGTAAGGGTGAAGTCTAGAATGTTCCTTGGGAAGTCAACGTCATTCTTTTGTCACACCCCAGGCCATTTTCGATCCACTGGGGGCTCCGATCCCTTCCATATCTCCAATTGACCATGAATCTCCCTCTCCATTGAAGGATAGAGCACCCTTTATTCTTTAAAACTTTCTACGCAGGTCATCATACATATCAACCATTACATTTGATTACTCCAAATGCCTCACTCAATGCTTGGGAGAAAAATTCATTGGGCTAGATGTTCAAAGCAAAGACTCGTTTGGATTGACCATGGTGCGACGTGAATATATGTTCCTTCTTTCAACCTCCGAAAGTGAGTCATTACTATTGAATTTATTGGACCATCTAACACAAAATCTTGAGATACAGAGTGCAGATTCTGTGCAGTTATAAGTTTGTTGGTCTTATGTTGTTTAACTCAAATCTGATTCTAGCACACTTCCTTATATAATTAGATGCGAGTTGAGGTAGACTCTATCACATGCGTAATGATATGAAAATATAGAGTGCATGATGCATGAATTTCAAGAATGACCATTGACTGCGCCGATATGATGTCGAGTTTTATCGAACTATCTAATGTTAAATCTTGAAACCAAGAAGGGAGAAAGCACCACTATTATAAATGGAATCACACACATGATTCCACTCACAAAAAGAAAGAAAGAAATCTGTGTGTGCAACTAGCGAGCGAGGAAACGGATCAGTGGGGCAAGAGCACAAGAGGGGTGCGTATGTGCATGATGTCGCCTGCTGCATGTCCTCTGGGCGGGCATCGTGGGACGACGAAAGGTGTTGCGGCTGAGGTTTGGTGGGTGTCCATTTACACCACAAGATCAGGAGAGGAGGCGTGTCTGGGTGCAGGTTCGATCCCCCACCCTTTTGTTTGACTTCTTCCATGGCGAAGTGAAGTGGATCGAGGGGGCCGGGGACGCCCACAGCACGCACGCTTCTGCCTCTCCATCCCCTAAATAATTGAAGAGTACTGGGGGCACGTAACTACAAGGCCGCGTGCCCCACAAGAGCATTAGGGTTTGCCCGGTGGTGGTGGGGATTGTACAAAGGTGTCATAGAGCTCCGCAGCTGGGAGCCATGCGCGCTAGCTGCATGTGGTTACATGCATGCATGCTCTACTGGGTCTCTTCATCTCTCATTGCTTCCTTGACTGCAGGCACACCTAATTAATTGCCGATCGAATAGTAGTAGTCTTCTCCATCATCTTTCTCATTTTACATCGATCCTTTTACTAGCTAGACTCCTCGATCCTGAAAGTTTTTGGCATCAAGAAGAAGGGTTGTTTCATGGCGCCGGGGTACGTATACTGATCACCAGAATATATATATACTTGAAGCCCCACTGATATTAGTTTTAAACTGTGTAGGTTCATGCATGTAAGGTCGATGCTCATCTAAGCTTGTGTGATTAATTAAATGATTAGAAATTAGAGGAAGTACTGTAACACCCGAATTTGTCTGAAACTAAAAATTTTATATTTAGGATCCATATAAATTTTAGATTCTATTAATTAAAGCTCAATACCGTGAACGGTATAATTTAACAAATTTTATTAAGTAAATTAAATAAATATCTCACGTTAATCATATATAATCTTTTATAGAAATATCAAAATAAGGTCAAAATTAGATTCATTGGAAAGAGAATTCGAAGATCTACAAATTTCATGTTGAACACATTTTCAAATTTTATTATTTAATAAGTCAAAATTGAGATAGAAAGAATTAATTATTTAAGAATGTTCTTATAAGATTTTCATAAATTTTTATGCAAAATTACTATAAACAAACAAAAAATAATAATAAAATTTAAAATATTCCCCCTCCCCCCACGTAACCCCACTTAACCCTTCCCTCCTTATCACCTTCCCCGCTTAACCCTTCCCTCCTCCAAAATATCTCCCTCCCCCCCCCACCCCCCACGTGTCTCCTCCTCCTCCTCCTTAACCCCCCCTTCCTTTCCTAAAGCCCATCACCCCTCCTCTTTCTCTCCCACGAACACCTCTCCTCTCCCCCCCTCCACCTCTCATAACACACTTCCCCCATCCCCCTTTCTCATTCTCTCTCTCTCTCTCTCTCTCTCTCTCTCTCTCTCTCTCTCTCTCACACACACACACAAACACACAATTTCTATCACTCTTCCTTTCTTTTTTTCCCTCTCTCTCTCATCTCTCTTCCTCTCTCTCTCTCATCTCTCTCTAATCTATCTCTTCCCCCTTTCCCTCTCATCTCTCTCTACTTTCTCTCTAATATCTATCTACTTTCTCTCTATTTTCTCTCTCTACTCTCCACTTTCTCTCTCTACTCTCTCCACCTTTTCTCTCTCTAGTTTCTCTCTCTAATTTCTCTCACTTCTCTCTCTCTACTTTCTCTCTCTAGATTCTCTCTCTACTCTCTCTACCCTCTCCACTTTCTCTCTCTAATGTCTCTCTCTAGTTTCTCTCGCTACTCTCTCATCTCTCTTCCCACTATAAATAAACGGAGAAGAAAATACAAGTCATAAAAATATAAATATTTGATAAAAGTTTGGACGGAGGATTTGGAGCTTATTTGGACCATTTCATCATTCTTTACGTATCTAGGACGGAAAAATTATCTTTTCCTACGCAAGGACTTTTACGGGAGCTCGGGTGAGATACTAAAGTCAATTCGGAAGTCCATTCTAAAAGTAGGCATGATAAACCGAGTGCATGTTATTTGTTAGTTACATTTCTTTGATTTAATTTTGTTTGAAATGTAATTTAAGTCATTGATTTATTTAACCCAATGATCTATGTTTAGAATCAGTTATGTATTTAGTTACCATTCTGTATAAAAATATTATTTTTCTCTTTAATCTCTCTTTAATTTCTCTCTAATTTCTTTCTAATCTCTTTCTACTTTCTCTCTCTACTCTCTCTCTACTCTAATCTCTTCGAATGTTATATAATAGTAATTTATTTAGTTAATAAATTTGACCCACTACCTTATGATTAAAAATCTAATTCCTGATATTAAAATACGATCCAGTTATTTTGTAAAGTTCAATGGCAAGTTTTAAGTATTGAGACGACTATGTAATAAGCATTATAATAAGAATAAAAATTTGATTAAGCATATGGACTGTGTCACTTTAAGGAGGTGTGGGGCGACAAACCGTAGTTACCTTCCGCAACGGGATTAAGCACATTTCCGAGGACAAACGGACTTCTGAAAAATCCGGAACTCAGAATAAGAAAATTATCTGGGGAATGGTGGAGTATTAACTCCCGATCATGCGTGGTTGATCAAGGTCGACAGGCTCCAGCGTTTAGACCATTTATCTTTATGTCGACGTATGGATGTCTAGGTATTGTGGATCTTAATTAAAATCCACTTAAGAAAAATATTAAGAATAAGCAATAATCAATAATGTGGAGAAAAACATGCACGAGGTGCACAAGGGGAGTGTGTGTGATCGCCAGAGACACGAGGGTCTCAAGTGGAAAATAATATGGGGAGATGATCGCAAAATACCTCAAATATGCGGGGGATGTGAGTGCTTCCTTTCTCTTCAAATCGGCCGGCCGATGAAGAGAGTTCTTCACTTTTATTACCCTTGCAAAACAAAGACAACAACACCAAAAGATATGGATTAGAATAAAGGTGAGTGTAGCATCAAATTCTTAGATAGATGAGCATGAAAATTGATTATGAACACACCTTAAGGGGGTGGCCCTTAAACCCCTATACAAAGAGGGTGGGAGATATATGATGATATGAATGAATGTAAATGAAATAGGGAGATGTGCAAGGGATTGCACTATGGGGAAAGCCTCAACGTGGTTGAGAAGAAAACATGTATATTATGCATGCATGTTAACGAATAGCAAAAGGAGAATAAAAATAAAATAGAAGGAGCCTGTTGCTTCTGTTGCTTGTGGCCTTGATATTCAATGGGGAAGAAGCTTTAAAAAATGGAGATTGATGCGCGCGGGCATTCCTTCCTTAGCCAACAGCAACCTGTGAGCACAAAACAAGAGAAAAAAAAAGAAAGCAAACAGAAAAAAAGGGAAAAGGGAGATACGTGGGAGAAAGAGGAAGAAGGGGATCGAGTGTCCAACCTATTAACAGAGGCGAGAGCCTCTATTAATAAGATAGAAAAGGTGATAAAGAGGCAAGAGTCCAAGAGGGAAAGGATTGGAACGGGCAAGAGCCCAAAATAGGTAGACATCTAATGAAGCAAGGACTCTCTGGGGATAGGGCTGCGAAGCCGGAAGAAGAAACACGCCTTAGGTAAGGGCGTCAATTTCAGAATTGACGACCTACACTAGGGCGTTTCTCAAAAACACGCCCTGCACAAGGGCGTTTCTCAAAAACCAAATTTAGCAATAAAAACTCCCCATATTTGAAAAATGTTAAACACGCCTTAAACAAAGCCACTTTTCAAAAAAGCGTCCCTGGGAAGGGCGTTAATTTCAAGAGCTCAAATGGGGAAGTCGGTCAAACCAAACGACTTAACGCCCTAAGGTGGGCGTCCTTTCTTTAAGAAACGCCTTAGGTGAAGTCATGTTTTAAGAGAAACACGCCCTTACCCAAGTCGTGAATTCATAAAATTCATAAAATAGATAGAATGGGGAGAAATAGATAAAATGGGAAAGAAACGCCCTAGACCAGGGCGTGTTTCAAAAACACGCCCCTGATGAGGGCGTGAATTCAGAAAATAGAGATAAATGCCCAAGAAATCCGAAAAAATAGGAAAATGAGATAAAATGGGGAAAAATAGGAGAAATTCAAGAAAAGTGGGAAAACCACTCAAATAAGCTGATTTGAGGGTCAAATGGGGCATCGCAGAGCGATATGAAATATACTCAAAATGACGTCAATTTTGGCGTGTCTACAGCTGCCCCGCCTTGGCGTCTGCTTTGCAAGGGAGCGTAGCAAACTGAAAAGTAGATGCCAAGGTGTGATGAGACACGCAATCAACATCACTTGATGAGAATCAAATCAAAAGCACGAGATGAAGCAAATCTCGGGAAATCCAACGAAATCAACAATGTTTGGATAAAAGGGGGAGATGTGCACGCGGTGCACGAAGGAGATAAAATAAAATGATCAACTTCCAGCGCGGTGGAAGTACCCCAGGTCACAAACCTGTAGATTTCACCATTGGGGAGCGGTTACCAGCCAATGTGGACGTGCTGCAGCCAAGGTGGATCAAGGGGAAAGTTGGACAATAAGATGATAAAAATCCAAACAAGGAGCTCTCGAGAAAAGACCCAAAACAGCGACAAAACGAATTGAGGACTCAATTCGGCAATGAAAATCTCATATCGGAAAAGATTAAGATCAATTCAACTCTCAACATCAGCTTATCAGAATGATTTTTCAACAATTGTTTCAAAGTCCTACATGAATGCATGCTGGGCTAAAGGAAAAATTAAATCAAATAAAAATATAATATAATCAAGGATAATATTGTTAAACTGCCCAGACTGGGTCAAGAAACCAATTCGCGAGCTGATACTAAGCCGAAGCCCGTTTATCCACGCACCAACTCGTAAAAAGGGAACCATCGTCCCCAGTCTTGGACGGCTCAACGGCCTATCCGTATGACTAAGATGCCTCTGGAATCGTCATCATTTTTGATGAAGGGGAACTCAAATTCCAGATTTATCAAAGTCACAAGGTCCTTGATGTAATCTAGTAACATATGTAACATAAGTAGAATGCATACAGGGAGATGGTGAAGCAATAAGTATGGGGGGAACTGAGAGATGAGGTGCGGGCACCGTGGGGCTTGGATGATGATGCCCGGACGATGGGACCAAGAGCTTCTTATCCTGCGCTCAAAATTCATTAGCCAAGATATAAAAAGTATAACAAACAATGAATAAGGCATTTAAGCATGGCAATCATAGCATGAATCAAAGCATCAATAACATGTATACGGCATGAATAGCACAAGTTAAATCATGGTATTGCAAATCATCATTGTTTGTTGTTTCGTCATGAGGATGACAACTTGGCTAATCAAAATTTGGAGGTGAATGATCAAGATCTGATATAATGCCCATCGGCGGAGTGATCAGATGAAATTAGCAGGAGTTAATTTAAAAAGATTTGGAGATGAATAATCATGAGATAATCAGGAGATATAATAGGGAGATGACAATCAAAATGCCCCTGGGTGGCATGCCATGAAAATATCGGGAGAGAATCAATAGATTGATAGCAATAAGGGGAGGGAGGACTCATCCCGTGCTTCTGGTCCTTGGAAAGCTGTTCCTGCAAAACACCATCAGAAAATACAATGCAAAATTTTTGGATTTTGGAATATGCAAATTTTTATGGGTTTTGGAATATGCAAATTTTTATGGGTTTTGAAAATATTTGAATTTTTACAGAGATTTTTAAAATATTCAAGTTTTTGTGGAGATTTTGGAAAATATTTGAATTTTTTTTGTGGAGATTTTGGAAATATTCAAAAAAATTTTGTGGAGATTTTGGTTTAGACATAGCTAATGCAGCATCAAAGGGTGTTTTGAACCACTGGCTAGGGGTCCTTGCTCCTTCCCTTTTCGCTAAGGAAACTGCCCAAAGCTGGGCGTGCATTTGAAAGTGACATCCTATAACCGACCGTCTTTGATCAATGGTGCCCCTACCGAGGCCATACCCGAGAAACATTCGGTCTTGGAGGGAGAAGAGAAGAATAATTGGGGATAAACTTTGTGCAGGATGGGAGATATCGGGACTTGAATGCCTTCCAAGGTGTTCCCTTCAAAGAGGCAGTCTGTTGTGCCGGGGCTTTGTGCCTTTAATTTTTTAGACCCTTGACATGCATACGACCAGGGTTTTCCCTGCGGGGACTTTGCCACTCTTGACATGCCATAATTCATACTTTTGCTTTTATCGAAATTTTGACTTGATTTTCATAATAGCCCTTTTGGCGAAATGTATATCATGAAAACTCATATTGATTTTGGGTCAAGACTGCCCCTATTTGAGACTCCTCTCGTATTGGGGATTACCTAGGTTGGTCATCTCATCCGTCAACCTCTTGCCCCTGCATGCGGCCGAGTAAAGAAGAGAAAAGACTTTCAGATATACTCATGGCATGGCCAAGGTAGCAACGGTGTTTAACCAAAGGAGCCGGCTAAGGACGCCGTGAAGTGTGTGGAATGCCCAGCTAAGGGTTACTCTTAACAAGCGGGGAAAGAATGTTGAATTCCCAGCACGGGTTTTTATTAACCAGAGGTGCTGCAAAAAAATAAGCCTAAAGGACTCTTTTGAGAATGATTTCAATTAAACAAAAGCTTAAGATAAAGGTTTAAAACACCACTCTTAATCTCGTTAAGAAGCACTTGATTTTGAAAATCATGCGTGAAGTAATGAGAAAATGATATCATTAAAATGCGTACTTACGCCAATATGTTACCTTGCGACCTTTGTAGAAGCAGCTGCCGCGAGAAGCGATCTTGATCATCATGAGATTTGTCCTCTTTGGCAGTCAAAAGAATTGGAAGCAAAGGATTTGAAAGTGGCTTAACAAGAGGGAGTGGTGCCAAGACCAGACTCAGACGAATAAGGAGAAAAAGGAAGAGAGGCGAGGGCTAGAACTCCCTTGCTAAGGCTCGGAGACCCTGATCACATGAAACAGTCTACAGAAGAAGCGGAAAATTAGGAGGTGGAGTGAGGACTAAAGCCTCGAAAGCAATGGGAGAAAGGGCAGATGCCCAAGGCAGTGGATGTGGAAGAAGTTGGGTCAGACCCAGAATTAGGAGGAATTAGAAGAAGAAATTGGTAGATAGAAAGAGGTGGATCCGGAGGGTCCGGAAGCAGAGGAGGAAAATCATGAGAGGAGAAATCCGAAGGCTCTGGTGGGACATTGAAAGAAGGGACGCGATGCCCTGGGGAAAGATAGGGAAAAGGATGATGGAAGAGGTGACGGAGAAGGAAGAAGAGAATAAAAGATATGAAGTCCCGGAGGAGCAAGAAGATAAATCGAAAGAAATATGGAAGTTCCGGAGGTTCCGGAGGAATGAAATCAGGAGGGTCGCGATGCCCTGGGAGATGATAGAGAGAATAAGATGGAGAATCCGGAGGTTCCGGAGGAATGAAATCAGGAGGGAGAAGATGGAAAGGGGCGCGATGCCCTGAAAGGACAAGGGAAGAATCCGGAGGTTCCGGAGGGATGAAATCAGTAAGGAGAAGATGGAAAGGGGTATCGTGCCCGAGAGAAAGGTCCGGAGGTTCTGGAGAAATAGAATCAGAAAGGGTGAGATGCCCAAAGAGGAGGGATAAAATTCCTGGTGGTTCCAGGGAAATAGCAGGAAGGGGGACGCGATGCCCCAAGGGGAGTGGATAAAAGGATGAATATGGATAAGATGGGAAATGCTGAATATCCGGCGGTGCCGGAAGGCGGGGAAGATACGGGTTTGGAAACCCGGGAAGCAGGAGGTGCAAATGCATGCAATGGGATGGATGCGATGAATGCTTGAAATGCGTGAATGCAAGGAGATGCAAAGAAGATGAATAATGTGAAGGGTGAAAGGATGAGATCTTCCTTTTTACCCTTCGAGTGGCCCATGAAGAAAAGGTGATAGAAATAGATGTGGATGAAGTTGAATGAACAAGAGTGGGAGAAATAGGGGACGGCCCCTTAAGATAATTGCCCCTCCACGGCAGTGAACATGTATGACCAATTGGCCCAATAAACGAAGCTTCAATAAATGACAACCCCCTTGGAAAGCGAAAATCAATAAGGTGAGGGAGTCGTAGAGTTGGAACATGAAGCATCGAGTTGCCCATTGAATGTGGTGATGAATATGGAATGTTGAATAAAATGGGCATTCGCCCCTTGTAAGGAGTAATGAATTCGGAATTCGAAGGTTTGAACAAAGGGTGCCCTGCCCGGCCTTCAAACGGCGTCAATGCTTGGCATCTATTGAGCAACGGTGATGACTTAGCTTCTCCGACCATGCTTGGCACAATAACCCGGATTGACATCCGGTAAATGAATTCTTGCATCTTGAATGGCACGGTCGTGGCCAAAGTCTTCTTGCCCGCCTTTTGCTTATCCTTGGCGCAATTAGCTGCAGAAGCACGCCCCTTCCGAGTAACAAAGGGAGGTGAGGCGGAGGCGGGAGGCTCCGTGAATGGTGGAGTTATAATGGAAGGTGTTGGCAAATGGGTGAATGGGGGCGGAGATTCAAACACGTCGAGCTTCTCCCCTTGCTCGGAAGTAGTTGGGATTAGCTCGGATGCAAAAAGTGGTGGATCCTGCTCAGGACTAACCATGGGTAAAGGCGTAAGGCTATATGGTGGAGGAATAAGCAAAGTGGGTTTTAAAGGGATAATGGAAGGCCGAGGTGGCGGTAATGGGAGGTTAATTGGGGAAGGTTTAATGGTGGGTTCGATGGAGGCTAATGGTGTGGAGGTAGATGGCTTAAGGAGTGGAGGTGTAATTGGTGGAGGTTTAATGGAAGGTTTAGGGGAGGCCAGTGTTGCGGAGGTTAATGGTGTAACTGGAGGAGGTGTAATGTATGCGGTGTCAAGGATAGGAGGAGACTTACAATGTGGCGGTGTGGGTGATTGGAGTATCGACCCATCATCGTAACACCAGTTAGTCTCATAAATAGGGATTGGATCGGGGATGGTTTCATCCTGAGCAGGAGGTTCATCGAATGAAAGTGGAGGGAGCGGGAAATTAAGGAAACTCGGAAGGGGTGCCTGCACATCTTCATCATCGTATATTGCCTCAGATTCTTCAAATGTCGGTTCTTGCTCACTTGGAATATCAACGCCGTAGTCGTCCATCCTATCTTTCCATTCTCTCTCCATTCTTGTAATGTCGTCCAAAGCGACATGGAGAGGATTGACTGGAGTAGGAGGAGCCGTGACCCTCTTTATTTGTTCCTCCATCAAAGTAATCTTATCGAGGAGAGTTTGCTGGAGGGGTGTAACTTGGGCAACAGAAGGTTGGCAGGGCATTGAAGGAGGAGGGGTCGTATAAAAAGGCCGTGGAGGGGAGTTGACGGGACGACCCGTAAAAGAACCCGGACGGAACGGATTGCAAGGAGTAAATGGGCCTCGGGGCCGTGTTGGAGGAGGAATAGAAGGAGGCGGGTGTCGGACCACCCGAGTAGAATGAACAGGAGGAGATGGGTAATGGGCTACCCGAATATGATTGGAAGGAGGAGGTGGGTGATGGGCCACCCGTATAGGAATAGAAGGAGGAGGAGATGGGTGATGGGCCACCCGAATAGAATTGGAGGGAGATGGGTGATGGGCCACCCGAATAGAATTGGAAGGAGGTGGGTGATGGGCCACCCGAATAGAATTGGAAGGAGGGGGAGATGCAAGAGATGTACCCTCAACGGCAGCCTTAAGGGCTTGGATCTGTTGAGGGGTAAGATGATCTAATGCATGCAAGATTTGAGAGACCTTCTCATCATTGGGAGGAGACGGTCCCGTAGGAATAGTGGCTCGAACTTGAGTAGGGGGACCATGAGGATGGACATTGCCCATGGGTCGGGCATGACCATGAGAATAAGGACGTGGTCCCTTGAAAGAATGGTGAGAATGATGATGATTAACATGTTGAAATTGAGGATATGAAGTGCTAGGTTGTGCATCCTCATTAATTGAATTGAACATGTTTCTATCATGGTAAGCCATTATATAATCAAAGTTCTCAATAATTGCAAAGAAGCACACAAGTTGGAATGGTTACCGTGATTTTGATTTGTTTAATCCTTGGTGAATTAATGAATTTTAATAAAGTTTGGAAAGATTCACACAAGGGGGGGGGAGGAACCTAGTTTCAATATGAGTTGAACTCCAATGCCAACTAGGAACTCTCACTCACCACGTATTAGGCCAACTAATTCGGGACTTCAAAAGGTACAACCTGCCCGGCGTCCGTGAGGGAATCCACGGGTGCGGGGGCTTATGGAGGCTTGGAAAAGGGATTTCCAGTCCAAAGAGACGGAATGCTCAATGGAGGGTCGTCCCGATTCCAAGAGGGTGTGTGGATCCTAATGAAGAGGAGGGGGGCTCCCAAACCAAAAATGCAAATGAATGAAAGAATGCAATGGGGTAAACAGGCCAACCACAATAATATCAATCAATATGAAATATAAGCATGAAATATCACCCACGGGAAGGGTTGTGGAAACCCACAGTAAAAACACGCCCTGTCAGGGGGCGCTACTAGCCAAAGAAACGACGGTGTGACTGCCGTGAATCAACGTGGATGCCAGGGGCTGGGTGAAATACGCCTTAGAGTGAGGCGTTATAAATAAAAGGACGCCCTGTCTAGAGGGCGTCAAATCCAAGCAAACGCCTTTAAGTGAGGCGCTAAAAATAAGAAACACGCCTCTGGTGAGGGCGTCAATCAGCAGGAGATGAACAGCCAAATCAAGAAACGCCCAATCGTAAGGGCGTCCAATTCGTAAAAAAATGCCTGAGAGAGAGGCGCTAATCAATAATAAAACGCCCTGGGGCAGGGCGTTAATTCACAGGCAGCTCAATAAAATCGGGAAAATCAGGGAATATACTGGAAAACGCCCTGTCAGAGGGCGTAACATATGACGACGACGCCCTGGGTTAGGGCGTGAATTCAAAAAGCGCCTCTGACAGAGGCGTTAATTCCTCAGGAAAGCCCGACGGCCGGAAGTACTAGAAAGGCACACTCACAACCACAGCAGGCAATCAATAAGTATAAGATATAAACATGCTCATCAAGAAATTTTAAATAAGTGGAGATTCTAAGGAAATGACAACAAAATGGCAAATCACTTAGGGAAGAATGCAAAGCCAAATGGAGGGTGCCCGAGGGGCACAAAAGGAGACGCACCGAGGGTGCAATAGGGGAGATGGCACACGCGGGTGCCTAAGGGGAAAGGGGTAATGAAAGAAGAACACAAAGGAGTCCCACCGTGATCGCCAATTTGTGGATCTTAATTAAAATCCACTTAAGAAAAATATTAAGAATAAGCAATAATCAATAATGTGGAGAAAAACATGCACGAGGTGCACAAGGGGAGTGTGTGTGATCGCCAGAGACACGAGGGTCTCAAGTGGAAAATAATATGGGGAGATGATCGCAAAATACCTCAAATATGCGGGGGATGTGAGTGCTTCCTTTCTCTTCAAATCGGCCGGCCGATGAAGAGAGTTCTTCACTTTTATTACCCTTGCAAAACAAAGACAACAACACCAAAAGATATGGATTAGAATAAAGGTGAGTGTAGCATCAAATTCTTAGATAGATGAGCATGAAAATTGATTATGAACACACCTTAAGGGGGTGGCCCTTAAACCCCTATACAAAGAGGGTGGGAGATATATGATGATATGAATGAATGTAAATGAAATAGGGAGATGTGCAAGGGATTGCACTATGGGGAAAGCCTCAACGTGGTTGAGAAGAAAACATGTATATTATGCATGCATGTTAACGAATAGCAAAAGGAGAATAAAAATAAAATAGAAGGAGCCTGTTGCTTCTGTTGCTTGTGGCCTTGATATTCAATGGGGAAGAAGCTTTAAAAAATGGAGATTGATGCGCGCGGGCATTCCTTCCTTAGCCAACAGCAACCTGTGAGCACAAAACAAGAGAAAAAAAAAGAAAGCAAACAGAAAAAAAGGGAAAAGGGAGATACGTGGGAGGAAGAGGAAGAAGGGGATCGAGTGTCCAACCTATTAACAGAGGCGAGAGTCTCTATTAATAAGATAGAAAAGGTGATAAAGAGGCAAGAGTCCAAGAGGGAAAGGATTGGAACGGGCAAGAGCCCAAAATAGGTAGACATCTAATGAAGCAAGGACTCTCTGGGGATAGGGCTGCGAAGCCGGAAGAAGAAACACGCCTTAGGTAAGGGCGTCAATTTCAGAATTGACGACCTACACTAGGGCGTTTCTCAAAAAACACGCCCTGCACAAGGGCGTTTCTCAAAAACCAAATTTAGCAATAAAAACTCCCCATATTTGAAAAATGTTAAACACGCCTTAAACAAAGCCACTTTTCAAAAAAGCGTCCCTGGGAAGGGCGTTAATTTCAAGAGCTCAAATGGGGAAGTCGGTCAAACCAAACGACTTAACGCCCTAAGGTGGGCGTCCTTTCTTTAAGAAACGCCTTAGGTGAAGTCATGTTTTAAGAGAAACACGCCCTTACCCAAGTCGTGAATTCATAAAATTCATAAAATAGATAGAATGGGGAGAAATAGATAAAATGGGAAAGAAACTGTAACGACCCGAGAATCCGATTACCGGGAAGGCCCGATAACCCGAGACTCGCACCGCCACCCACGAGCCCGAAGACTCGGAAGGGTTAAAAGGATGGTGTGGAAACTACACAAGCATCACAAATAATTGCAGAAATTAAACAGTTATGATATTAAGCAGGAAATGAATTTAACATTTTACATGGTCCACAATAAAATAACAACAACAGCAACAGTAGTCCACGACTAGTACAGTGACAAGAAAAAAAAGTACAGCTACACGGGGCATCCCCCGGCTCTGACCTCTGGCACTACCTCTGGGCACCCGCACCACGCTTCCGCTGCGCTCCTGACACGCTCCCCGAAGGTGGCGCCTCACCTGAAACACGGTGAAAACACGCAGGGAATGAGTCTCGGAACAAGACTCAGTAGGGATCACTCGAACCCTACCTCGAAAAACGAGAAACCACTACCCTAGCGGTAGGAAGGTACCTCGGAAAGGAAAGCCCTGTACTCTACAGAACTAGACCCTAACGGCACGCAAACCGACACACGTGTCACGGTACGAGAAGACCGAAACTCAACGGTCGAACCGTCAAAACCCGAAGGTCGGAAACACACGACTGACAGTCTGACACTCCGTACTCGACAGGAGTACCACCCACTAGAAGCACAGCCGGTAGCGTCCCCTGACGTCTTACACCGCACCGTAGGTGAACCGCCTGACATGGTAGGTCCTACCCGAGGCGCAAACACCGTACAAGTAACCACAACAAGTGACTAGCTGGGGTCACGCCCGTCGACGTGGGTCCAACCGCCCCCAACCACGTGTGCACACACAGACCGCGCGTCCCTGGTCTGGCCCTCTGACCGGTTTTCCCCTCAGCCGGACTCTGGCTGCAAGACGTGGGGCCCAACGGTAACCGGTCCACAAACCGTCTCTAAAGGTCAGCCCGTACACCACTCCCTGGTGCGACTAGCACACGCGTACTAGTAGGCTACGACTAGTGGAGGGTCACTGAAGGAGTAGACTCTCAAGTTACGGAAAACAACGCCCAAGCCCGACAACGTGTGGGAATCACCCCACGCACTAGTCCCGTCGCACGGAGACCACGGTCGGAGAAAAGCGAGGTTGCCACCCTCATGGGGCAACACAGGAAGTGGCGGTCCGACCCTGGACCGTCACAGCCAAATGGCGGTCCACTTCTAGGGCCGTCACTTACAAATGGCGGTCTAAGGCAGACCGTCACACGGCCAGAGGGGTAGGGGAAGTGACGCGCCTGCTCCAGTGCGTCGCTTGAAAGTAACGCGCCTGAGACAGGCCGTCACACGGCGCCCCACACCCTCCAAAGCCACAGGGAAAGTAACGCGCCTACCCCGGCGCGTCGCTTGCAAGCAACGCGTCGGCTCAGTGCGTTACTCACATGTAACGCGCCTAGCCCAGCGCGTCACATGGCCCTTACACTCGGGGTGGGAAGGGGAAGTAACGCTCCTGCCCCAGTGCGTTACACGCATGTAACGCGCCTATCTCGGTGCGTTACATGGCCTGACCCCCAACGGTCAAAAACCAACGGTCGAAACGCATGTGACGGCCCAGCCCAAGGGCGTCACTAGCAAACGGCGGCCAGTCGCAGGACCGTTACAGCCCTCGACCCCAAAGGCCAACACCCAGGGAAGTAACGCACCCCTCTAGGGGCGTTACAAGCATGTGACGGTCACTGGAGTGACCGTCGCTTGCCCCAGAGCACGCTACGGCGGGAAAACCCCAAAAACACCAACCACGCCCCCGTACCTCCACCGGAGAGGGGGAAAACAAGGGGGAAGACCCCTGGGGACCCCTAGCATGCATCTAAGCCACCAAAACATAGAATCATGGGCTAAAACCATAGATCGGGCGGCTCACCCCAAAACATGGAAAAACCCCAAAAACGCCCAAACATGCCTCTCTCGGCCTCCCCGCGGCCTACAAACCACGGAAAAGAACGGCGAAGAGCTAGGGAACGTCACCCTACCTCAATGGAGCGAATGCTCCGCCGGATCGTCCACGAATCGCGAAGAACGCTTGAAAACCCTCGTTCTTCCTTAAGCTTCCCACGCTCGCCGCACGCCCCCACGACCGCCTCGCCGCCGCCCACGTCACCGCGCCGTCGCCCCGCCGCCGTCTGCAGCCGGAGGGGAGCTCGCCGTGGCCAACCGGGAGGAAGAGAGGGAGAGGGAGGGAGACACGGTGGAGGAGGAAGGAGGAAGAAGAAGAGAGGAAGAAGAAGATGGTGGGGGAGAGAGAAAAGAAAAAGGGTTTTATAGAAAAACCCGGAAAATCCGTAAAATTCCAAAAATTAGGAAATCACACCCCCGCGATCCTCGGAACGCACCGATCGCAACGGTACCACTCGTGTCCGTGTGAACAGCCCGGTTCACCCGCAACGAGCGTCCGAAGAGAAAAGCCGAAACACACACCGGGAATCGGAAAACACACGCGGAAAAAGCCGCGGAACGCCTCCGGGCCTCCGAAACGACTCCGGATCGCGCCGATCCGAACACGAAAGATGTCCGAAACGAAATTTCGGACACAACGGAGCCGGACACTCCGAAAACTAGATCCGGGACCCATGAAGAAGGATCCGAAAGGTCCGGGATATTACAGCCCTCCCCCCTTAAGGAATTTCGTCCTCGAAATTGAGATCAACCCAAGGGGAAAGAAGAGGAAGACTCACTCAAACAGGTACGGGAACTGCTGACGCATCTCGTCCTCACGTTCCCATGAAGCCTCACCACCAGAGTGTCGTTGCCACACGACCTTTACCAAGGGAATGACCTTGTTCCGCAGGCGCTGCTCTCGCCTATCCTCCACGCGGATCGGAAACTCTGGGAGAGAAAGATATGGAGTCACCTCAGGCCAAACGGAAAACTCGAGCACATGAGAGTCATCGGGCATATACTTCCGCAACATAGAGACGTGGAACACGTCATGCACCGACGCCAACTCAGAGGGTAACTGCAACCGGTAAGCAACCTCACCGATGCGCTCCACAATCGCGAAAGGACCAATATAGCGGGGACTCAGCTTCCCACGCCGTCCAAACCGCATCACCCCCTTCATCGGAGAAACTCTCAAGAACACATGATCGCCCACGGCGAACTCGAGGGGCTGCCGCCTACGGTCAGCATAGCTCTTCTGCCGACTCTGGGCCGCCAACATGTTCTGACGAACCAGGTGCACAACATCCACACATTGCTGCACCAATTCCGGTCCCGTCAAAACACGCTCACCCACCTCAAACCAATCAAGTGGAGTCCGACAAGGACGCCCATACAATGCC
The DNA here is from genome assembly GCA_022559845.1 of Amorphophallus konjac. Lineage (NCBI taxonomy): Eukaryota > Viridiplantae > Streptophyta > Magnoliopsida > Alismatales > Araceae > Amorphophallus > Amorphophallus konjac. Next base: position 18,968,521 of record CM040127.1, read on the forward strand.
TCATAAGGAGCCATGCCGATGCTCGAATGAAAGCTGTTGTTATAGGCAAACTCCACTAACGGTAGGTGACGAATCCAACTCCCCTGCCACTCCAGGCAGCAGGATCTCAGCATGTCCTCCAAAGTCTGAATGGTCCTCTCAGACTGACCATCTGACTGTGGATGATACGCCGAGCTAAATGCCAACTCCGTGCCAAGAGCTCGCTGGAAACTCCTCCAGAATCCAGAAGTGAAGCGCGGATCCCGATCCGACACGATCGAAATGGGAACCCCATGCAACGGCACGATCCGCTCCACATAAAGACGAGCCAACTTAGGCACGCTCCAGCTGACTTTGACCGGTAGCAACCGCGTCACCTTCGTCAGCCGATCCACCAGCAACCAGATACTGTCCTGCCCACTCGGGGTTCTGGGCAACCCCACCACAAAATCCGTGGTCACATGGTCCCACTTCCAAGCAGGAACATCCAAGGGCTGGAGAGTACCGCCTGGTCGCTGATGCTCTGCCTTCACCTGCTGACAGATCAGGCACCTGGCCACAAACTCGGCCACATCTCTTTTCATGCCAGGCCACCAGAACTGCCTCCGCAAGTTCCGATACATCTTCGTCGCACCCGGGTGCACAGAGTACCTGCTCCCATGAGCCTCGCGTAACACCGCAGGACGAACCTGCTCCTCCGCTGGGACGTACAGCCTGCCACGAAACCTCGCAGCACCGTCCTCGCCGAGCTCCACATCAGCCATCGCAAGAATCCGGGGCAACTCAGGGTCCGCATGCTGAGCCTCTGTCACCTGACGACGAATAGCAGGAGTGACAGTCAGACTCGCAAGCACTGCCAACCCTGGCTCCTGGGGAATCTTGAGCCTGAAAGATACTTCGGGCACCTGTTCCCAGAGCCTCCACTTCCTCAGCATCAAGGTACTGACCGCAACCTTCCTACTCAAGGCATCGGCGACGACATTCATCCTGCCCGGCTGATAAGACAGGGTGAAGTCATAGTCCTTCATGAACTCCATCCAACGCCTTTGTCTGAGGTTCAGATCTCTCTGCGAGAACACATACCTCAAACTCTGATGGTCAGTGAACACCTCGAACTTCTCACCGTACAGATAATGCCTCCAGATCTTCAGCGCGAAGATCACTGCCGCCAACTCAAGGTCATGGGTAGGGTAGTTCTCCTCATGGGGCTTTAGCTGCCGAGATGCATAAGCCACCACTCTACCATGCTGCATCAGAACAGCACCCAATCCGACGCCGGAAGCATCTGTACACACCACAAAACCTCCCGATCCAGAAGGCAAAACCAACACCGGAGCCGAGGTGAGCAATCTCTTCAGTTCCCTAAAGCTCTGCTCACACTCCTCGGACCAGACGAAAGGCACATCCTTCCGCGTGAGCCTCGTCATCGGGGTCGCAATGCGGGAAAAATCCAGGATAAACCGGCGATAATAACCCGCAAGCCCCAAGAAACTCCGGATCTCCGTCACCGACCTCGGCCTCGGCCATTGCATCACAGCCTCGACCTTGGCGGGATCCACGGAAATGCCATCACCAGAAATCACGTGCCCCAGAAAGTGCACCTCACTGAGCCAAAACTCGCACTTGCTGAGCTTCGCATACAACTGGTGATCTCGCAACGTCTGCAGCACCACACCCAAATGGTACGCATGCTCCTCAGCAGACCGCGAATAAACAAGGATGTCATCCACGAAAATGACCACGAACTGGTCCAAATACGGGTGGAACACCCTCTGCATCAAGTCCATGAAGGCTGCTGGGGCATTGGTGAGCCCAAACGGCATCACCAGAAACTCATAATGCCCGTACCTCGTACTGAACGCAGTCTTCTCCACATCGGACTCGCGAATTCTCAGCTGATAGTAACCGGACCGCAAATCAATCCGCGAGAACACTCGCGCGGACTGCAGCTGGTCGAACAAGTCATCAATCCGCGGCAATGGATACTTGTTCTTAATGGTCACTTCATTCAGCTGTCGATAGTCAATGCACAACCGCAGACTACCGTCCTTCTTCTTCACAAACAACACGGGCGCACCCCAAGGGGAAAAGCTCGGACGAATGTACCCCTTGGCCAACAGTTCCTGCAACTGCGCCCTCAACTCCCTCAACTCCGCGGGGGCCATACGGTAGGGAGCCTTCGCCAAAGGTCCCGTACCAGGTACAACCTCGATCACGAAATCGATCTCCCGCTGGGGAGGTAATCCAGGCAACTCCTCAAGAAAAACATCGGGAAACTCGCACACCACCGCAATGTCCTCGACATTCGGCTCCATCCGGTCAGACACAACCACAGACGCGAGAAAACCCTGACAACCTGAATCAAGCAATCGACGGGCTCGAATAGCAGAGATAAGAAATCGAGAAGAGGCGGAACGGATACCTTGGAAATAGAAGGTCCTCTTGCTCGGATGTTGGAAGTAGACCCTCTTCATCCCACAATCCACCACCGCTCCATGAGTCTCGAGCCAATCCATGCCTAGAATCACGTCGTAATCCCGAAGCTGCAACGCATACAACCTGCCTGGCATACTCCGCCCATCGATCCACACCGGAACCTGGTCGAAGCAATACGGAGTGACCATAAAGTCACCCGAAGGCAACTCCACAGCCAAATCACAGGACAACTGGGTCACCGGCTCCTCGACGCTCGACGCGAAATCCTCCGAAATGAACGAATGAGACGCGCCAGAATCAAATAAAACCCGAGCCGCACAACCCAAAATCTGAACGGTACCTTCCACGAGCTGCGACGCCATTGCCTCTGCCCTGGTCAAGTGCGTGATCTGGCCACGAGCTCTCTGCCTGCCTCCCACACTAGCTGACCTGGGTAGCGGCGAATACTGTCCCTGCTGCTGCTGCTGCTGGGAAACCTGCTGCTGCGGCGGCCTCTGAGGACAGTCGCGCGCCATATGCCCTGGCTGGTCACACCGAAAACAGATGATCGGCGCCGTGCACTGCCTGCCTGGGTGGGTCCCACTACACCGTGGACAAGGTCCTCGCGATCCACCCACCGATCCCTGTCGCTGCAAAGGAAACGGCTGCTGCACACTGCCCGATGAAGCCTGCCCCTGATCTCTGGACTTCTTCTTGCCGAACCCCTTCTTGAAGAACTTTTTGACCTTCGTGCCAAAGGACGCAGATCCTGTCACCGAAGCTGCCGACGCCGGTACTCCTGAACCACCCGACGCAGACTGAAAGAAACCCTGCTGCTGAGTAGCCGACTGCTGGCTGCGACCTGACACAGACTGCCCCTGGCTGATCGGTCCTCGAGTCCTCTGCATATCCATCTCCAAGGAAATCGCAACACGAGACGCCGTCTCGAGATCAGTGGCCCCATTCGCGATCAGATGGTGCCTCAGCTCCAGCCTCAAGCCCTGCACAAACTGCGTCGTCCTCACCCTCTCATGCTCCATGATATGAGGTGCGTACCGACCCAGCTCGACAAATCGGGCCCTGTACTGCAACACGGACATGTCACCCTGCACCAGCTCCAGAAACTCCCGCATCCGCTGCGTAGCAACAACATCTGGACAGTACGTACGCTCGAAAGCACTGACAAAGTCATCCCACTCGACCTGCTCAAGTGGACGAAGCTGAAAGGACGTCTTCCACTCGGAAGACCACCACCTCCGAGCCGTACCCTGCAACTGGTTGTAGGCCAACACCACTCTGTCCTCGACAGCACTCTTCGCAGAACTGAACACCCGCTCCATCTCATCAAGCCAATCACGAGCCGCATCAGGGTCTGCCTGGCCGCTAAAGTAAGGTGGATGGAACTGCATGAAATCCCTCACTGCTCGGCCTGGCCCACCCCTGACTGACGAGCCCTCACCGGCCTCTCCGCCGAACTGCTGAGCCATGAGATGGTACATGCCACGGAGAAAACCCTCGGCCCCCGGAGCCCTCGCAGCATCCGCGGCCTCGGTAGCTCCCGGAACTCTGCTATGCTCCTCCTGGTCCCTCTGGACCCCCTGCTGGATCTCCTGACCTCCAGCCGACTGCCCCTGCTGAGAGCGAGAACTCCTCCTCGGCGCCATCCTCGCTCCTGAAGCACAAGACAGAAAACTCAGAAACGGAAGGTCAGAATAAAACACGCGGTGCCCCATGCCAGCGTCACATGTACATCATCGTTGTGGACTAGTGGACCACTACAATTACCTATAATTCCCATGTAATTCCACAACCGCGCTCTGATACCAGCTGTAACGACCCGAGAATCCGATTACCGGGAAGGCCCGATAACCCGAGACTCGCACCGCCACCCACGAGCCCGAAGACTCGGAAGGGTTAAAAGGATGGTGTAGAAACTACACAAGCATCACAAATAATTGCAGAAATTAAACAGTTATGATATTAAGCAGGAAATGAATTTAACATTTTACATGGTCCACAATAAAATAACAACAACAGCAACAGTAGTCCACGACTAGTACAGTGACAAGAAAAAAAAGTACAGCTACACGGGGCATCCCCCGGCTCTGACCTCTGGCACTACCTCTGGGCACCCGCACCACGCTTCCGCTGCGCTCCTGACACGCTCCCCGAAGGTGGCGCCTCACCTGAAACACGGTGAAAACACGCAGGGAATGAGTCTCGGAACAAGACTCAGTAGGGATCACTCGAACCCTACCTCGAAAAACGAGAAACCACTACCCTAGCGGTAGGAAGGTACCTCGGAAAGGAAAGCCCTGTACTCTACAGAACTAGACCCTAACGGCACGCAAACCGACACACGTGCCACGGTACGAGAAGACCGAAACTCAACGGTCGAACCGTCAAAACCCGAAGGTCGGAAACACACGACTGACAGTCTGACACTCCGTACTCGACAGGAGTACCACCCACTAGAAGCACAGCCGGTAGCGTCCCCTGACGTCTTACACCGCACCGTAGGTGAACCGCCTGACATGGTAGGTCCTACCCGAGACGCAAACACCGTACAAGTAACCACAACAAGTGACTAGCTGGGGTCACGCCCGTCGACGTGGGTCCAACCGCCCCCAACCACGTGTGCACACACAGACCGCGCGTCCCTGGTCTGGCCCTCTGACCGGTTTTCCCCTCAGCCGGACTCTGGCTGCAAGACGTGGGGCCCAACGGTAACCGGTCCACAAACCGTCTCTAAAGGTCAGCCCGTACACCACTCCCTGGTGCGACTAGCACACGCGTACTAGTAGGCTACGACTAGTGGAGGGTCACTGAAGGAGTAGACTCTCAAGTTACGGAAAACAACGCCCAAGCCCGACAACGTGTGGGAATCACCCCACGCACTAGTCCCGTCGCACGGAGACCACGGTCGGAGAAAAGCGAGGTTGCCACCCTCATGGGGCAACACAGGAAGTGGCGGTCCGACCCTGGACCGTCACAGCCAAATGGCGGTCCACTTCTAGGGCCGTCACTTACAAATGGCGGTCTAAGGCAGACCGTCACACGGCCAGAGGGGTAGGGGAAGTGACGCGCCTGCTCCAGTGCGTCGCTTGAAAGTAACGCGCCTGAGACAGGCCGTCACACGGCGCCCCACACCCTCCAAAGCCACAGGGAAAGTAACGCGCCTACCCCGGCGCGTCGCTTGCAAGCAACGCGTCGGCTCAGTGCGTTACTCACATGTAACGCGCCTAGCCCAGCGCGTCACATGGCCCTTACACTCGGGGTGGGAAGGGGAAGTAACGCTCCTGCCCCAGTGCGTTACACGCATGTAACGCGCCTATCTCGGTGCGTTACATGGCCTGACCCCCAACGGTCAAAAACCAACGGTCGAAACGCATGTGACGGCCCAGCCCAGGGGCGTCACTAGCAAACGGCGGCCAGTCGCAGGACCGTTACAGCCCTCGACCCCAAAGGCCAACACCCAGGGAAGTAACGCACCCCTCTAGGGGCGTTACAAGCATGTGACGGTCACTGGAGTGACCGTCGCTTGCCCCAGAGCACGCTACGGCGGGAAAACCCCAAAAACACCAACCACGCCCCCGTACCTCCACCGGAGAGGGGGAAAACAAGGGGGAAGACCCCTGGGGACCCCTAGCATGCATCTAAGCCACCAAAACATAGAATCATGGGCTAAAACTATAGATCGGGCGGCTCACCCCAAAACATGGAAAAACCCCAAAAACGCCCAAACATGCCTCTCTCGGCCTCCCCGCGGCCTACAAACCACGGAAAAGAACGGCGAAGAGCTAGGGAACGTCACCCTACCTCAATGGAGCGAATGTTCCGCCGGATCGTCCACGAATCGCGAAGAACGCTTGAAAACCCTCGTTCTTCCTTAAGCTTCCCACGCTCGCCGCACGCCCCCACGACCGCCTCGCCGCTGCCCACGTCACCGCGCCGTCGCCCCGCCGCCGTCTGCAGCCGGAGGGGAGCTCGCCGTGGCCAACCGGGAGGAAGAGAGGGAGAGGGAGGGAGACACGGTGGAGGAGGAAGGAGGAAGAAGAAGAGAGGAAGAAGAAGATGGTGGGGGAGAGAGAAAAGAAAAAGGGTTTTATAGAAAAACCCGGAAAATCCGTAAAATTCCAAAAATTAGGAAATCACACCCCCGCGATCCTCGGAACGCACCGATCGCAACGGTACCACTCGTGTCCGTGTGAACAGCCCGGTTCACCCGCAACGAGCGTCCGAAGAGAAAAGCCGAAACACACACCGGGAATCGGAAAACACACGCGGAAAAAGCCGCGGAACGCCTCCGGGCCTCCGAAACGACTCCGGATCGCGCCGATCCGAACACGAAAGATGTCCGAAACGAAATTTCGGACACAACGGAGCCGGACACTCCGAAAACTAGATCCGGGACCCATGAAGAAGGATCCGAAAGGTCCGGGATATTACAGAAACGCCCTAGACCAGGGCGTGTTTCAAAAACACGCCCCTGATGAGGGCGTGAATTCAGAAAATAGAGATAAATGCCCAAGAAATCCGAAAAAATAGGAAAATGAGATAAAATGGGGAAAAATAGGAGAAATTCAAGAAAAGTGGGAAAACCACTCAAATAAGCTGATTTGAGGGTCAAATGGGGCATCGCAGAGCGATATGAAATATACTCAAAATGACGTCAATTTTGGCGTGTCTACAGCTGCCCCGCCTTGGCGTCTGCTTTGCAAGGGAGCGTAGCAAACTGAAAAGTAGATGCCAAGGTGTGATGAGACACGCAATCAACATCACTTGATGAGAATCAAATCAAAAGCACGAGATGAAGCAAATCTCGGGAAATCCAACGAAATCAACAATGTTTGGATAAAAGGGGGAGATGTGCACGCGGTGCACGAAGGAGATAAAATAAAATGATCAACTTCCAGCGCGGTGGAAGTACCCCAGGTCACAAACCTGTAGATTTCACCATTGGGGAGCGGTTACCAGCCAATGTGGACGTGCTGCAGCCAAGGTGGATCAAGGGGAAAGTTGGACAATAAGATGATAAAAATCCAAACAAGGAGCTCTCGAGAAAAGACCCAAAACAGCGACAAAACGAACTGAGGACTCAATTCGGCAATGAAAATCTCATATCGGGAAAGATTAAGATCAATTCAACTCTCAACATCAGCTTATCAGAATGATTTTTCAACAATTGTTTCAAAGTCCTACATGAATGCATGCTGGGCTAAAGGAAAAATTAAATCAAATAAAAATATAATATAATCAAGGATAATATTGTTAAACTGCCCAGACTGGGTCAAGAAACCAATTTCGCGAGCTGATACTAAGCCGAAGCCCGTTTATCCACGCACCAACTCGTAAAAAGGGAACCATCGTCCCCAGTCTTGGACGGCTCAACGGCCTATCCGTATGACTAAGATGCCTCTGGAATCGTCATCGTTTTTGATGAAGGGGAACTCAAATTCCAGATTTATCAAAGTCACAAGGTCCTTGATGTAATCTAGTAACATATGTAACATAAGTAGAATGCATACAGGGAGATGGTGAAGCAATAAGTATGGGGGGAACTGAGAGATGAGGTGCGGGCACCGTGGGGCTTGGATGATGATGCCCGGACGATGGGACCAAGAGCTTCTTATCCTGCGCTCAAAATTCATTAGCCAAGATATAAAAAGTATAACAAACAATGAATAAGGCATTTAAGCATGGCAATCATAGCATGAATCAAAGCATCAATAACATGTATACGGCATGAATAGCACAAGTTAAATCATGGTATTGCAAATCATCATTGTTTGTTGTTTCGTCATGAGGATGACAACTTGGCTAATCAAAATTTGGAGGTGAATGATCAAGATCTGATATAATGCCCATCGGCGGAGTGATCAGATGAAATTAGCAGGAGTTAATTTAAAAAGATTTGGAGATGAATAATCATGAGATAATCAGGAGATATAATAGGGAGATGACAATCAAAATGCCCCTGGGTGGCATGCCATGAAAATATCGGGAGAGAATCAATAGATTGATAGCAATAAGGGGAGGGAGGACTCATCCCGTGCTTCTGGTCCTTGGAAAGCTGTTCCTGCAAAACACCATCAGAAAATACAATGCAAAATTTTTGGATTTTGGAATATGCAAATTTTTATGGGTTTTGGAATATGCAAATTTTTATGGGTTTTGAAAATATTTGAATTTTTACAGAGATTTTTAAAATATTCAAGTTTTTGTGGAGATTTTGGAAAATATTTGAATTTTTTTTGTGGAGATTTTGGAAATATTCAAAAAAAATTTTGTGGAGATTTTGGTTTAGACATAGCTAATGCAGCATCAAAGGGTGTTTTGAACCACTGGCTAGGGGTCCTTGCTCCTTCCCTTTTCGCTAAGGAAACTGCCCAAAGCTGGGCGTGCATTTGAAAGTGACATCCTATAACCGACCGTCTTTGATCAATGGTGCCCCTACCGAGGCCATACCCGAGAAACATTCGGTCTTGGAGGGAGAAGAGAAGAATAATTGGGGATAAACTTTGTGCAGGATGGGAGATATCGGGACTTGAATGCCTTCCAAGGTGTTCCCTTCAAAGAGGCAGTCTGTTGTGCCGGGGCTTTGTGCCTTTAATTTTTTAGACCCTTGATATGCATACGACCAGGGTTTTCCCTGCGGGGACTTTGCCACTCTTGACATGCCATAATTCATACTTTTGCTTTTATCGAAATTTTGACTTGATTTTCATAATAGCCCTTTTGGCGAAATGTATATCATGAAAACTCATATTGATTTTGGGTCAAGACTGCCCCTATTTGAGACTCCTCTCGTATTGGGGATTACCTAGGTTGGTCATCTCATCCGTCAACCTCTTGCCCCTGCATGCGGCCGAGTGAAGAAGAGAAAAGACTTTCAGATATACTCATGGCATGGCCAAGGTAGCAACGGTGTTTAACCAAAGGAGCCGGCTAAGGACGCCGTGAAGTGTGTGGAATGCCCAGCTAAGGGTTACTCTTAACAAGCGGGGAAAGAATGTTGAATTCCCAGCACGGGTTTTTATTAACCAGAGGTGCTGCAAAAAAAATAAGCCTAAAGGACTCTTTTGAGAATGATTTCAATTAAACAAAAGCTTAAGATAAAGGTTTAAAACACCACTCTTAATCTCGTTAAGAAGCACTTGATTTTGAAAATCATGCGTGAAGTAATGAGAAAATGATATCATTAAAATGCGTACTTACGCCAATATGTTACCTTGCGACCTTTGTAGAAGCAGCTGCCGCGAGAAGCGATCTTGATCATCATGAGATTTGTCCTCTTTGGCAGTCAAAAGAATTGGAAGCAAAGGATTTGAAAGTGGCTTAACAAGAGGGAGTGGTGCCAAGACCAGACTCAGACGAATAAGGAGAAAAAGGAAGAGAGGCGAGGGCTAGAACTCCCTTGCTAAGGCTCGGAGACCCTGATCACATGAAACAGTCTACAGAAGAAGCGGAAAATTAGGAGGTGGAGTGAGGACTAAAGCCTCGAAAGCAATGGGAGAAAGGGCAGATGCCCAAGGCAGTGGATGTGGAAGAAGTTGGGTCAGACCCAGAATTAGGAGGAATTAGAAGAAGAAATTGGTAGATAGAAAGAGGTGGATCCGGAGGGTCCGGAAGCAGAGGAGGAAAATCATGAGAGGAGAAATCCGAAGGCTCTGGTGGGACATTGAAAGAAGGGACGCGATGCCCTGGGGAAAGATAGGGAAAAGGATGATGGAAGAGGTGACGGAGAAGGAAGAAGAGAATAAAAGATATGAAGTCCCGGAGGAGCAAGAAGATAAATCGAAAGAAATATGGAAGTTCCGGAGGTTCCGGAGGAATGAAATCAGGAGGGTCGCGATGCCCTGGGAGATGATAGAGAGAATAAGATGGAGAATCCGGAGGTTCCGGAGGAATGAAATCAGGAGGGAGAAGATGGAAAGGGGCGCGATGCCCTGAAAGGACAAGGGAAGAATCCGGAGGTTCCGGAGGGATGAAATCAGTAAGGAGAAGATGGAAAGGGGTATCGTGCCCGAGAGAAAGGTCCGGAGGTTCTGGAGAAATAGAATCAGAAAGGGTGAGATGCCCAAAGAGGAGGGATAAAATTCCTGGTGGTTCCAGGGAAATAGCAGGAAGGGGGACGCGATGCCCCAAGGGGAGTGGATAAAAGGATGAATATGGATAAGATGGGAAATGCTGAATATCCGGCGGTGCCGGAAGGCGGGGAAGATACGGGTTTGGAAACCCGGGAAGCAGGAGGTGCAAATGCATGCAATGGGATGGATGCGATGAATGCTTGAAATGCGTGAATGCAAGGAGATGCAAAGAAGATGAATAATGTGAAGGGTGAAAGGATGAGATCTTCCTTTTTACCCTTCGAGTGGCCCATGAAGAAAAGGTGATAGAAATAGATGTGGATGAAGTTGAATGAACAAGAGTGGGAGAAATAGGGGACGGCCCCTTAAGATAATTGCCCCTCCACGGCAGTGAACATGTATGACCAATTGGCCCAATAAACGAAGCTTCAATAAATGACAACCCCCTTGGAAAGCGAAAATCAATAAGGTGAGGGAGTCGTAGAGTTGGAACATGAAGCATCGAGTTGCCCATTGAATGTGGTGATGAATATGGAATGTTGAATAAAATGGGCATTCGCCCCTTGTAAGGAGTAATGAATTCGGAATTCGAAGGTTTGAACAAAGGGTGCCCTGCCCGGCCTTCAAACGGCGTCAATGCTTGGCATCTATTGAGCAACGGTGATGACTTAGCTTCTCCGACCATGCTTGGCACAATAACCCGGATTGACATCCGGTAAATGAATTCTTGCATCTTGAATGGCACGGTCGTGGCCAAAGTCTTCTTGCCCGCCTTTTGCTTATCCTTGGCGCAATTAGCTGCAGAAGCACGCCCCTTCCGAGTAACAAAGGGAGGTGAGGCGGAGGCGGGAGGCTCCGTGAATGGTGGAGTTATAATGGAAGGTGTTGGCAAATGGGTGAATGGGGGCGGAGATTCAAACACGTCGAGCTTCTCCCCTTGCTCGGAAGTAGTTGGGATTAGCTCGGATGCAAAAAGTGGTGGATCCTGCTCAGGACTAACCATGGGTAAAGGCGTAAGGCTATATGGTGGAGGAATAAGCAAAGTGGGTTTTAAAGGGATAATGGAAGGCCGAGGTGGCGGTAATGGGAGGTTAATTGGGGAAGGTTTAATGGTGGGTTCGATGGAGGCTAATGGTGTGGAGGTAGATGGCTTAAGGAGTGGAGGTGTAATTGGTGGAGGTTTAATGGAAGGTTTAGGGGAGGCCAGTGTTGCGGAGGTTAATGGTGTAACTGGAGGAGGTGTAATGTATGCGGTGTCAAGGATAGGAGGAGACTTACAATGTGGCGGTGTGGGTGATTGGAGTATCGACCCATCATCGTAACACCAGTTAGTCTCATAAATAGGGATTGGATCGGGGATGGTTTCATCCTGAGCAGGAGGTTCATCGAATGAAAGTGGAGGGAGCGGGAAATTAAGGAAACTCGGAAGGGGTGCCTGCACATCTTCATCATCGTATATTGCCTCAGATTCTTCAAATGTCGGTTCTTGCTCACTTGGAATATCAACGCCGTAGTCGTCCATCCTATCTTTCCATTCTCTCTCCATTCTTGTAATGTCGTCCAAAGCGACATGGAGAGGATTGACTGGAGTAGGAGGAGCCGTGACCCTCTTTATTTGTTCCTCCATCAAAGTAATCTTATCGAGGAGAGTTTGCTGGAGGGGTGTAACTTGGGCAACAGAAGGTTGGCAGGGCATTGAAGGAGGAGGGGTCGTATAAAAAGGCCGTGGAGGGGAGTTGACGGGACGACCCGTAAAAGAACCCGGACGGAACGGATTGCAAGGAGTAAATGGGCCTCGGGGCCGTGTTGGAGGAGGAATAGAAGGAGGCGGGTGTCGGACCACCCGAGTAGAATGAACAGGAGGAGATGGGTAATGGGCTACCCGAATATGATTGGAAGGAGGAGGTGGGTGATGGGCCACCCGTATAGGAATAGAAGGAGGAGGAGATGGGTGATGGGCCACCCGAATAGAATTGGAGGGAGATGGGTGATGGGCCACCCGAATAGAATTGGAAGGAGGTGGGTGATGGGCCACCCGAATAGAATTGGAAGGAGGGGGAGATGCAAGAGATGTACCCTCAACGGCAGCCTTAAGGGCTTGGATCTGTTGAGGGGTAAGATGATCTAATGCATGCAAGATTTGAGAGACCTTCTCATCATTGGGAGGAGACGGTCCCGTAGGAATAGTGGCTCGAACTTGAGTAGGGGGACCATGAGGATGGACATTGCCCATGGGTCGGGCATGACCATGAGAATAAGGACGTGGTCCCTTGAAAGAATGGTGAGAATGATGATGATTAACATGTTGAAATTGAGGATATGAAGTGCTAGGTTGTGCATCCTCATTAATTGAATTGAACATGTTTCTATCATGGTAAGCCATTATATAATCAAAGTTCTCAATAATTGCAAAGAAGCACACAAGTTGGAATGGTTACCGTGATTTTGATTTGTTTAATCCTTGGTGAATTAATGAATTTTAATAAAGTTTGGAAAGATTCACACAAGGGGGGGGGAGGAACCTAGTTTCAATATGAGTTGAACTCCAATGCCAACTAGGAACTCTCACTCACCACGTATTAGGCCAACTAATTCGGGACTTCAAAAGGTACAACCTGCCCGGCGTCCGTGAGGGAATCCACGGGTGCGGGGGCTTATGGAGGCTTGGAAAAGGGATTTCCAGTCCAAAGAGACGGAATGCTCAATGGAGGGTCGTCCCGATTCCAAGAGGGTGTGTGGATCCTAATGAAGAGGAGGGGGGCTCCCAAACCAAAAATGCAAATGAATGAAAGAATGCAATGGGGTAAACAGGCCAACCACAATAATATCAATCAATATGAAATATAAGCATGAAATATCACCCACGGGAAGGGTTGTGGAAACCCACAGTAAAAACACGCCCTGTCAGGGGGCGCTACTAGCCAAAGAAACGACGGTGTGACTGCCGTGAATCAACGTGGATGCCAGGGGCTGGGTGAAATACGCCTTAGAGTGAGGCGTTATAAATAAAAGGACGCCCTGTCTAGAGGGCGTCAAATCCAAGCAAACGCCTTTAAGTGAGGCGCTAAAAATAAGAAACACGCCTCTGGTGAGGGCGTCAATCAGCAGGAGATGAACAGCCAAATCAAGAAACGCCCAATCGTAAGGGCGTCCAATTCGTAAAAAAATGCCTGAGAGAGAGGCGCTAATCAATAATAAAACGCCCTGGGGCAGGGCGTTAATTCACAGGCAGCTCAATAAAATCGGGAAAATCAGGGAATATACTGGAAAACGCCCTGTCAGAGGGCGTAACATATGACGACGACGCCCTGGGTTAGGGCGTGAATTCAAAAAGCGCCTCTGACAGAGGCGTTAATTCCTCAGGAAAGCCCGACGGCCGGAAGTACTAGAAAGGCACACTCACAACCACAGCAGGCAATCAATAAGTATAAGATATAAACATGCTCATCAAGAAATTTTAAATAAGTGGAGATTCTAAGGAAATGACAACAAAATGGCAAATCACTTAGGGAAGAATGCAAAGCCAAATGGAGGGTGCCCGAGGGGCACAAAAGGAGACGCACCGAGGGTGCAATAGGGGAGATGGCACACGCGGGTGCCTAAGGGGAAAGGGGTAATGAAAGAAGAACACAAAGGAGTCCCACCGTGATCGCCAATTTGTGGATCTTAATTAAAATCCACTTAAGAAAAATATTAAGAATAAGCAATAATCAATAATGTGGAGAAAAACATGCACGAGGTGCACAAGGGGAGTGTGTGTGATCGCCAGAGACACGAGGGTCTCAAGTGGAAAATAATATGGGGAGATGATCGCAAAATACCTCAAATATGCGGGGGATGTGAGTGCTTCCTTTCTCTTCAAATCGGCCGGCCGATGAAGAGAGTTCTTCACTTTTATTACCCTTGCAAAACAAAGACAACAACACCAAAAGATATGGATTAGAATAAAGGTGAGTGTAGCATCAAATTCTTAGATAGATGAGCATGAAAATTGATTATGAACACACCTTAAGGGGGTGGCCCTTAAACCCCTATACAAAGAGGGTGGGAGATATATGATGATATGAATGAATGTAAATGAAATAGGGAGATGTGCAAGGGATTGCACTATGGGGAAAGCCTCAACGTGGTTGAGAAGAAAACATGTATATTATGCATGCATGTTAACGAATAGCAAAAGGAGAATAAAAATAAAATAGAAGGAGCCTGTTGCTTCTGTTGCTTGTGGCCTTGATATTCAATGGGGAAGAAGCTTTAAAAAATGGAGATTGATGCGCGCGGGCATTCCTTCCTTAGCCAACAGCAACCTGTGAGCACAAAACAAGAGAAAAAAAAAGAAAGCAAACAGAAAAAAAGGGAAAAGGGAGATACGTGGGAGGAAGAGGAAGAAGGGGATCGAGTGTCCAACCTATTAACAGAGGCGAGAGCCTCTATTAATAAGATAGAAAAGGTGATAAAGAGGCAAGAGTCCAAGAGGGAAAGGATTGGAACGGGCAAGAGCCCAAAATAGGTAGACATCTAATGAAGCAAGGACTCTCTGGGGATAGGGCTGCGAAGCCGGAAGAAGAAACACGCCTTAGGTAAGGGCGTCAATTTCAGAATTGACGACCTACACTAGGGCGTTTCTCAAAAACACGCCCTGCACAAGGGCGTTTCTCAAAAACCAAATTTAGCAATAAAAACTCCCCATATTTGAAAAATGTTAAACACGCCTTAAACAAAGCCACTTTTCAAAAAAGCGTCCCTGGGAAGGGCGTTAATTTCAAGAGCTCAAATGGGGAAGTCGGTCAAACCAAACGACTTAACGCCTTAAGGTGGGCGTCCTTTCTTTAAGAAACGCCTTAGGTGAAGTCATGTTTTAAGAGAAACACGCCCTTACCCAAGTCGTGAATTCATAAAATTCATAAAATAGATAGAATGGGGAGAAATAGATAAAATGGGAAAGAAACGCCCTAGACCAGGGCGTGTTTCAAAAACACGCCCCTGATGAGGGCGTGAATTCAGAAAATAGAGATAAATGCCCAAGAAATCCGAAAAAATAGGAAAATGAGATAAAATGGGGAAAAATAGGAGAAATTCAAGAAAAGTGGGAAAACCACTCAAATAAGCTGATTTGAGGGTCAAATGGGGCATCGCAGAGCGATATGAAATATACTCAAAATGACGTCAATTTTGGCGTGTCTACAGGTATGTGTTTGCTACTGCTTTTAGTGACGGGATGCCTGTCCAATATATGCTGTAAATAATATGAAGTTCAGATTTGATATATGACCTTGATATGATCTGAAAATAAGTTCATCTGTATAAGCTCTGATTTAGCTAAGATATATACCATGCCATTTATATATAAGTCAGATGAGATTTGTTATACGCATTTGCTTATAAGAAGAAAAATTATTCTGCTCTACTAGTTTTCCTTAGCATTCATAGTATATGTACAATCCAATGAAATTGTGATTAGTTGTATCTATATATCATGGATTTGCACAGTTTAGTATATGATAATCATGCGATTAGTTTTAATACCTACTGAGTCTTTGGACTCATATCTGTTGCATAACCATTTCAGGAAACTGACAAGTGAGTACCTCGACTTCGACGAGCAGTAGGTCGGAGGGGGATCTCGACCGTAATTTGAATTTTCACTGCGTAGAATAAGTAGATTTGGTTTTCTTTTGAATAATAAATGTAAATATGATTTTTGGGTAGAAATATATGGTACTCTGTATACGATGTAAATTATGAGTGTTTATCTTATGGAAATGGTATGATTTTATCTTTTGGAATATGTGATGATTTGGCATTTAGTGCCTTGTAAATATCTCAGCCCACAACACTTCCGTACATCCGCTGTGACGTTCCCGGACACGATACGGGATCGCAGGAAGGGGGCACCACAAGTACTACGCCGATGAGTAGCCAAGACAACGAAATATATACAGGTTGATATATTTGTAACCATGCATGATCAACAGTTAGTGACCTAATCAAACTTGGATATATGTTCTTCCATCAAATTGCAGACAGACAAAAATCTGAGGAGGGCAGTACAACAGGCGAGCTTGTCACGAGGGGTTAAGGCCAGAGCTTATAAATATACGTACCAGTTCTAGCAAGCTAGTGACGACTCCTAAAAAGACTCAGAGATTTCCTGCTTTTCTATGTGAAGACATCGCTATATATATATATATATATATATATATATATATATATATATATATATATATATATGGAGAGGGGGATTTCCACAGCCCACCACAAAGGCAGCCCAACAAGACCCACAAGGTCCAACCGGGCGAGCCCACCCGAGTGATAGCCCACAGGGCCCACTTAGGGAGAAAAGCCCAATAAATAAGACTCGAGGAACTAACTCTCCCCGGTAGCCTTCTAGGCTCGGAGGGCCCCAGACAACGGTCAGGTCCCGAGGAAGGTCCGGCCTAAAGCCCTCTCCCCGTCCGAGAGAGATAGGCTCCAGCCGACCTATCCGACCCCACCCTCGCCGGGCCATGCCTATCGCTCGGACATGAGCTAGCATCCCCGAGGCTCGGTAAGGCCGTTTGATTATCTGCAGGTGCAGCCGTTCAGAGTCCTCCGCCAGCGGGGGAGTCAGGGGAGCCGCCGGACTCCAAGGGGATAACGTTCCCACGATCAGGCCATGAAAGCCCCCGTTAAAGACGTAACTCCCGCCGGGAACCCCTCAGCTTACAGGACTCCTGAAGGCGGCGCACTATTTAAGCAAGGGATCCCCTCCGGAAGATGGTAAGATGAACTAAGCATTCACACACCCTAAGCTCCTGAGCACGATTCGCTTCACCCTTTGGTGGAGAGGATTCTCGCGCATCAGCTCTCTCCTCCCCCCATTATTGCTTCCACCATAGCTCTACTGACTTAGCCATCGGAGGGTTTTACCCCAGGGAGATCCCCTGGGCCCTCTGATACGTTCCCCTCTCTTGCAGATTCATCTTCTGGTGATCCATAGCCCGCTCAGGATCCTGCGCGAGATCTCGCCTCTTCATCTGGCGCCGTCTGTGGGAAACGCACGCAAAGTCGAGATGGTGAGAAGAAGCTCAGGGAGGAGATCCGCCGGTGGGGCAGGTAAGGCTGTGGCGGCGGCGGGAGGCGCCCCCTCTAGGGTCTCGCAGAGCCCCCCCTCCAACGCCAGCATCCCCACCAACAGGCCACCACCCCCCCCCGGCGGAGACAGGGGCACCCCTCGACGGCGGCGCCAACGCCTTCCAGGCCCTCAACGAAAAGATGGACGTCCTCGTGGAGCTCATGAGGGCCCAGGCGGCCAGGGATGCAAGGTCCCGTGCCCCGTCAGGAAGTCCCCCTCGAAGGAGTGCGACGCAGCACACCGCCGGAGGCCGCTTCACCCTCCGCGGCCGACAGCTCCTCCGCAACGACGTCGGAGGACCCTCGCAAGCTCCGCCTGCGGAGCAAGAGGCTTCCTCCACGCCGAGGAGAGGGAAGCAGGGGGCGAGGCTGTAATATCCCGGACCTTTCGGATCCTTCTTAGTGGGTCCCGGATCTGGTTCTCGGAGCGTCCAGCTCCGTTGTGTCCGAAATTTCGTTTCGGACATCTTTCGTGTTCGGATCGGCGCGATCCGGAGTGGTTTCGGAGGCCCGGAGGCGTTCCGCGGCTTTTCCACGTGTGTTTTCCGATTCCCGGTGTGTGTTTCGACTTTTCCTTCGGAAGCTCGCTGCGGGCGAACCGGGCAGTTCCCCCAGGCACGAGTGGTACCGTTGCGATCGGTGCGTTCCGAGGATTCCGGAAATGTATTTTTCTATTTTTCGGTATTTTTCCGAAAATTCGGATTTTCTATAAAGCCCTAATCCTTTTCCTTTTTCTTTTCTCCTTTCTCTTTCTTCTTCTTCCTCTTCCTCCGTTCTTCCCACCGTGACACCCTCCTCTCTCCCTCTCTCCCATTCGGACGCGGCGAACCCCTCTCCGGCTACGGACGGCGGCGGGGCGACGGTGCGGACGCGTGGGCGACGGTGAGGCGATCTCGTGGGCGTGCGGCGAGCGTGGGAAGCGTGGGGAGTTCGTGAAGCTTCGAGCATTCTTCGTGATTCGTGATCGATTCGGCGGAGCATTTGCTCCATTGAGGTAGGGTGACGTTCCTTAGCCTCATGCCGATCTTTTCCGCGATTTATAGGCCGCGGGGAGGCCGAGAGGGGATCGTTTGAGCGTTTTTGGGTTTTTCCATGATTTGGGGAGAGCTCGCCCGATCTATGGATTTGATGCATGGATTCGTGTTTTGATGGCCTAGGATCATGTTAGGGGTCCCCAGGGGTCTTCCCCCTTGTTTTCCCCCTCTCCTATGGAGGTATGGGGGCGTGGTTAGAATTTTGGGTGTTTCTACCATTTTCGGCCGCGGACTGAGAACGCGCTATACTCCAGTAGCGCGTTCTTGGAGGTCGCGCTGCCCCGACCGAGCGCGTTCATCGGAGAAGATGAATAGGAGGCGGTTCCTGTCGCCCTATGGGGTCCTAGCGCGATCATCTTTGTCGCGCTAGGCATCCCTAGCGCGACATGCCTTGTCGCGCTAGGCATCTCTAGCGCGACATTCCGTGTCGCGCTAGGAGGCCCTAACGCGATGTCCCTTGTCGCGCTAGGGGGCCCTAGCGCGTTCTTTCGTGTCGCGCTAGGTGTCCCTAGCGCGATCTGGCTGTTGTTGGGTGTTTCCCTTGGGCCGTGTGTGCGTCCCGGACACCCCGTGGAGCTCCGTGACCGTGTCTTTGGTGTCCGGAGGTTCCGTTTGCCCTGGTCATGCGTTTGGCCGTGGGCGGTGCGTCCGTTTTTCTCCGACCGTGGTCCCGTTGACGGAGCTAGTGCGTGGGGTGATTCCCATATGTTGTCGGACTCGGACGTTATTTTTCGTTGACTTGAGAGTCTACTCCTTCAGTGACCCTCCACTAGTCGTAGCCTACTAGTACGCGGGTGCTAGTCGCACCAGGGAGTGGTGTACGGGCCGACCTTTAGAGACGGTTTGTGGATCGGTTACCGTTGGGCCCCACGTCTTGCAGCCAGAGTCCGGCTGAGGGGAAAACCGGTCAGAGGGCCAGACCTGGGACGCGTGGTCTGTGTGTGCACACGTGGTTGGGGGCGGTTGGACCCACGTCGACGGGCGTGACCCCAGCTAGTCACTTGTTCGTGGTTATTTGTACGGTGTCTGCGCCTCGGGTAGGACCTACCACGTCAGGCGGTTCACCTGCGGTGCGGTATAAGACGTCAGGGGACGCTACCGGCTGTGCTTCTAGTGGGTGGTACTCCTGTCGAGTACGGAGTGTCAGACTGTCAGTCGTGTGTTTCCGACCTTCAGGTTTTGGCGGTTCGACCGTTGAGTTTTCGGTCTTTTCGTACAGTGGCACGTGTGTCGGTTTGCGTGCCGTAGGGTCTAGTTCTGTAGAGTACAGGACTTTCCTTTCCGAGGTACTTTCCTACCGCTAGAGTAGTGGTTTCTCGTTTTACGAGGTAGGGTTCGAGTGATCCCTACTGAGTCTTGTTCCGAGACTCATTCCCTGCGTGTTTTCACAGTGTTTCAGGTGAGACGCCACCTTCGGGGAGCGCGTCAGGAGCGCAGCGTGGTGCGGGTGCCCAGAGGTAGTGCCAGAGGTCAGAGCCGGGGGATGCCCCGTGTAGCTGTACTTTTCTTTCTTGTCACTGTACTAGTCGTGGACTACTGTCTCTGTTGTTATTTTCTTATTGTGGACCATGTAAAATGTTAATTTATTTCCTGCTTAATATTATATCTGTTTAATTTCTGCGATTATCTGTGATGCTTATGTAGTTTCCACACCATCCTTTTAACCCTTCCGAGTCTTCGGGCTCGTGGGTGGCGGTACGAGTCTCGGGTTATCGGGCCTTCCCGGTAATCGGATTCTCGGGTCGTTACAGCTGGTATCAGAGCGCGGTTGTGGAATTATATGAGAATCATAGGTAATTGTAGTGGTCCACTAGTCCACAGCGATGATGTACAGGTGACGCTGGCATTGGGCACCGTGTGTTTATTTTGACATTGCCATTTTCGTGTTTTCTGTCTTTTGCTTCAGGAGCGAGTATGGCGTCGAGGAGGAGTTCTCGCTCTCAGCAGGGGCAGTCGGCTGGAGGTCAGGAGATCCAGCAGGGGGTCCAGAGGGACCAGGAGGAGCATAGCAGAGTTCCGGGAGCTGCCGAGGCCGCGGATGCTGCGAGGGCTCCGGGGGCCGAGGATTTCTTCCGTGGCATGTACCATCTCATGTCTCAGCAGTTTGGTGGAGAGGCCGGTGAGGGCTCGTCAGCTAGGGGTGGGCCAGGCCGAGCGGTGAGGGACTTCATGCAGTTCCATCCACCTTACTTTAGCGGCCAGGCAGACCCTGATGCGGCTCGTGATTGGCTTGATGAGATGGAGCGGGTGTTCAGTTCCGCAAGGAGTACTGCCGAGGACAGAGTGGTGTTGGCCTACAACCAGTTGCAGGGTACGGCTCGGAGGTGGTGGTCTTCCGAGTGGAAGACGTCCTTTCAGCTTCGTCCACTTGAGCAGATCGAGTGTGATGACTTTGTTAGTGCTTTCGAGCGTACGTACTGTCCAGATGTTGTTGCCACGCAGCGGATGCGGGAGTTTCTGGAGCTGGTGCAGGGTGACATGTCCGTGTTGCAGTACAGGGCCCGATTTGTCGAGCTGGGTCGGTATGCACCTCACATCATGGAGCATGAGAGGGTGAGGACCGCGCAGTTTGTGCAGGGCTTGAGGCTGGAGCTGAGGCACCATTTGATCGCGAATGGGGCCACTGATCTGGAGATAGCGTCTCGTGTTGCGATTTCTTTGGAGGTGGATATGCAGAGGACTCGAGGACCGATCAGCCAGGGGCAGTCCTTGGCAGGTCGCAGCCAGCAGTCGGCTACCCAGCAGCAGGGTTTCTTCCAGCATGCGTCGGGTGGTTCAGGAGTGCCGGCATCAGCAGCTTCGGTGACAGGATCTGCGTCCTTCGGCTCGAAGGTCAAGAAGTTCTTCAAGAGAGGGTTCGGCAAGAAGAAGTCCAGGGATCAAGGGCAGGCTTCATCGGGCAGTGCGCAGCAGCCGATTCCTTTGCAGCGTCAGGGATCAGTGGGTGGATCGTGAGGACCTTGTCCACGATGTGGTGGTACCCACCCAGGCAGGCAGTGCACGGCGCCGATTATCTATTTTCGGTGTGACCAGCCAGGGCATATGGTGCGTGACTGTCCTCCGAGGCCGCCACAGCAGCAGTTTCCTCAGCAGCAGCAGGTTCCCCAGCAGCAGAGGCAGCAGCAGCAGCAGGGACAGTGTTCGCCGCTACCCAGGTCAGCTAGTGTGGGAGGCAGGCAGAGAGCTCGTGGCCAGATCACGCACTTGACCAGGGCAGAGGCAGTGGCGTCGCAGCTCGTGGAAGGTACCGTTCAGATTTTGGGTTGTGCGGCTCGATTTTGTTCGATTCTGGCGCGTCTCATTCGTTTATTTCGGAGGATTTCGCGTCGAGCGTCGAGGAGCCGGTGACCCAGTTGTCCTGTGATTTGGCAGTGGAGTTGCCTTCGGGTGACTTTATGGTCACTCCGTATTGCTTCGACCAGGTTCCGGTGTGGATCGATGGGCGGAGTATGCCAGGCAAGTTGTATGCGTTGCAGCTTCGGGATTATGATGTGATTCTAGGCATGGATTGGCTCGAGACTCATGGAGCGGTGGTGGAGTGTGGAATGAAGAGGGTCTACTTCCAGCATCCGAGCAAGAGGACCTTTTATTTCTAAGGTATCCGTTCCACCTCTTCTCGATTCCTTATCTCTTCTATTCGAGCCCGTCGATTACTTGATTCAGGTTGTCAGGGTTTTCTCGCGTCCGTGGTTGTGTCGGACCGGATGGAGCCGGATGTCGAGGACATTGCGGTGGTGTGCGAGTTTCCCGATGTTTTTCCCGAGGAGTTGCCTGGATTACCTCCCCAGCGGGAGATCGATTTCGTGATCGAGGTTGTGCCTGGTACGGGACCTTTGGCGAAGGCTCCCTACCGTATGGCCCCCGCTGAGTTGAGGGAGTTGAGGGCGCAGTTGTAGGAACTGCTGGCCAAGGGGTACATTCGTCCGAGCTTTTCCCCTTGGGGTGCGCCCGTGTTGTTTGTGAAGAAGAAGGACGGTAGTCTGCGGCTATGCATTGACTATCGGCAGCTGAATGAAGTGACCATTAAGAACAAGTATCCGTTGCCGCGGATTGATGATTTGTTCGACCAGCTTCAGTCTGCGCGAGTGTTCTCGCGGATTGATTTGCGGTCCGGTTACTATCAGCTGAGAATTCGCGAGTCCGATGTGGAGAAGACTGCGTTCAGTACGAGGTACGGGCATTATGAGTTTCTGGTGATGCCGTTCGGGCTCACCAATGCCCCAGCAGCCTTCATGGACTTGATGCAGAGGGAGTTTCATCCGTATTTGGACCAGTTCGTGGTCATCTTCGTGGATGACATCCTTGTTTATTCGCAGTCTGCTGAGGAGCATGCGTACCATTTGGGTGTGATGCTGCAGACGTTGCGAGATCACCAGTTGTATGCGAAGCTCAGCAAGTGCGAGTTTTGGCTCAGCGAGGTGCACTTTCTGGGGCACGTGATTTCTGGTGATGGTATTTCCGTGGACCCCGCCAAGGTCGAGGCAGTGATGCAGTGGCCGAGGCAGAGGTCGGTGACGGAGATCTGGAGTTTCTTGGGGCTTGCGGGGTATTATCGCCGGTTTATCCAGGATTTTTCTCTCATTGCGACCCCAATGACGAGGCTCACGCGGAAGGATGTGCCTTTCGTTTGGTTCGAGGAGTGTGAGCAGAGCTTCAGTGAACTGAAGAGGTTGCTCACCTCGGCTCCGGTGTTGGTTTTACCTTCTGGATCGGGAGGTTTTGTGGTGTGTACAGATGCTTCCGGCGTCGGATTGGGTGCTGTTCTGATGCAGCATGGTAGAGTGGTGGCTTATGCATCTCGGCAGCTAAAGCCCCACGAGGAGAACTACCCTACCCATGACCTGGAGTTGGCGGCAGTGATCTTCGCGCTGAAGATCTGGAGGCATTATCTGTATGGCGAGAAGTTCGAGGTGTTCACTGACCATCAGAGTTTGAGGTATGTGTTCTCGCAGAGAGATCTGAACCTCAGACAAAGGCGTTGGATGGAGTTCATGAAGGACTATGACTTCACCCTGTCTTATCAGCCGGGCAGGATGAATGTCGTTGTCGATGCCTTGAGTCGGAAGGTTGCGGTCAGTACCTTGATGCTGAGGAAGTGGAGGCTCTGGGAACAAGTGCCCGAAGTTTCTTTCAGGCTCAAGATTCCCCAGGAGCCAGGGTTGGCGGTGCTTGCGAGTCTGACTGTCACTCCTGCTATCCGTCGTCAGGTGACAGAGGCTCAGCATGCACACCCTAAGTTGCCCCGGATTCTGGCGATGGCTGATGTGGAACTTGGCGAGGACGGTGCTGCGAGGTTTCGTGGCAGGCTGTACGTCCCAGCGGAGGAGCAGGTTCGTCGTGCGGTGTTACGCGAGGCTCATGGGAGCAGGTACACTGTGCACCCGGGTGCGACGAAGATGTATCGGAACTTGCGAAGGCAGTTCTGGTGGCCTGGCATGAAGAGAGATGTCGCGGAGTTTGTGGCCAGGTGCCTGATCTGTCAGCAGGTGAAGGCGGAGCATCAGCGACCAGGAGGTACTCTCCAACCCTCGGATGTTCCTGCTTGGAAGTGGGACCATGTGACCACGGATTTCGTGGTGGGGTTGCCAAGGACCCCGAGTGGGCAGGACATTATTTGGTTGCTGGTGGATCGGCTGACGAAGGTGACGCGGTTGTTACCGGTCAAGGTCAGCTGGAGCGTGTCCAGGTTGGCTCGTTTGTATGTGAAGCGGATCGTGCCGTTGCATGGGGTTCCCATTTCGATCGTGTCGGATCGGGATCCGCGCTTCACTTCTGGATCCTGGAGGAGTTTCCAGCGAGCTCTTGGCACGGAGTTGGCGTTTAGCTCGGCGTATCATCCTCAGTCAGATGGTCAGTCTGAGAGGACCATTCAGACTTTGGAGGACATGCTGAGATCTTGCTGCCTGGAGTGGCAGGGGAGTTGGATTCATCACCTACCGTTGGTGGAGTTTGCCTATAACAACAGCTATCATTCGAGTATCGGCATGGCTCCTTATGAGGCGTTATATGGGCGTCCTTGTCGGACTCCACTTGATTGGTTTGAGGTGGGTGAGCGTGTTTTGACGGGACCGAAATTGGTGCAGCAATGCGTGGATGTTGTGCACCTGGTTCGTCAAAACATATTGGCGGCCCAGAGTCGGCAGAAGAGCTATGCTGACCGTAGAAGGCAGCCCCTCGAGTTCGCCGTGGGCGATCATGTGTTCTTGAGAGTTTCTCCGATGAAGGGGGTGATGCGTTTTGGACGGCGTGGGAAGCTGAGTCCCCGCTATATTGGTCCTTTCGCGATTATGGAGTGCATCGGTGAGGTTGCTTACCGATTGCAGTTACCCTCTGAGTTGGCGTCGGTGCATGACGTGTTCCACGTTTCGATGTTGCGGAAGTATATGCCCGATGACTCTCATGTGCTCGAGTTTTCCGTTTGGCCTGAGGTGACTCCAGATCTTTCTCTCCCAGAGTTTCTGATCCGCGTGGAGGATAGGCGAGAGCAGCGCCTGCGGAACAAAGTCATTCCCTTGGTAAAGGTCGTGTGGCAGCGACACTCTGGTGGGGAGGCTTCTTGGGAACGTGAGGATGAGATGTGTCAGCAGTTCCCGTATCTGTTTGAGTGAGTCTTCCTCTTCTTTCCCCTTGGGTTGTTCTCAATTTCGAGGACGAAATTCCTTAAGGGGGAAGGGCTGTAATATCCCGGACCTTTCGGATCCTTCTTCGTGGGTCCCGGATCTGGTTCTCGGAGCGTCCAGCTCCGTTGTGTCCGAAATTTTATTTCGGACATCTTTCGTGTTCGGATCGGCGCGATCCGGAGTGGTTTCGGAGGCCCGGAGGCGTTCCGCGGCTTTTTCGCGTGTGTTTTCCGATTCCCGGTGTGTGTTTCGGCTTTTCCTTCGGAAGCTCGCTGCGGGCGAACCGGGCAGTTCCCCCAGGCACGAGTGGTACCGTTGCGATCGGTGCGTTCCGAGGATTCCGGAAATGTATTTTTCTATTTTTCGGTATTTTTTCGAAAATTCGAATTTTCTATAAAGCCCTAATCCTTTTCCTTTTTCTTTTCTCCTTTCTCTTTCTTCTTCTTCCTCTTCCTCCGTTTCTTCCCACCGTGACACCCTCCTCTCTCCCTCTCTCCCATTCAGACGCGGCGAACCCCTCTCCGGCTACGGACGGCGGCGGGGCGACGGCGCGGACGCGTGGGCGACGGTGAGGCGATCTCGTGGGCGTGCGGCGAGCGTGGGAAGCGTGGGGAGTTCGTGAAGCTTCGAGCATTCTTCGTGATTCGTGATCGATTCGGCGGAGCATTTGCTCCATTGAGGTAGGGTGACGTTCCTTAGCCTCATGCCGATCTTTTCCGCGATTTACAGGCCGCGGGGAGGCCGAGAGGGGATCGTTTGAGCGTTTTTGGGTTTTTCCATGATTTGGGGAGAGCTCGCCCGATCTATGGATTTGATGCATGGATTCGTGTTTTGATAGCCTAGGATCATGCTAGGGGTCCCCAGGGGTCTTCCCCCTTGTTTCCCCCCTCTCCTATGGAGGTATGGGGGCGTGGTTAGAATTTTTGGGTGTTTCTACCATTTTCGGCCGCGGACTGAGAACGCGCTATACTCCAGTAGCGCGTTCTTGGAGGTCGCGCTGCCCCGACCGAGCGCGTTCATCGGAGAAGATGAATAGGAGGCGGTTCCTGTCGCGCTATGGGGTTCTAGCGCGATCATCTTTGTCGCGCTAGGCATCCCTAGCGCGACATGCCTTGTCGCGCTAGGCATCTCTAGCGCGACATTCCGTGTCGCGCTAGGAGGCCCTAGCGCGATGTCCCTTGTCGCGCTAGGGGGCCCTAGCGCGTTCTTCCGTGTCGCGCTAGGTGTCCCTAGCGCGATCTGGCTGTTGTTGGGTGTTTCCCTTGGGCCGTGTGTGCGTCCCGGACACCCCGTGGAGTTCCGTGACCGTGTCTTTGGTGTCCGGAGGTTCCGTTTGCCCTGGTCATGCGTTTGGCCGTGGGCGGTGCGTCCGTTTTTCTCCGACCGTGGTCCCGTTGACGGAGCTAGTGCGTGGGGTGATTCCCACATGTTGTCGGACTCGGACGTTGTTTTCCGTTGACTTGAGAGTCTACTCCTTCAGTGACCCTCCACTAGTCGTAGCCTACTAGTACGCGGGTGCTAGTCACACCAGGGAGTGGTGTACGGGCCGACCTTTAGAGACGGTTTGTGGACCGGTTACCGTTGGGCCCCACGTCTTGCAGCCAAAGTCCGGCTGAGGGGAAAACCGGTCAGAGGGCCAGACCTGGGACGCGTGGTCTGTGTGTGCACACGTGGTTGGGGGCGGTTGGACCCACGTCGACGGGCGTGACCCCAGCTAGTCACTTGTTCGTGGTTACTTGTACGGTGTCTGCACCTCGGGTAGGACCTACCACGTCTGGCGGTTCACCTGCGGTGCGGTATAAGACGTCAAGGGACGCTGCCGGCTGTGCTTCTAGTGGGTGGTACTCCTGTCGAGTACGGAGTGTCAGACTGTCAGTCGTGTGTTTCCGACCTTCAGGTTTTGGCGGTTCGACCGTTGAGTTTTCGGTCTTTTCGTACCGTGGCACGTGTGTCGGTTTGCGTGCCGTAGGGTCTAGTTCTGTAGAGTACAGGGCTTTCCTTTCCGAGGTACTTTCCTACCGCTAGAGTAGTGGTTTCTCGTTTTACGAGGTAGGGTTCGAGTGATCTCTACTGAGTCTTGTTTCGAGACTCATTCCCTGCGTGTTTTCACCGTGTTTCAGGTGAGACGCCACCTTCGGGGAGCGCGTCAGGAGCGCAGCGTGGTGCGGGTGCCCAGAGGTAGTGCCAGAGGTCAGAGCCGGGGGATGCCCCGTGTAGCTGTACTTTTCTTTCTTGTCACTGTACTAGTCGTGGACTACTGTCTCTGTTGTTATTTTCTTATTGTGGACCATGTAAAATGTTAATTTATTTCCTGCTTAATATTATATCTATTTAATTTCTGCGATTATCTGTGATGCTTATGTAGTTTCCACACCATCCTTTTAACCCTTCCGAGTCTTCGGGCTCGTGGGTGGCGGTACGAGTCTCGGGTTATCGGGCCTTCCCGGTAATCGGATTCTCGGGTCGTTACAGAGGCCACTGCGCCCGGGCACTAGTGCCCCGGGAGATCGCCAAGACGCCCCCCCCAGCCCCACGGTGCGACTGCAGCCAGAGCTGTCCCTCCGGCTGCGAGATTTCGAGAGACGGTTCGTAGAGCAAGAGCGCGCCCTCCGCGCCCTGTACAAGACCTCTCTCCCGGAGGACGAGGAGAAATCCCCTTTCTCCGAGTACATCTTGAAGGCAGAGGTCTCTCCCAGAGCCTCCATTCCAACCTTCAAACTCTACGACGGCCAGGGCGACCCAGCTGACCACTACGATAGCTTCGACGCCCTGGTGACTCTTCATGGAACGCCGGATCCGATCAAATGTGGAGCCTTCGCGGCCACCCTGGTCCAAGGTGCTCAGGCATGGTTCCGGGCCCTCGCCCCTGGGTCCATTCGAGACTTCAGGCAATTCGGGCGAATTTTCAAGGAGAGTTTCGCCGGTAGCGCCCCCCCAAGGTCAGTAGCGGGGCTCCTGTCCCTCAAACAGGCGCAAGGGGAGAGGCTCCGGTCTTACGTCCACCGATTTAAATCGGAAGCCCTCAGGATCCCCCGCCTGGATGTGGCCTCAGCCACAACCGCACTGACCGGGGGCACCTGGGACGAGAATCTCCGCCGCGAGCTTGTCCTCCACCCTCCCTCGACCCTTGCCGAGCTAGTGACTCTGGCACTGCGCCACGCCGAGTGCGAAGAAGTACTCAGCGCCTGCCGAGACGCAACCGGCTCCGGTCGGGAGGGGGACAAAAAGCGGACCCCCGAGCCAAATCCTGGCTCGAGTAAGAAGCGCGATAGAGAAGGAGAGCGCAAAAGAAAGTACGAGCGGTACACCCCCTTGACCGCGCCAGTCTATGAGATCTATGAAGACATCAAAGACTCGGGACTTCTCCGCCAGCCCGAGCCAATGAGGTCGAAGAACCGCAAGCGGGACAGGCATTGCCTGTTCCACGGCGACCACGGGCACCACACCGGAGATTGCCATCAGCTCCAGGACGAGATCGAGCGCCTCATCCGTCTGGGGCACCTAGCCCGGTTCACGACCGGGCACAAAGAAGACCGAGACGCCGCAGAGGAGATCGACAATGCCCCCCGAGGGGTCCATATCAACGTCATCTCCGGAGGAGCGGCATCGGGCGGCGACACCAGCCGAGGGAGGAAACGTCATGCCGAGCGAGCCAGTCGAGCCTTAGAGCCCCCCAGAGGCCCGCCGATGGATCCCCAGGTCATAGTCTTCTCCGACCAAGACCTGGAAGGGCTGAGCACCCCGCATGACGATGCCCTCGTTATCTCGGCCACGATAAATCACTGTAATGTAGACAGAATTTTGGTTGATAATGGGAGCGCCCCCGATGTATTATCTTATGACTGTTTTCTCAAGATGGGGGAAGACCCATCCAAACTCCGCCCGATCCGAACGCCCCTTTGCGGGTTTAATGGCCTGGCCACCTACCCCGAGGGAGCCCTAAGCCTGCCGGTCACTATCGGCACCCCACCCAAAACCGTTACGGTCATAGTGGACTTCATAGTGATTAAAGGTATGATAGCGTACAACGCCATTTTCGGCCGAAAAATTCTCAGCCGAATAAAGGCCGTACCATCTACCTATCACCAAAAAATGAAGTTTCCCACCAAAAACGGGTTGGGGGAAGTCCGAGGTAACCAGGCCACGGTTAGAAGGTGCTACAATATCTCGGTGGAAGTCTCAAGGCCGGACGGGAAGGATAAGGGCCCCAGGGGAGTCGAAGGAAGAGCCGTGACCACCGAGCCCGGTGGCGAGTTATTAACGGTATTCCTGAACGACGACCCGGCCCTAAGAGTAAGGATCGGCGCCGACCTACCACCAGAGGAACAGCAGCAATACAAGGAGTTTCTTTTTGAGTATGTTCGGGTCTTTGCTTGGTCCGATGATCAACTCCCTGGTATACCAGAGGAGACTGTGACGCACAAGCTCAACCTCGACACCACCGTGAGACCCGTACAGCAGCGGAGAAGGAAGCATGCGCCCGAGAAACAGGCGATCGTCAAGGCGCAAGTCACCAAGGGACAAGAAACTGGTCTTTTCAGACCGGTCCTGTACCCAACGTGGCTAGCCAACGTCGTCCTGGTGCCGAAGAGTACAGGCAAGTGGCGAATGTGCGTAGACTTCACCGATCTGAACAAGGCCACCCCCAAGGACTGCTATCTGTAGACACCCAATTTTGGCCGATAATTGAGCATTTTCTTTGTTCTCCTAGTTAATGCCCCAATTGATCCTTAATTGGTTGATTTCTTGGGATTTCTCCCTCTTCTTGGCCCAACATTACAATTCCATACCTTGGATCTTGAGTTTGGCATTCCCGCGCTATCCACTCTTATCGTTGTCTTGTTCATAGCACGTTGTGGATCTAATTGGAGTTATCGTTTGAGCAGCTGTTATTTCTTGACATTTGATCATTGTAGCATCCACCTTGGATGTTATTCTCACTCAACATTTGATTGAAAGGCTGCCCAAATGATGTTTCTTTTTCTTTTAAATCATTTCATGGGCCTTTAGTTGTCGCGCTATATCTTCATAGCGCGTTCTTCATTATCGCGCTATTGAAGTATAGCGCCTTATCAGGCAGAGTTCCCTTCCAAACCGGACCTCCCTTATTTCGATCCAGGGTCCTTATCTGGTAAGTTGCTGACTGTGTTTCTTATCCAGGAAGGTTTCTAAACCTAGCAGGAACCTTTCCCCCTCCTTAATCGACAGGATTACCTCATTTGAAGCCTCCAAATCTTGGGATTGAATCAACTCCGACCTAGGGTTAGTGTTCGACCTCTTTCCTATAAATTCATCCCTTTGGCCGTCGTTTGAGGGGGATGCAACTCGAGTTATTGACGAGGAGGAGGAAATACTTCGTGCACAATCAATAAATTCTCGCTCCTCGCACGTTCAAGGGAGTATTTAGGGCTTTTCCTTGTGTTCTTCCTCTTTCATCTTTCTTTTCCCCTCCGGATTTTTAATCTTTGCATAGCATTGCATCCTGATTTCAAAACACTCCTTTTACAAAATACATGCATTCATACACACCACACCTATCTTTTGCCCATTCATAGGGGTTTAAAAACCACCAAACCCCCAGGTAATCGAGCCCCCTTTTTACATGCTTTTGATTAAGAATAAGGGCAGATTCTACTCGAGTCTCGATCTAATGGGCTTTCTATTTATTGTTTATGATTGTTTGCAGGCACTAGAAGATTGATACGTGGAGCCCTTGCACCTTGGCCGGCCTTGGAGCAAGGAAGGAACGAACCCAAATAAATCCCGCTACCTGTCTGATATCGCGCTATACGAAGCTAGCGCGACCTGGAGAACGCGCTAGGACGATATAGTGCGTTAATCTCCAGGCCCACGGCTCCCCTTTATGGATTTCTGAGGTAATCAACTAAGAAGACCCACTTCATCGGCCGGCCGATTGAAGTTGGAGGAGGAAATCCACATCCATCCCGCATCCCAATTTCCACCAGCGCGTTAATCTCCAGGCCCACGGCTCCCCTTTATGGATTTCTGAGGTATGTAACATGCCCCATCCTAATCTCTTATTGTTTGGCATGTCTCTGGCTTCAATGGCGATCACGGATCTTAATTGTTGCATGTGATTTTCCCCCTTTTTCATCATTAATTGAGTGCGATATCTTGTTTTAAAACAAAATCATCATCTTTTATCAATTTGGGGGTTAATCATAAATTTAGAATCTACAAATTGACGATCACGGTGGGACACTTTGTGCTACCACGTGCATTCTTCTTGTTGCCTGCTTATCAGTACATCAGTGTGTGTGTTTATTGGATTTTGAGCCCTTCCCCACTGTCAAGTATCGCGCTATGTATCCATAGCGCCTTCTGTAGATCGCGCTGTGGACATATAGCGCGATAATCACCAGAGGATATATTCACCTACATCCTCTGTCGGGGTTCTGATTGCCATCTTCTATGGTTGCATTATTGTATACTTCCTGTTGTATATTCACTTCTTTCATCTATTTTCCTTTTATTGTGCTAGTTTAGATTTTTCTTCTATAGCGCTGCATTCATCCTTGCATTTGGTTTGAGAGACCTCCTCTCTCTACATTAGGATTCCACACACCCCCTTGGTGAAGGAAGGATCCTCCATTGAGCATTCCGTCTCTTTGGATTGGAAGTTCCTAAACCAAGCCTCCATAAGTCCCCGCACCCGTGGATTCCCTCACGGACGCCGGGCAGGTTGTACCCTTTTGAAGTCCCGAATTAGTTGGCCTATACGTGGTGAGAGAGTGTTCTTAGTTGGCATTGGAGTTAAATCACATTTGAAACTAGGTTCCTCCCCTTGTGTGAATCATATCAATTTGCATAAAATCATTAATTCACCAAGATTCAAACATAAGAAATCAAGGTAACCATCACAACTTGTGTGTTTCTTTGCAAATTGTTTGCACACTAAATTGCTTGAATGGCTTACTTTGATAGACAAAATAACATGTTCAATTCAATTAATGTTCATGAGGGTGATCAACCTAGCACATCTTATTCCCCTCAAATTCAACATGTTCATCATTCTCACCATACTTTCAAGGGACCACGTCCTCATTCTTATGGTGTTGCCCGACCCATGGGCAATGTCCATCCTTATGGTCCCCCTACTCAATCACGAGCCACTATTCCTTCGGGACCCTCTCGTCCCAATGATGAGAAGGTCTCCCAAATTTTGCATGCATTAGATCATCTCACCCCTCAACAGATCCAAGCCCTTAAGGCTGCTATTGAGGGTGCATCTCCTTCATCTCCCCCTTCCAATCCTAATCGGGTGGCCCATCACCCACCTCCCTCTTCTATTCACGACCCTCCACGGGTGGCCCATCACCCACTTCCCTCTTCCACTCATATTCCTAATCGGGTAGCCCATTACCCATCTCCCTCTATTCACACTCCTCCTCGGGTGGTCCGACACCCGCCTCCTTCTATTCCTCCTCCATCACGGCCCCGAGGCCCATTTACTCCTTGCAATCCGGCCCGTCCGGGTTCTTTTACGGGTCATCCCGTCAACTCCCCTCCACGGCCTTTTTATGCGGCCCCTCCTCCTTCAAGGCCCTGCCAGCCCTCGGCTGTTTAAGTCACACCCCTCCAACAATCTCTGCTTGATAAGATTACTTTGATGGAGGAACAAATAAAGAGGGTCACGGCTCCTCCTACTCCAGTCAATCCTCTCCATACCGCTTTGGACGAGATTACAAAGATGGAGAGAGAATGGAAAGACAGGAGGGATGATTACGGCATCGGCGGTTCAAGTGAGCAAGAGCCGACATTCGAAGAATCCGAGGCAGTATACGATGATGATGAAGCTCCGCATGCACCCCTTCCGAGTTTCCTTAACTTTCCGCTTTCCCCATTTTCATTCGATGAACCCCCTGCTCAGGATGAAGCTACCACTTCCAATTCACCCCCTATTCCCGAGACTTCTTGGTGTTACGACGATGGGTCGATACTCCAATCACCCACGCCGGCGCATTTTGAGTCTACTCCCACTCCTAACGCCGCTCGCCCTGTTCGGCGTTTTCTCCGCACCAAACCTCCCCCAATTAAACCATCACCCATTAAACCTCCACTAATTACACCTCCATCCACTATGCCATCAATCTTCACAACACCAGCCTCCCCCGAGCCTTCCACTATAAAACCTCTACATATTGAGCCTTTAGCCTTCACCGAGCCTACCATTAAACCTTCCCTAATTCGACCTTCAGTTATCCCATTATCACCGCCTCAACCCACCTTACCTACTCCCCCACTTAACCCTTCATCTTTACCCATGGTTAATCCTGAGCAGGATCCACCACTTTTTGCACTCGAGCCAACCCCGACTGCTTCCGAGCAAAGGGAGAAACTTGATGTGTTTGAACCTCCGCTTCCACCTCCGCCAACACTTTCTATTATACCTCCACCATCCATGGAACCTTCCGCCTCCGCTTCACCCCCCTTTACTACTCGGAAGGGGAGCGCTGCTATAAGTACGTGTGCCGAAGATGAGCAAGAGCCGCGTAAGAAGAATTTGGCTACTGCCGTGCCGTCCAAGATTCAAGAATTTATTTACCGGATGCCGATCCGGGTTATTGTGCCAAACATGGTCGAAGGGGCCAGGTCACCGCCATTGCTCAGAGAATGCCAAGCGTTGATGCTATCCAAGGGCCGGGCAGGGCACCCTTTGTTCCATCTTCCAAATCTTGATTCCATTCCTCCATACAAGGGGCAAATGCCCATTTTGTTCAACACTTCTTGTACACCACAATTAATGGGCATGGCAATGCTTCATGTTCCAACTTTCCAACTTCCTCACATCATTAATCCTTGCCTTCCAAAGGGGTTGTCATTCATTAGTGAAGCTTCTTCCATTGGGCCAATTAGCTATACTCTTTCACTGCCGTGGAGGGGCAGTTATCTTGGCGCTAAGGGGCCGTCCTTTATCTGTTCCACCTTCTATGCATCCATTTCTATCAATTTTTCTTCATGGGCCATTCCCAGGGTTAGGAGGAGGATCTCATCCTCTCGCCCTTCACATTCTTCATATTCTTTACATTTCATGCATTCATCGTATCCATCCCATTGCATGCATTTGCACCTCCTGCTTCCCGGGTTTCCAAACCCGTATCTTCCCCGCCTTCCCGCACCTCCGGATATTCCGCACTTCCCATCTTATTCATCTTCATCTTTTTATCCACTATCCCTGGGGCATCGCGTCCCTTTTCCTGCTATCTCCCTGGAACCTCCAGGAATTTTATCCCTCCTCTTTGGGCATCTCGCCCTTTCTGATTCTCCTCCTCCGGAACCTCCGGATTTTCCCCTTGGGCATCGCGCCCCTTCTCATTTGCTTCCTCCGGAACCTCCGGACTTTCCCCTCGGGCATCGCGCCCCTTTCCATTCTCCGGAACCTCCGGACCTTTCTCTCGGGCATCACGCCCCTTTCCACCTTCTTCCCCCGGAACCTCCGGATTCCCCATCTGATTGTCTCAGTCTCCTCCTTGGGCATCGCGCCCCTTTCCATCTCATTCCTCTGGAACCTCCAGATCTTTCTCTTCCTCCGGGGCATCGCGTCCCCTTTGCTATTATTTCCCTAGAACCTCCAGGTGTCTCATCCCTTTTCTTAGGGCACGACGCCCTTCCTGATTCCATTCCTCCGGAACCTCCGGACCTTCCCCTCAGGCATCGCGCCCTTTTCCATCTTATTCCTCCGGAACCTCCGGACCTTTTCCCAAGGCATCGCGCCCCTTTTCACCTTATTCTTCCGGAACCTCCGGACTTTCCCCTCGGGCATCGCGCCCCTTTCCATCTCAATCCTCCGGATTCTATTTCCCTCCTCCTTGGGCATCGCGCCCCTTTCCATCTCATTCCTCTGGAACCTCCAGATCTTTCTCTTCCTCCGGGGCATCGCGTCCCCTTTGCTATTATTTCCCTGGAACCTCCAGGTGTCTCATCCCTTTTCTTAGGGCACGACGCCCTTCCTGATTCCATTCCTCCGGAACCTCCGGACTTTCCCCTCAGGCATCGCGCCCTTTTCCATCTTATTCCTCTGGAACCTCCGGACCCTCCTGATCCTTTTCATCCACTCTTCCCCGGGCACCGCGTCCCTTCTGATTTCATCCCTCCGGAACCTCTGGACCCTCCATCTTTCTTCCGATTCATCTTCCTGCTCCTCAGGGACATCACATCCTTCATTTTCTTCCTCCTTTCTCACCATATTTTTGCATATTTCTTCCCAGGGCACCACGTCCCTCGATATTTTATCCCTCCGGAGCCTCCTGATTTTTCCTCCTATCATGATTCACCTCCACTGCCTCCGGACCCACCAGATCCGCCTCTTTCCATCTACCAATTTCTTCTTCTAATTCCTCCTAATCCTGGGTCCGACCCAACTTCTCCCACATCCACTACCTTGGGCATCTGCCCTTTCTCCCACTGCTTTCGAGGCTTTAGTCCTCACTCCTCCTTCTAATTCTCCGCTTCTTCTGTAGACCTTTCATGTGATCAGGGTCTCCACACCTTAGTGAGGGAGTTCTAGCCCTCGCCTCTCTTCCTTTTTTCCTTATTCGTCTGAGTCTGGTCTTGGTACCACTCCTTCTTGTTAAGCCACTTTCAATCCTTTGCTGCCAATCCTTTTGACTGCCAAAGAGGACAAATCCCATGATGATCAACCTCGCCTCTGACAGCTGCTTCTACAAAGGTTGCAAGGTAACATATTGGCGTAAGTATGCATTTTAATGATATCATTTCCTCATTACTTTACGCATGATTTTCAAAATGAAGTGCTTCTTAACAAGATTTAAAAGTGGTGTTTTAGACCTTTATCTTAGGCTTTTGTTTAATTAAATCATTCTCAAAAGAGTCTTTTAGGCTTGTTTTTGCAGCACCTTTGGTAATAAAAATCCCGCGCTGGGAATTCAACGTTCTCTCCCTGCTTGTTAAGAGCAAACCTTAGCTGGGCACCTCACACACTTCACGGCGTCCTTAGCCGGCTCCTTTGGTAAAACACCGTTGCTACTTTGGCCATGCCATGAGTATATCTGAAAGTCTTTTCTCTTCTTTACTCGGCCTAATGCAGGGGCAAGAGGTTGACGGATGAGATGACCAACCTTGGTAATCCCCAATACGAGAGGAGTCTCAAATAGGGGCAGTCTTGACCCAAAATCAATATGAGTTTTCATATGAGTTTCATGATATACATCTCGCCAAAAGGGCTATTATGAAAATCAAGTCAGAATTTCAATAAGTTCAAAATTGTGAATTATGGCATGACAAGAGTGGCAAAGTCCCCGCAGGGAAAACCCTGGTCGTATGCATGTCAAGGGTCTAAAAATCAAAGGCACAAAGCCCCGGCACAACAGACTACCTCTTTGAGGGGAAACACCTTGGAAGGAATTCAAGTCCCGACGTCTCCCATCCTGCGTAAAGCTTATCTCCAATTATTCTTCTCTTCTCCCTCTAAGACCGAATATTCCTCGGGTTTGGCCTTGGTAGGGGCACCGTTGATCAAAGACGGTCGGTTATAGGATGCCACTTTCAATGCACGTCCAGCTTTGGGCAGTTTTAGCGAAAAGGGAAGGAACGAGGACCCCTAGCCAGTGGTTCAAAACAACCCTTTGATGCTGCATTAACAATGTCTAAGCGAAAATCCAAAAAAAAATTGAATATTTCCCGATCAAAATCCCAACAAAAATTCAAAATATTTTCCATAAATCTCCATAAAAATTCAAATATTTCCAAAACTCATAAAAATTTGCATATTCCAAAACTCATAAAAATTTTGCATATTTTCAAAATCCAAAAATTTGTATTGTATTTTCTGATGGTGTTTTGCAGGAACAGCTTTGCAGAGACCAAAAGCACTGGATGGGTCCTCTCTCTACTTATTGCTATCAATCTATTGATTCTTCCCAATATTCTCATGACATGCCACCCAGGGGCATCATCTCCCTATATCATTCTGATTATCATATTTCATGATTATTCATCTCCAAATCTTTCAATCAACTCCTGCTCATTTCATCT
This sequence comes from Amorphophallus konjac, assembly GCA_022559845.1. NCBI lineage: Eukaryota > Viridiplantae > Streptophyta > Magnoliopsida > Alismatales > Araceae > Amorphophallus > Amorphophallus konjac. Next base: position 19,005,787 of record CM040127.1, read on the forward strand.
GATTACTCCGCCGATGGGCATTATCAGATCCTGATTATTTAACTCCAAAACTTGATTAGCCAGATTGTCATCCTCATGACAGACAACAAATAATGATGCTTTGCTATGTCGTGATTTGACTTATGCTGTTCATGATATATGCTATGATTGGTTGCTTTGATTCATGCTATGCATGCTATGATTAAATGCCTTATTCATTGCTTGTTATATCTTGGCTAATGAATTTTTGAGCGCAGGAAGAGGCTCTTGGTCCCGCCGGCAGGGCATCATCACTCAAAGTCCCACGGTGCTTGCATCTCATTTCTCAGTTCCCATGCTCATTGATATCACCATCTCCCTGTATGCATTCTACTATATGTTACATATGTTACTAGATTATATCAAGGACCTTGTGGCTTTGGTAAATCTGGGATTTGAGTTCCCCTTCATCAAAAACAATGATGATTCCAGAGAATTCTTAGTCACACGGATAGGCCATTAGATCAAAATAAATTTGGGGACGATGGACTTCATCTCGCACGCCGTGGTTGCGGATAATTCTTGACCCGAATCTATTTGATTTAGCAATATTATCCTTGAGTATCTTGTATTTTATCTTTCTTGGCATTTGTTTTGATGATTTCTTTTATTTTAGCCCTGCATGCATCATGCCACTTTTGCATCCATAAATCGCCCAATCTTCTTCCTAATTAAAGGATCAATTTGCTTTTGTTCTCGAACAAAGAATTTAATTCCATTCCGAATCTGAAAGATTGCTCCCAGTTAAGCGCTGGATCTCGTTGGTCGATGTGACCCTTGCCTGAATGTGCTTATCACCTTTTTGATTCAATCTCCTTCTTTTTGATCCACTCATTAGCTGTGAACCGCACGATGGCGTCGATGGATCCGCCGGGCTCGCGTCTATTCCACTAATTGAGTGAAATTCGTAGGTGCAACGCACTGCGGGTGCCTCTTTTGTGCAAGAGGTTGATCAGCTCCTTTTTTTCGTGCCTATCATTCTAGGCGGGAGTCACTGATGCTGGCTTGACCTTGTGGTTAGCTCGGAGTTTTCTGGATTATTCCTATCATTTGTCGGTTGTGATGGGTGTCTTTTCTTCCTTGATATCCACTTATCAGTCCGCTCATTCCATCTTCACTTCATCTCCCCGTCACTACCACTCCGTGTCATCTCCGTTTTGCTTCCGTTTCACCTCCGTTTCGCTCCCCTGCAAAGCGAATATCAAGGAGGGGCATCTGTAGACACCCAATTTTGGCCGATAATTGAGCATTTTCTTTGTTCTCCTAGTTAATGCCCCAATTGATCCTTAATTGGTTGATTTCTTGGGATTTCTCCCTCTTCTTGGCCCAACATTACAATTCCATACCTTGGATCTCGAGTTTGGCATTCCCGCGCTATCCACTCTTATCGTTGTCTTGTTCATAGCACGTTGTGGATCTAATTGGAGTTATCGTTTGAGCAGCTGTTATTTCTTGACATTTGATCATTGTAGCATCCACCTTGGATGTTATTCTCACTCAACATTTGATTGAAAGGCTGCCCAAATGATGTTTCTTTTTCTTTTAAATCATTTCATGGGCCTTTAGTTGTCGCGCTATATCTTCATAGCGCGTTCTTCATTATCGCGCTATTGAAGTATAGCGCCTTATCAGGCAGAGTTCCCTTCCAAACCGGACCTCCCTTATTTCGATCCAGGGTCCTTATCTAGTAAGTTGCTGACTGTGTTTCTTATCCAGGAAGGTTTCTAAACCTAGCAGGAACCTTTCCCCCTCCTTAATCGGCAAGATTACCTCATTTGAAGCCTCCAAATCTTAGGATTGAATCAACTCCGACCTAGGGTTAGTGTTCGACCTCTTTCCTATAAATTCATCCCTTTGGCCGTCGTTTGAGGGGGATGCAACTCGAGTTATTGACGAGGAGGAGGAAATACTTCGTGCACAATCAATAAATTCTCGCTCCTCGCACGTTCAAGAGAGTATTTAGGGCTTTTTCTTGTGTTCTTCCTCTTTCATCTTTCTTTTCCCCTCCGGATTTTTAATCTTTGCATAGCATTGCATCCTGATTTCAAAACACTCCTTTTACAAAATACATGCATTCACACACACCACACATATCTTTTGCCCATCCATAGGGGTTTAAAAATCACCAAACCCCCAGGTAATCGAGCCCCCTTTTTACATGCTTTTGATTAAGAATAAGGGCAGATTCTACTCGAGTCTCGATCTAATGGGCTTTCTATTTATTGTTTATGATTGTTTGCAGGCACTAGAAGATTGATACGTGGAGCCCTTGCACCTTGGCCGGCCTTGGAGCAAGGAAGGAACGAACCCAAATAAATCCCGCTACCTGTCTGATATCGCGCTATACGAAGCTAGCGCGACCTGGAGAACGCGCTAGGATGATATAGCGCGTTAATCTCCAGGCCCACGTCTCCCCTTTATGGATTTCTGAGGTAATCAACTAAGAAGACCCACTTCATCGGCCGACCGATTGAAGTTGGAGGAGGAAATCCACATCCATCCCGCATCCCAATTTCCACCAGCGCGTTAATCTCCAGGCCCACGGCTCCCCTTTATGGATTTCTGAGGTATGTAACATGCCCCATCCTAATCTCTTATTGTTTGGCATGTCTCTGGCTTCAGTGGCGATCACGGATCTTAATTGTTGCATATGATTTTCCCCCTTTTTCATCATTAATTGAGTGCGATATCTTGTTTTAAAACAAAATCATCATCTTTTATCAATTTGGGGGTTAATCATAAATTTAGAATCTACACTATCCGCTACCGAGCATCGACCAATTGGTTGACTCAACCTCGGGCAACGAGATACTCAGTTTCCTGGATGCCTATTCGGGTTATCATCAGATCCGAATGAGCCCTGAAGATGTCGAGAAGACCGCCTTCATCACCGACTACGGCGTGTACTGCTACACCCGGATGCCCTTCGGATTGAAGAATGCTGGAGCCACATACCAGCGACTGGTCAACCACATGTTCGAGGGACAGTTAGGTCGGAACGTCGAGGCCTACATCGACGACATGCTCGTCAAGACCCCGAGGGCCCAAGACCACTTCACCGATCTCGCCGAGACTTTCGGCACCCTCCTGAAGTACAGCATGAAGCTCAACCCCGCCAAGTGCGCCTTTGGAGTAAGATCCGGGAAGTTCCTGGGTTTCCTGGTCACTCAGCGAGGGATCGAAGCCAACCCCGACAAGGTCCAGGCCATCCTGGACATGCGCCCGCCCACGTGCATTAAAGACGTCCAGCGTCTGACGGGGCGTGTCGCTGCCCTCAGTCGTTTCCTGTCCCGTGCGGCCGAACGATGCTTGCCCTTCTTCAAGCTGATGAGGGGGCCCAAGATAGCATCTGCTACGTTCGCATGGGATGGGGAATGCCAAACAGCGTTCGCCGAGCTCAAAGAGTTCCTGGCTTCGCCCCCGGTGCTTTCCAAGCCCGTCCCGGGCGAGGTCTTGTTGCTCTATCTCTCGGCGACGCCATCAACGGTTAGCTCAGTCCTAGTCAGAAATGACTCGGGAGTCGAGAGGCCGGTCTACTACACCAGCAAGGTGCTCGGCGAGGCCGAGCGGAGGTACCCCACAACCGAGAAACTCGTGCTAGCGTTGGTTACCTCCGCAAAGCGCCTCCGACCCTACTTCCAGGGGCATCCCACCACCGTGCTAACCGGCGAGCCACTGAAGAAGATTCTGGCCCATCCCGAAGCCTCGGGGCGACTCGTCAAATGGGCCATCATGCTCGGGGCCTACGACATCTCGTATCAGCCGCGATCAGCTATCAAAGGACAAGCACTCGTCGACTTCATCGCCGAGAGCACCGTTCCGGTCGAGGACAGGCCTCCGACAGCAACCGGGCCAACCTGGGAGCTGTTCGTCGATAGATCGTCCAACTCGGTTGGTAGCGGCGCAGGGATCCTCTTAAGGTCCCCCGAAGGAATAGAGTTGCACTACGCCCTAAAGTTCAACTTTCTAGCGTCCAACAATGCTTCCGAGTACGAGGCCCTTATCTCGGGAGCCCGCATGGCCCGACGGTTGGGGGCCGAGCGAGTCAGGATCCACACCGACTCCCAGCTAGTTGCAAGCCAGGTCAATGGCGAGTACGAAGCTCGAGAGGTACCTATGATCAAATACCTCCAGTTGGTCCGGAGCCTGGCCCAGCAGTTCGAGGAGTTCGAGGTAGTCCGAATAGCTCGGGAGCAAAACTCTCGGGCAGACGCCCTCTCCCGACTGGCCTCCTCCCTAGACCCGGAAGGTACACGATCGGTCCTCCTAGAAGAGCTAGAGCGCCCGAGCATAGACTCGGAGCTACTCGCCATTGACTCGGTCACTCCCGGCGACTGGTGCTCCCCCTACCTGTCCTGGCTACGGGACTCCCGGGAGCCCTCCGACCCTCGGGAAGCCCGCCGAATGAAGTACCAAGCCCGGCGCTTCGTCATCCTCGACAACGCTCTCTACCGAAGATCGTTCTCCGGGCCCCTTCTGAAGTGTCTCGGTCCCGACGAAGCAAGCCAAGCTGTTGAAGAGATTCATCAAGGCCTGTGCGGAGCGCATTCAGGAGGTCGGTCGCTGGCCAGAATCCTGCTAAGACAGGGGTACTGGCGGTCGACCCTGCAGCGCGACTGCACGGCCTACGCACAACATTGCGACCGTTGCCAGCGGTTCGACCATTTGGTCCATCAGCCGGCCACGGAACTTATCACCCTTACCGAGCCCTACCCTTTCGCTCGGTGGGGGATCGACATCCTTGGGCCATTCCCAACGGCTCAATCCCAGAAGAAGTTCATCATCGTCGCCATCGACTACTTCACCAAGTGGATCGAGGCTGAAGCAACAGCTAGGATCACAGAGACAGTCGTCTGGGGTTTCGTATGGAAATCGATCATCTATCGCTTTGGCATCCCCCGAGTGATAGTGAGCGATAACGGGCGGCAATTCGACTCTCGGTACCTCCGAGACAGATGCGCCGACCTAAATATCCGCAACCACTTCACTTCGGTCGCCCACCCTCAGGCCAACGGGCTGGTTGAAAATGTCAACAAGACCATCTTGAAGGGCATAAAAACCAGACTCGGCAAGGCTAAGGGTAGCTGGCTCGAGGAACTGCCTAGCGTACTATGGTCGCACCGAACGACCCCCAGAACGGCAACCGGTGAGACCCCTTTTCAGCTGGTATATGGCACCAAAGCCGTTGTTCCGTTAGAGATCGCCAATCCGTCTCTCCGAGTGATCAACTTTTCGCCCGAGGTAAACGAGCAGAAGTTGCTCGAGAACCTCAACCTGGCAGACGAACTCCGAGAGATCGCGAACGTCCGAGCTACGGAATACCAGCGCCGCCTCACTCGGTACTACAACACCAAGGTCCGAGGCAGACAATTCCAACCAGGGGACTTCGTCCTCAGGAAGACCGAAGCCTCTCGACTACTGGAGGCGGCGGGCAAGCTATCCCCCAACTGGGAAGGCCCCTACCGAGTGATCGAGACGCTCGGGAAAGGTGCGTACAGGTTAGCCACAATGGAAGGGGAACCCATTCCCCGGACATGGAACGCAACCACACTACGCAGATTTTATTTCTGAAAACTGTATCGACAAATCGGGTAAAATAAACCCCCTTTTTTTGCATTCATTCAAGATAATTGTTGGTACATCAGAAAGGCAACTGTCAGTACATTACATAGTGAAAAGCAAAAATCCATCTAGCACCGCGGCAAACGGCCATCGCCCGACCGACCCGATCTTGACCTTCTCGCATCCAGCCACTGACTCTGCCTCGCGTGGAAACTGGCTCGGACAAGAGATGGTCGACCCAGTTGGCTCGGGTGGACCGTGACAAAGGTGACAGAGGGACAGCAAGGAGAAGGCCACCTTTCACGCGCGGAAGGCTACCTTCCAAGTTGGCAACAACCTGGAAAAAGGAGCGCCGTGAAGGTCTCCTCTCTGCCAAACTACCAACTCTTTGGAGGCGAACAGAAAGCAAGCAGCCCCCGGAGAGTGAAAGAAATGAAGAACAAAAGAGAGAGAAAGAGGCTGTGGACAGGGGTGAGGAAGGGACTGGAGCCGCCTCCTCCCCTCCCACGGAGGGGAATGGCGGCCGGCATCCCTAACTCCCCCATCCGCCCTCCATCTCGGCGTCCGCCCGGAAGCCTCGCCGGAGCCAAGAGGAGGCAAACGGCGTACCCCCGCACGTCGAAGCCCTCTCTAGATCCGCGCGGCGACCGTCAGACCCGTCTCATGCACGCGCGGCGACTGTGGGACCCGACCGATATTCCAGGACAGCTGGAACCGGCCGCTCCCCGTCGTCTGCGGCGTCATCTTCTGAAGGGTCCTCTATGCTCCGATCGCGGCGGCGCAACGCAGAGCGAAAATGAGGGAACAAGAGCAAACCGCCGGCGAGAGTCCTAAGTGTTAAGAGGGAAGGAGCACCCTTCGGTCCTTTTTATAGGCCAAAGGAGGCCACGCGTCTTAAATGACTCCCCCCTCGAAAACACGCTATAGGACCTCCCTTGGAAGGTCACCTCCAATTCCTCGGCCCCCGCCCTAGCGGGATTCGCGAAGTGCCTCGACTTTCAAAGCATGGTGGAATGAAAGGACGCCCCGCCGGAAGTCTCCCGAATCGGCATGCGAGAACGGTGCAGAAAATATTGGCACCTTCCAACTGCCCCCGATACGTCAGCCAAATCACGGCAAAGATAACGATCAAACGAAGTAAGTTCTTTATTGCCTCCCATAAAGAAATCCTCTTACAAAAGGAAAAACAGACAAAAAGGGGAAGGGGCAAAATAAAGCATAATACATCAGGCCTCGGGCCCACTTTGAAGCTCGGGAACAGCAGTAGGGGACGCGTCACCCCCGGTGCCTTCGGTGACGGCCAGCCCGGACACTGACCTCGCCTGTGCGAGAACTGTCTCGGTCGTGAGCCCTCCTGGAGCCTCCAGAGTTGGTGACCCCGCTGGAGGTGACTCCTCCTGTTCTTCCTCGGCCGAGGATGAGGAGCTGGAAACTGACTCATCCGAGTCATAACTCTGGCCGTAAGGAAAATCACCCCCGGCAAGGTGCTCATTGGCATAGCTCATCGCCCGGCGATAGCCCTGCATGAATCCCTTTCGGGCACCCCGGCAGAGCGCTACCTCGTAGTAGGGTAGGGCAGCTTCAATCAGGTCGGTCGAGTAAGCTTCCGAGCCTTTGTAGCGCTCGATCGCCTCCGCCTCGACCTGCCCGTCCCGAGCCCGCTCCGCCTCGGCCGCACGCTCTTCCGCCCTCGCCAGACGCTCCTCCAGCTCGGTCATCCTCCGCTCGGCTTCGAACGTCCGACCCTCCGCCCGGGCTCGGTCCGCCTCGGCCTCAGCGCGAAGGCGCTCCGCGTCCTCCGCCCGATCCTGCAGCTCGCCGCGCTCAAGCTCCCAGAGGCCGTCCAGCTCGATGTGACGTTGACGCTCGTCCTCTAGACGTTTGCTCTTCCTCTCGAGCGATTCTCAGGCCCTTGCTAGCTGCTCGGCCAGCGCCTCGGCTTCCCGTCGGCTCGACCGCGCCAACTCCCTGAATGCAAGGAACTCCCGCCGGAGCCCCTCGTGCTCCCCCTCGAGCCGGGCTAGTTTCCCCTCGCATCCACCAAGGGTCCAGGCGAGCCTCGACCGCTCCGCCTCCGTCCGGGCGTGCGCCTCTGCCATCACGGCCACTGTCCGAGCTATGACCAGGCCGCCCCCCATCAGGATATCAAGGACCCCGGTGGGAGTGCTGCGCCTTTCTCCACCCCTCGTCCTCTCGGCGATCGACCGGCGGAGCCGGTACAAGTCGCCCGAGATACCGAGCCTGACCAGAGGTTCCGGTAAAGGGGACTGCTCCACCCTGGGCACCCCGCCAGAAGACCCTGTTCGGGCAGCGAAGCTGACCGCCCCGCTCGCCACGGTCGGTTGGGGTTGCAACGCCTCCCCGGGTGAACCCCCACCCTCGACCGGCGCCGCGGGATCAACCGCACCAGCAACTGCCGGCACTTGGGGTTACGACGCCCTCGCGGGCGAACCCCCATCCGCACCGACCAATCCCTCGGTCCCAGCGCCGGCCGCACCGGCATCGGCCCCCTCTGCCCCCACAGAGGGGAGAGCCGACCCATCACCTCCCTCTGCGGGGCCCCTGGTCTCCTCGGCCCCCTCTCGCCCGGCGGATGGGAGAGCCGGCCCGGAGGGGTCGGCCCCATCCTGCCCCCGAGGGGGGAGCGCCGCCGAGCCAGAATCGCCCCCGACGGCGGTAGGAAAACCGGCTTTCTTGGCCCTTTTCCTGGCCTTCGCGGCCTCCCGCAACTTCCCCGCCAGGGGATCTTTGCGCTTCAGGCCGGTCGATCGAGAAGTCCCCTCGGGGGCCGCCCTCTTGCCCTTATCTCGGACATGGACGCGACCCGCCGAGACATCGGGCTCATCGGCTGCCGAGTCGTCTCCCAGATCGATGACCTCGGCCGCCTCCTCCAGAGGCTCCCGCCTTACGTCTGCAACAAGAAGAAGCCCCAGTCAAGAGGAGGAAAAGAGCTACCACCCCCGAAAAAGAGCCGCAAGAGCCATACCCGTCGACGTCAGTCGCGAGAGAAGACACCGTTCGATGTTCTCCGGTGTCACCAGCTCCTCAGTCGATTGACGGTTCTCCAGCAGACGGGCAGCCTGCTGCTCCACGTGGGGAGGGAACTCCTCCTGGCGAGGGGGCAGATTCGGGTGAAAGTTGGGCGAGGTCCGGCATCTCCAGATCTCGTCCGTCGCCATCGCCTTCACCCAGAAGAATTGGGTCTTCCACTCCTTGTGCGAGGAGTCCTTCGCCGCAAGCGAGATGCAGCTCCTATTCCTCCGCGCCTGAATGAAGTAGAAGCCTTTCCCCGCCGACGGGTGCGCCTTCAACTCAAAAAAGAAGTGGAAGAGGTCCAAAGAAGGAAAAATGTCGCGCTGACGTCAAAGAATCCCGAAGGCCGAAAGAAGAAGATAGGAGTTGGCCACCAACTGAATAGGCGCCAACCGGAAAAAATTAAGAAGCTGCAGCACATAAGAGTCGAAAGGAAGCCGAAATCCACTCTTCCAAGCCAGAAGGAAGGTGCAAATGAGCTCATCGCGATCATCCAGAATCGTCTCGTACGGAGTGGCGGCGATGAAGCTGTATCTGAGAGGCAGGCGGAAACGATGCTCCAGCCTCCGCACCTCCGCTTCCCCCAACTCACTACAGTTGGGGACGGGTTCCCGCCTCACCGGCACAAGCTCCGGACTCTGATCCGCCATCGAGTCGGGAAGAGATCCCTCGTACGAGCTTGAAGACTCCGGAGGAGAAGGAAGTTGCTGGACCGCCTCTGCGGTTATCCTCGCCAACTCCTCGAACGCCGCCGCAAGGCTCCGCGTCTCCGCTGTGCTCTCACGGCGCATCAAGAAGCAAGGAAAGCCTAAAACCCTGGAAGCCTAGAACGATGAACAGCGCCCCCTATAAACCCCTGAGGGTGGCGGCGCGCCGTTCCGTGCTCCGAGAAAAGGGGGGCCCCTTCGTTTCGAATCTGTCAGGATCATCATTACGGGCCTCGGCGACCGCTATAAGCGGCTCCATAACGCCAACGGAATTCCACCCACCTGAGCCACGCCGGTCCAAAGCCTCGAAAAAATACTCATCCGAGCCTCCTTGGCTCGGGAGTAGGAGGGGGACAAGTGGAGAGGGGGATTTCCGCAGCCCACCACAAAGGCAGCCCAACAAGACCCACAAGGTCCAACCGGGCGAGCCCACCCGAGTGATAACCCACAGGGCCCACTTAGGGAGAAAAGCCCAATAAATAAGACTCGAGGAACTAACTCTCCCCGGCGGCCTTCTAGGCTCGGAGGGCCCGAGACAACGGTCAGGTCCCGAGGAAGGTCCGGCCTAAAGCCCTCTCCCCGTCCGAGAGAGATAGGCTCCAGCCGACCTATCCGACCCCACCCTCGCCGGGCCATGCCTATCGCTCGGACATGAGCTAGCATCCCCGAGGCTCGGTAAGGCCGGTTGATTATCTGCAGGTGCAGCCGTTCAGAGTCCTCCGCCAACGGGAGAGTCAGGGGAGCCGCCGGACTCCAAAGGGATAACGTTCCCACGATCAGGCCATGAAAGCCCCCGTTAAAGACGTAACTCCCGCCGGGAACCCCTCAGCTTACAGGACTCCTGAAGGCGGCGCACTATTTAAGCAAGGGATCCCCTCCGGAAGATGGTAAGATGAACTAAGCATTCACACACCCTAAGCTCCTGAGCACGATTCGCTTCACCCTTTGGTGGAGAGGATTCTCGCGCATCAGCTCTCTCCTCCCCCTATTATTGCTTCCACCATAACTCTACTGACTTAGCCATCGGAGGATTTTATCCCAGGGAGATCCCCTGGGCCCTCTGATACGTTTCCCTCTCTTGCAAATTCATCTTTTGGTGATCCATAGCCCGCTCAGGATCCTGCGCGAGATCTCGCCTCTTCAATATATATATATATATATATATAAGGGACTATATAATATAGTGCATTAATTAATTTTATACTTGGCTCATTTGAAGTTAATAGTTCCATATGCATTTAAACGAGACGTACTTCAAATTAGTCTGCCTCTAATTTGTTTCTACTTTGATGGCGCTTGATTGGGCTATTAATTGGATCGTACTCTCCTCCGGCCCAATCCCTACGTAGTGAAGCATCAATGCACAGATCGACCTACTCTTTTTTTTTTCCCCCTCGTTAAAAAGCTTCCAATAAAATATGAAAGAATATATAAAAATGATATTTCTAAGCTAATGACTCTAAATAATAATACAGCATTAAGGGTGGAGCGATTCACTTATCATCATCATCACTACCAAACGAAGAGAACCTAACTCACTCTGTACGTAGAACTCTCTAAAGTTCTCTTTGGGTGGGAAGTTTGAGTACATATGACGTTGTCTTTGTGTGCATCTAAGCATATATATGCACGCGTAAATGATGGCATATATATGCATGGGCAATATTAAAGGGTATTTCTAAACTCAAGAAATAATGTTCCACATGTCTTGATAACATCAATAAGAGCTAGAGCTACAATCAGAGTTGGAGCTGGAGTTTTTCTGCATACTCGACGCCCAATTAATATGTGATATGAGGTTACTTCTCGCTATCACTGGTGTTGAATCTTTGCTGCACTAACTAGAGACAGCAATTGTACTGAAACAAGCATTTGGTGACAGACTAGAGCATGGTGTGCTATAGATCTCTCTGCGTGTACTTCTGTTAAATGTTTTCCAAATTGGTGGACACCGTACCGAGCCACTAATTATCAAATATATATATATATATATATATATATATATATATATATATATATATATATATATATAATAGCAAGTTTTCTGCTGGTCCCCGTGGACTGGGTATGTAATCAAGTTTTCGTTTGCAGGAGCTCATTATACCGAGTCACCAGAACATTGTAGTAATCAAGTTTCAAGTTTGGCACTATCAAATGAAACGTGGTTGTAAACATACACATTTTAAAAGTAAGTCATAGACGTACAAATTTAGGTGTCTCTTTTGAGGTACTGTCCCCGTTACATACGGGAATAATTAGAGTTTTATTATTTTTACTAGTAAAAGGATCTTCAAGGAGAAAGTTTGGGTATTTATTATAAGCACGTTTCTATCTTTATAGTTTTTGATATAGGATCTTATTGTCCCCCTTTTTAAACCTTCACACTAACCCCCCCCCCCAATAAAAGTGGACTTATGTTTATTGGGCCGTGGGTTCTCACATACAGCGCCATTAAGTGTAGATGTCAAACAATGATCCTTCGAATTACACACTAAATCTCTAAGATTTATTTGTCATGGAAGAGAAGGAGATTTCCAAGTGAAATACCTGTGAGTAAAGGGAATGACGTCAAAAGGAGCTCCGGATGTGATCTCAGAGGACAACCCTCCGCTACTTAAATCAGACGAGTGTTTGGATAGGGAGAGGAGTGCTCAGAGAGTGACGGGAGTGCTTGAAACGAGAAATGGAGAAAATAGTATTGTAGGCTTAGAGTGCGTAATATGCTTATCCGGCCCTAGCCGTCTAACAAGGGCACTCTTATAGGGTATCCCTCCTCGAGTACATTTTTATCGCCCGCGTCTTCCGACTTACATAAAGAACGGTTGTCAAAGATCGTGGAATCGTAGGACGCTCGCGACCTTTTGCCCTGCAAAAGGTGAGGGGGCGTGGGTTGCCCTTTGATACCCATTACTCTGTCATTATTATGATAATGGTTCTCAGATCCTACGTACGTCACGTAGATCGTGGAGCAATTACATGCATAAGACACGGGTCTAGATATTGAGCCAATCACCGTTGAGATTTAATGGACCGAGGCAAATTATTCCCTCCTCCCAGGTATTCAGTGAAACCTCTGGGACATATTCATAGGCTTCGTTATAACTATTTTGAGGGGAAGCCCACTAAGTGATGGAATCTATCTATGGCATTCTAGTTGTTTCTTGTCTTTTTCTAACTAAGGCCTTCTTTATTTTTCGGTTAAGAATAGCGTATTCGACCACGGAGGGTCGAACGCGTCACCTAAGGTCGAATACCGCGTTTGTGTGAGGGAGGGATGTGGGTCTCACCCCCGCTTCTCTCTCATCGTATATGTTATTCCCCGACAATTCGATTGTCAAAGAGGCCCTAAAAGTTTCTTAGACCGGAGTAAAGGGAGATCGTTTGTTCAGAAATTTTTGACTTAGCTTCAACTACCCATGATCTTTGTGATCACTCACATTTAATGTTAGTGGATCCTAAAGTGACTTTCAACTAGCTAGTTCCCTAAGTCGGAAATGACTTCTAGCTTTCATTTAGGAAAAAGAAATTGTTGGAGAGTGGATGGATCTGAATAACATCGGGTAGTCCCACTAGTTAACTTCTCCCTAATAAGTCGATCTATTTTTTTTTATTCTTCTAATCTAAGAAACACTAAATTATGGTAAGAAACTAAAAAAATTATATAAGTAGCTTTAAAAGTTCAATATCTTCTCTTCAAAATAATTAAAATAATTAGGCTGAGTTATAAGAATCTGAAAGTATGTCTCTAAAGTCCCCCAAAAGATCTCTAAAATTGGAAACTTTCAATATGTATATATTTAGAGAGAGAGAGAGAGAGAGAGAGAGAGAGAGAGAGAGAGAGAATACTCCGCAAAGTGTGGCTTGAGTGGGGGGACATTTCACTGTCGAAAGAAGTAACTGGCTGACCTACGGCGCGAGGTGTATTAATGAAACTTGGATGCATTGCATTGTTTTGTAGTGTTTGTCGTGGGTCCCCTGTGTTGAGTAAAGTTGTATGCTTAGCGTGTGAAGAATAGACATCCATACGGAGGCAGCATTTTATTAGTGTAGTTTGATTTAAATTGAAGAATGGAATTAAAGGAAGCGCTGTTACATAATTACTCTTTTACCATCCAAAAAGTAAAGTTCGGTGCTTTTCAATCCAGGAGAGTGTCCCTAAAATTGGGAGCATCGAATTTAAGTGTACATTTCTTCACCATCCAATTTGATAGTGGAAAAAAGAGTACAACAAATCCTGCTCGGGTTTTGGTCGACCAGGTACAGGTACGACTCATCGATGTTAAAATTCAAGTCTGGCTCGAACTCGAGCTATGTCTGATTGAGTCAGACTCGACACTAATAAAAAAATAAAAAGTCCAATTAAAGTCCGGTTCGACTCAAAAAATTAAATAAAAAATAATAAAAAATAATAAATTTAACAATATAAATTATATAATCTTACTAAATTAATTATACTTTTGATATTAATTATTTAATTTATTTAAAAAGAGAGTTTTTAATTTTATAATTAAATAAAATAATATAATTTTAATTAAGTAATTTTTATAATTTGAAGGGAGAAAAAAATAGAACAGGCTTAGCCCGTGGGCCGAACTCAAAGCTCGAGTTAGACCAATGGACCTAATCGGGCCGAACTTTTTGACTCGACTAAGAGTCCATGAACCGGAAAAGGCCTCGTGATCAGACTCGAAATTGTGCCAGACCCACGGGCTTGTTGGGCCAGTCCGGACCATCGACTGACCTAGATTTGATTACCGATTAGGGCAAGGCTAACAACTAACTGGGGGTTGCGTGTTCAACGTAACTGGGGTTCTTGCTTGGAAGAGGCTCTCTTGCCCGACGCCGGACGCGGAGAAGAAGACCGATCGGATGCCGTATGACTGCCCTAGACGAAGAGGAAACTGACGTCGGACGACGTCAGAGACACTATCGGACGTGGCCGTATGATCCTCATCCACCGCCGAAGCCAGACGCCGGCACTTAGCGCCCCAACCACCGCCACCTTGTCTCACAGTGAACTTGCTTTTGTGAGTTGATCAGATGCTGCGGGCGGCATCATCTTCTCCTCAAAATAACCAGATTAGAATTTACGAGACCCAAAAGACATTTCCAATTAGAAAACATGTCAAAAGCAGCCTTAATTCTCTTTCCATGCTAAACTTTCTTGTGGTCGGAACACGGAAAACCATCCTCTTTTCAACTTTCTCGATTCCGTGGCACCTCTTTCAGTCCAAGAACAATTTTCGACTGTTTCTAATTCCAGCTTCTAGAAATTCAGGCTAAAATTGTTCCCAGACGACGCGTTTAAGAGTGCTAATTTGAGATGGGCATAGACCAGTGGCACTTCATGTGCGAAACATATAGAACAAGATGATGCCAAATAGTAGTGTGATGCAATTCACACTCTGCATTCCTTAATTAATGTTGTGTGTGTGAGCCTGTTGTTTGTCCTTTCCCCTTTCTCCAAGAAAATTTTGAGTGGCCACACAGTTTGATCCAACTTTGAGGTAAAGTCTTTCTCCAAATAAATGCTTGCTCATTCCCCCTCCCTTTCTTGTCCCGGAATGGCTTGGGAAATGATTACTTCCAGATGTACCATGAATCGAACTTCTGCTCATTATCAATTGAGAAAAAAAAATGATACAGAAAGGAAGGATTGGTCCCAGAAAATGGCAGGGGCGCGGTGGGAGGAGAGGTGGCAAGAACAGAGTCTGGTGAGCTAACTTTCGGTTCACAGGCCTGGCTACTCCTCCAAAAATAATGGTGTTTGATGTGAAGATGACAAGGAAATGATTTAAACTTTCCAACCAACTCATCACCCTCTAAATTTTGGCATCACCACAGATGGAGAATCTCTGCAGACGAAGGGCCCCAACCCAGAAAACAAGCACAACATGCCTGTGAATCTGTCTCCGTCACCTAAGCATAGTATGATCATGAGGGAATGTTACAATAGAGCAAGTAATCCTAAACAGATGAAGGACCAAATTATTCTAATGGTGAGATGTAGGCATTCCCAACCATGATTGAATAAGGTTTTGGGTAATTAAATTCAATTACGAACCGGTGGCTGCAAGCAATTGATTTGCATGCACAGCATTCTTGCATACATATAGAGACTGCGGACCATATTTTCTATAGTTATCACAACTGATAGATCTTGGGAGGCCTTCAATTATCACATACAACTCACCATCAATGATACGGCAGTCCCAAAACTTGTTCCCTGGCCTGACCTAAGCAATATTGTTAGGTGGAACTTCTCAATCTTGTGTGGCATGCAGCAGCTCTCTTTGGAGCAAATGTGATGTAGGACGGAACTCAATGGTCAGAAAAATTGACTCTGCATCAGAGATGATGATGGCCAGCAATTGAGGTCGAGCTGAGTGCAAGGACGATGGGTCACTACATTTGATGTAGGCCTGGGCTTAGATCTATAAATTTCTTATTTTCTCTTACTTTTCTCTATTTTCTCTCTCTTTTTTTCTCCACAAGATATTTCTCTTTTTCTCCATGCCTTCTCTTCTTTCTTTTCTTATTTTTTTCTCTGCTTTTTTTCTTTTTATGTTTTTTGCTACAGTAGCTACTAGGAGAATAAACATAGAACTAAAATACAATAATATGAGAGAGAGAGAGAGAGAGAGAGGGCACGATGGTAGGGGCGGGATGGTCCCCACAGTGGCAATGGCCGCGTGTGTCGACCGGTCATCGCGGACGTGTGAGAACAGGCGGGGAGACGATCCACAGTGTCATGGGAGAAAATGCACCATGTCAGGGGGAGGAAAACTTAATGACATAAAAGAAAGAAAAAAAGTAAATGAAGGAATTGTGTGGAATGCGGTGGAGGGGGAAAGAAAGGCAACTAGAGATCTGAGAGAGGGTAAGAGAATTGAGTGGGCAACACGGAGGAGAAAAAGAAGAAAGGAACAGAGAAGGTGGGGTTTGGACTCACACCAGAAGGATTAAAGGGAGGGGTTTCGACGTCTCATTAGAGGAAGAAGAGAGGAGATTGAACATCTCGTCAGAAGAAGAAACACACGGCGGTGCTGTAATATTTTTTTTTGACCTAACCATTGATTAACCCTAATTAGGGTTAGCACTTCTTTATTTATAGAAACAAAAATTTACAAATAGACTCTTTCTTATTTTTACTTTCACATTAAAATATCCTTACTCTTAAAATAAATAAGAAATATAACATAATAAAATAGACTCTTGACTAAATCTTAACTCACCTGATAACTCATAATTTATTGAAATAAAAATAATCACAAATTGTCAACAAAAATATAAAAAAAATAAAAAATTGATCCTCAACGTTGATATCTTTAACGGTTCCCGATAGATTAGAATCATATTTTGTACATCTGCCGAGTTCCCCCGCGTCAAAATGGGTTTAAAATGGGTTTCAATACACATGTGGGAAGAAGAAAATGGCAAGAAGCAGGTGGGCCAATCAGATGTTGGTTGCTGTAAACCCTGTTGCCCAACACACTAGTGGGGGCAGATCTACCACTGCTTAATCCATGCCATCTTCTGATCCATGCCATCTTCTGACTTAGAGAACATGTCCATGCATGTCTATAATACACATCCCCCATTATGGAGACTCATGGGTCTTTCATATTATATTCAGATGAATCAGATCTCGGTGGTGACCACGCACTTTCTGAAGTCTCTGTAAAAAGGCCCACCTTTCCTCGAAAACATAGCAAACATTAATGATGAGGATTAAATTATACGGTCATCATTATTTACGTTCCAAAGCTTTGCCACTAAAAGGGATGTGTATATGATAGACGTGCAGAGTGAATGATTAGATATGGGGTTCGGATAGATGCAAAATTCTCATTTCTCTTGTGTGTACATTTTGCACGATGGAATTGCATCCCTTAAGATACCAATAGGGGGGTCGTTTGAATGGTATGTGAAATTCACGTCTCCTTTTTGTCACTTTTATTTTGCATGATTAAACGATTCCTTTTTTATGATAGGATTGTTTGCATACACGTAAAAAATAAAAAAAATATGATTTCTCTTATGTCTATTCTGTTTGGCATGATTAATAAATGAGTAATATTTTGTGCACCGAATACGGTGCATAAAGTTTAACTCAAATTACAATCCTCGCTCTTATTGACTCAAAAAAAATTTAAATGACTATTTTCGTCTTAAAAAAGATATCCCGCGTCAGACCGGTACGATCCCGTGTCAGATCCGTTCGGTCCACTTTTTCGCTCGACGAAAAAATACATGAGTGAAATATTTTGTAAGACTAAAATATTTTATTATATGTACGAAACATTTAGTATAAAATTAAAATATTTTGTTAGATTTTATTTTTATAACAAAATGTTTTATTTATGTAGTGTTTTATCCTTATAACAAATATTTCGTTCACGTAATAAATATTTCATTTTTATAAAATATTTTATTCGTTCACTTTTATAGTCAAATAAAATATTTCATTCTTATAACAAAATATTTCATTTCTATAATAAAATATTTCAATCTTACAAAATATTTCACTCTTGTGTTTTTCCACCTAGTGAAAAAGTGAGTCGGACGAAGAAGGTTGTTGAGATAGATGTAAATTTCTAGCCTCTGGTGTCTACTTTATTATGAACGATTTTTTTTTCTTTTGGCACGACATGCTGAATGATGAAATCCAGCTTCTCCGCTTTATTAGTTTTAAGGAAAGAGAAGCATAATCGAATTTCAGAAGACTTCGGTCTACCCTGGTTTCAAAGCTGGGAATTTCAAGAGTCTAGTAAACCCATCACTTTGCAACAATCCAAACAAACTCTGTAGGACCCGTTTGAAATCTGATTAGTATTAACGGCAACCGATTAGTAAAATCCCCGTAAAGAATACATTTACCCACAGTTGCCGTCGAAGGGATTTGGAAAAATGGAGATTCTCGGGTGATCAGCATCATCAGGATTTAAACTCGCCGTCTTTTCTTCCACTCTCTCCCCAGTGGTCAGTGTGAATGCGAAGAAAAGCCACGATCATGACCCGAACACCCGAAGGGACACGCAAGGGGCCTCATGGTGGCAAGTGGCACGCTAGTAGCAGTAACAGTAACCAGTAGGGAATCTAATCTCGCCGGTCAACTGTTCCAGGGGTCTCAAATGGTGGCTCTATGACGGCAAGGTGAGGGCATGAAATTTTGGATTTTGTAAATATAATATTCTTTAAAAATAAAATTATATGATAGTTTAGCTTATATATATATATATATATATTAATTAATATTACACGTATTAGTGTGATAAACTTCTATTAAAATATTGATGACAAGAATTAGCGTACCATTGGGACGAAAGGAACGGGGCAGACCGAGTCCACCCAACCTCAATCAGCTCAGGTCAAGACATCCAATTAGGCGTGTTTTAATTTATAATTCCTTCTTTGCAAAATGACTCAGAATTAACTCGTTACCGCATCATGTACTGGTTTCTCCGTGATATGATACTAATCATCCAACTCAAACATATATAGTAAGGTTCAGCAAACTATGATCCATAAAATATTTCTCGTTCTTCGTCGTCTTCCTCGAAGAAATTTTGATGATTTGGTAATATGACAAGGGCACAGATGATACTTAATTCATGTATGGAGAGTATATATACAAATATAAATCTAACATAGATTCATCTTAATTTTATTTTAACTAATAAGGGATTTCAGGAGAGGGATGGATGGCGAGGCCGCGAGGGGTGGGGTGGAGCCTCTTGGCCTTCAAGTTCAAGTAAAAAAAAAAAAATCATTTTCCCAAAAAATCCTCAATTGGGAGGCTCAGGCAGCATCAAAGTCTTGAGAGGCCCGGACTCCACCTGCATGAAGCTCTTCCATATTGCCTCCCTCCCCTCTCCTCCCCTCCCCACCCCACACCCACCAGTTTGATGGTCGGGGTCCCCTCCAAGATCCGATTTTGATCTGATTGCCCAACAGGTCTCTGCGCCTGTGCCCGCGGATTCCCTTCAAAATTCCATCTTTTCCCGTGTTCAGCTTTCTGGGTTCTCCCAAGATCCAGTGTTGGCTTCTGCAGCTGGTGGTGGGTGGCAGATTCTTCGAGGATCCAGTCAGTCACTGGTGGGTTCTCCCCAGAACTCTCGGCTTTGGAATCTGCTTGCCTGCTACAAGGGGGCCTCTCTGGGGATCCCCCTCGGATAACCAGGTCAACAATGGTAGATTCTCGCTTCCTTATCACCTTCTCCAAGCCCTCCGATCGCCGCCGCAGGTCTGCCAGCCCCCCCATGCCTGATGCCGCCCCCCCTTTGGCCACGACCGGCAACCAATTGGCACTGCAGCCCCTGAGGAACAGGAAGAAGTCTATGACAGCGAACACGGCAAAGATCTCCCCTTGCCACTGGTCCCATGGGGCGGCGGCGGATGTGGTGATCCTCGTAGCCGTCCTGTTCGCCTTTGGATTCCTGTTGCTGCCTTATCTTCAGCTGTTCTATCATGGGGTCGCCGGAGTTGGCGTCACCGTGCTTGCGGAGCTGAGAGACGACTCGCTCGAGCTCCCGATGGCCTGGTTGTTCGTCGTCTTGTGCTTCTTCCTGCTCACCGTGGCCGTTTTCGTGGCGTTCCTCTGCAGTACCAGTGGCAGGAAGTGCAGTAACCCGAATTGTCGAGGCCTGCGCAACGCCGCCGAATTCGACATAATGATCGAGACGGAGGAGCGCATGAAGAATTCAAGCTGCCCAGATGGTAAAGACGGCTCCGGACGGCTCTTCTTCGAGTTGAACGAGGGTCACCACCGAGAACTGGAAGCGGAATTGAAGAAGATGGCGCCTCCAAGAGGGCGGGCTATCCTGTTGTTCCAGGAGAAGTGCGGGTGCTCTGTAGGAAGATTGGTGGTCCATGGCCCCAAGAAGATCCGGAGGGTCAAGAAGTGAAGAAGAAGAAGAGGAAGATGTAGTGTAGATAGGAAAACTGGGGCCTTATCAGCACGGTTAAATAAGTGGTGGCATAAGGGCTATATAGATTTTGAATAACAAGCATATGTATTGGTATACAAAAGAGAAAAACATACCCATTCTCTTCCCTATGCACTTGTTTCTCTTACACTTTACAAAAACTCCTTGTTGATGACTTAAAACATTCATGATTTATTTAATGTCAGTATCCTGCAAAATGGTCTATTTAACTGCTTTGGGTTATAAATGTTGGATGGAGGTTTCTCTTTTCGTCTCCTTTTCTCCTCTAGCTTGTTATGTTTTCTTGTCATTATTACTATGAAATAGCAGCTTGTTTGCTTATTAAATCTTCAACGTTCTTGAATATTCCAGGATTAACTTTTTGTGCATTTCCTGCCCCTGATCGATAGTATGGCTCCCCATTTCATGAACTCAATCCAGGAAGGTCGCCTATCCTCAGCATAATTGTCGTTAAAAACAGATTCTACTTTTGGCATTAGGTACTTGTGATTTGAGAATCTATTACAACCACTACCAAAACATTGAAGCATAATTAGATCCAATAATGCTCATATCTGGCGGCTACACTTGTAATGGTAAATCTATGCTTCTGACCATGAGCTTGGGAGGGGTGTATAATAAGTTGTCAAGTGAGATTTATGTGATGACTTTGGTCTCTCATCGCAAGATCTTGACCAGCTTATTCTTCTCATTTAGTCATTGTAAAGTCCTTTAGTCAATTCATGCTAGTTACTGGAATGTGGAAGCCTTCCAGATGCTAGGCAGTGAAGTAATATGCTGGCTACCAACTAACAGTATAGGACTGAATCAGACTCTGAACTATGATCTATACATGTGCACATATCCACACACACACGAGCAATAACATGCTTTTATCCACTGTCGTTATCCAATGTTGATGAAGCACCCATTTTGTTTTTCTCCCCTAAAAGAATGTACCGCATAAGCAACAACATACTTCTACTCACTCCACTGTTGATGAAATACCCATTTTGCTTTTGACCCACACGAGCAATAACATGCTTCTATCCACTGTTGATGAAGCACCCATTTTGTGCACCCCCCCCCCTTCTAAAAGAATGTATTGCATAAAAGTACTATGCTTCTATACACTGTTGATGCAGCACCCATTTGCCTCTTATCCCTAATAAAATGTATTGCATTATGATCCAGGGAGCTCACACACAAAAACAATAACATGCTTCTATCCACTGTTGATGAAGCACTGTTTAACTCACAGAATTTTACGGATAATTAATTTACGGGGGGAGGAGATAAAAGAGACAAAAATATTCGAGACATGCACGTTTGTTTATTGGCATGCACATAAGAGCCGGTTACGGCATATAAGTTCAATATTCCGTGAATTGAGTTTATCAGACGATTAGGGTTCGGGTACTGGATAACTCCCCATCGACCGCAGTCGGTGTTTATTTATATCGGTACGAGTCCGAATACCCTTGATTAACTGTCAAAGAAAATCTATCATTTACATAAAGTTAGTTGTGATGCTGAAGGCATTGCCCTAAGCGCTAAGTCGTGCGAGGCGATGCCCAGTATTGAGAATATTTCAGGAAGGACTACGGGCTTAACCGACGTAGTTACGAGGATCAAGGTAGATCCCCAAATTCGAAACGTCAGAGCTCGAGGCCACTATGTGTTGGCCATTCGACCTTTATGAGGTTAACTGAGCCTCGAAACTCCATAATTATCTTTGCAGGATGTGAACCATGGTATTTTGCAACACGAGCGTTCACAAGATTCTGTAGAATCATGCTCACATGGCCACTAGTATATTTCATAAAATATTATAAAGTGCACAAGACATTGCAAGTGCATTTCACGAGTACAGACTTGTCGACAAGTTTTTCCGATTACACATGACCCTTCGTTCATAGGCAATCAAGGTTTTGGTTGTACATGACCCTTTGTTCACAGGCAATCAGGGCAATTTCGGACCTATCATGGGTATCTCTACAATTCTCCACTTTTGGTGGTATTTTTGCAGTTTTATCTCCTTTCGGGGCATTTCTGCAATTGTCCCGTCATCGGGGGTATTTATGCAATTTGTCCCGACCAAAGATATTTTAGTAACATCTGGACTGAATAGGAGTTTTTATATAAACTTGGTAATAGACGCAAGTCCCTCATTGGGGAAGACCCGTTGACCATAATCTCTTCGGAGATTGTTTCCCCTTCTTAAGCTCTCATGAGTTGGGGCCCAGCTTCGCGCATCCATCAGCGCAGCGTCGGGGATCAACCTTAATTGTACAGCAGCGCGTCCATCAGCACAGCTCGGAGTCAATCAGGGTTTTAATTGTACACGACTCTTAGCTCACAGGCGGTTAGGGTTTTGATGGTACATGACCCTTTGCTCGCAGGCAATTAGTGTTTTGATTGTGCATGATCCCTTGGCTCATAAGCAATTAGGGCTTACACAAGTGTCTTCATCATATCCAGGGTGTTTGCATAACCACATCGCCGGACTTTAAAGATTTCTTCACATAGGGAGATTTTCTCTAGATTACACAATTCATAAAAGGGTTGTGATGCACATAGAGTTTGTAGCATACACTCACAACACAACCACAGCCACCACCCGAGCACAAAACCTAGGGAGATGGGCCTTCAAAAGAAACACAAGCACAATTTTGTTTGCTGCCTAAATTTGGTCTGTTGCGGTTGCAGCTGTTGTATGCTGCTGTCGCAGCTGTTGTGTGCTGCTATGGCAGCCAATTTTGTTACTGCTATTGTTGCAGCTACTTTGTGTAGCTGTTGCAGATGTTGCGGTGCTGTTATTACAGTTATTTTGTGCTGCTGTTGCAGCTGATTTGGTTGTCATTGTGCTGCTAGAGCTTTACTGAAATGGCCAGACAAGCTATCTCAATATGGGATCTCCCAGCAATTGTTGGTGTTGCTGTCAAACACTTTTGCTTGCTGCTGTTGCATCTGTCTGATGCTGCTATGGCAACTGTCGGGCTGCTGTTGCGGCTATTGGGCTGCTGCTGCAGCTGTTATTCTTAGCTGTTGATGTTGCTATTGTGTTGCTGTTGCTGTTGCTGCTGCTCTTGTTAGCTGCTGCTACTATTTTATTTGATGTGCTGTTGCAGCAATTGTTGTAGTGCTGCCATTGCAGCTGCTATTCTTGTAGTTGCTGCTACCATTGGGCTGCTGCTATTGTGCTGCATTGCCTTTGAGCTGCTGCTGTTGTGTTCCTACAGCTGCTCCTGAGTTGTTGCAGCTGCTGCTGCTGTTGCAGAGTTGCTAATGCTACTTCTGTTAGCATGTTTTTGCTGGCCTTCAATTTCCAAATCAGTGAATTGTATGCTCACTAGGGTAAAATATCTTTTTAAGGCTTAATTAACCTTATTTGAACCCAATCCCATGAGTTAATAGGGTGGAACCGGGGCAGAAAAACCCCCCTAGGGGTTAGAACCGGGGCAAACCCCCTTGGAGGGGGTTGGGGGTTGACCTGGGGCAAACCCACCCAAGGGGAGGGTGGACCCGGGGCAAACCCCCAAGGAGAGGGTGGACCCAGGGTAAAGTGGTAAACCCCCCCTTTTGGGGGTGGACCCGGGACAAACCCCCCTTTTGGGAGTGGGCCAGGGGCAAACCCCCCAAAAGGGGGTGGACCCGGTCCTAAACCCCTAAAATGGGTAGAAAAGGGTTGGCTACCCCTATAAATAACCTATTCATTTATTATTTTTACTTTTTGTGTGTTATTTTCTTTTTGTCTCCAACAAGCACATATCTTGTTTTTTTTCTCCATAAAAGAATGTATTGTGTTATGATCCAGGGAGCTTATGGCTATTTACTCCACTAAAAGGGGACCAAGATAAAGCCATCGGCAGATTCAGGAAGTGTACAAGAGCAGGAAAGGGGACAGACAAATCAATATATTTGGTCCAAGTTTGCCATTCCTAGTTTATATAGCCTCACAAGTCCATGCCCGCAAATTGGGAGGCTCTTCCCTGATTTGTAAACCCTGAGAATTATGGCATCAGCTCCATGGTGTTGCCAGTGCATCTGCCAAACCATTTGTTTCCAGGAAAACATGCTAGCTCTTCTATGTCTGTCTAGAATAGTTTGATTTCTCTCCACTACTGTAAGGACCTCCATAGCAGACTGGCTTCTCCCTGGAGGGAGATCAGCACCGACCTGGAGTCTATTCAATGAAATCCAGCGAAATACCCAGAGACAAATCCTCAGGACCTCAGGGCAGTTAGACGAGGTTGAATTTCAGCAATAAGACTGGAGCAGAAACCTAAGTGAATGGCAAATCCCAAAATGAGAATTTCATCACTATCTTGCAGCACACCATGCTTGGCTCTCCCTGGATTACACTTTGAAGCCCCATTTACATTAAACTTCAAGGTCTCAAATGATGGGCTCTGCCATGTAACAAGTAATGACAACTTCATCATGTGGCAGAAATTAGTACCACCCCTCAAAAGCCAGTTGTAGACATCCCTTTATCAGGTTCCTTGGGTTTAAACATTGAGGATAGTGATTTCCAACCTGCGTAGGTTCTAATGCTCTTCTACAGCTGCATATGAATGCCCTCAAACACCACTTCGTTCCTTGCTAACCAGATAGCCTGCAGATGAGCATAGGAAGAGTGCAGTGAGAAATTTGTTTCTGAGCTTTAATCCTTTTCACAGAGCATTTGCTCCCACTGCAAGAGTCTAATCAGTAGTCCTCTGATAAGCAGTGTTTATGAACCGGGTCCGGAGGATAAGTCTTGATCTTTCCCAATGCATTAATATTAGATACTTCTCTTCTCGGTGCCTCCTCCACTGGAATGAAAAGAGTAGAGGCAGTCAGATCACCTAGATGAAGACCACTTGAAGTCTTGAAGAAGCTGTGGGCAGATCTATTAAATAGAATAGAGGATCAGCAGCTTAAGATCATGGCATGCACATAAGATATGAACTGGGGATGAGAACAAAACCATGTAAAAGCATTTTTGAGGAAGCCTCAGTCCAATCGGTTATAGGCCTTTACCATATGTAGTTTAACAATCAGTTTGCTCCTCTACTCCATTGATCAATTTTCTGGACCATAGTCTTGAGCCTGAAATATATTTAGCAGAATTCTCCTCCCATACAAAAATGCACCTTGATTCTCAGAAGGTATGGAAGAATGCCTGTCAACCTGTCATTAGGAATCCTGAGATGATTTTATAACTAAAACTGCAAAGACTCACTGGGTGGAATTCCTCGACTATTTGAGGATAATTGATTTGGCATGAGAACAAGAAAATAGATGTACATGCCCAAGGGGATCTTGGTTGGCAAACATCCATGCTAATAATGTCCAAACTTGACGTGAGAAAACATTCTGAGGAGCCATCCACCCCTGGAGTCTGGGGGAAGACTGAGCACCGCCATTTTGACTTGATAGGGGGAGAGAATAATGGTGAGAATGATATGTTCGTCTTCTGAGACAAGATGAGAAATGTGATCCAGTTGCTCCTCATCCAAAGAATCATGGTCAGCTTTTAATATTTTTTTAAAGCAATTAGTCAACATGCCTGAAGTAACAGCCGCATCTTCACATAGTTGGTGGTCCTCATTCTTCAGAATCCTGATATATGTTGCACTGTGCTTGCTTTGGACAACAGCATGAAGATACCCTGTATTGTTGTCCCCTTCCCAAGCAATTGTGCATGAGCTTTCTATCAGTAAAACACTCACTTGATGTTGCACGGATGCCAGTTGGACCTCAGGCCTTCAATCTTAAATAGTTTATTCATCACTTATTCATTGCAATAGCTCTTTGTATTCCTCATGCTGTTGATTCTTCTTCATGATTCTGTAAATTTCTGAAGTAACCTGTAATAGGATGATGCCAACTCTCATAATAGAAATTCTGTTATTACTCTCAGAGGCACCTCTTGCCCCCATTGTCAGCTCCTGAACTCATTGATCATGTGAAACACAGACTTAAATTGTGTATGAAACTGCAATATTAAACTAACTGACTGTTCCTCTGAAATGTTTCCTTTAAATGAGATCACATTGATGTATGATAAGTCCCCCAAAGAGTACTCTGCACAAATTCATGGTATAGTAAAGGCTTACTGGAAAAGGTACCAAAGACTTTTTTGTTGGGAAGTTACGAAGGGATTCTTCAATAGATGTTTTATTAGTTTTTCAATGTTACATCAACTCCCCATTCTGTGAATTAAGCCTCTCGTTTGCTAAAGGGGAAATGTCTTGGCATCAGGTTATCGAGAAAAATATGAAGCTATAAAGAAGAAAGTAGCATGACACGGAACTAGTGATTTATGGGAGAAATGCCTGGTTAGCAGACAATGAAACAAGGTATGGAAAAGGAGATACAAACATATGAAATGAGATGGCACATGTTATAAAGATGGATAGCATCATCTGTGTCATCTTAGCTTCAAGAAAAGAAATAGGGAAAATTACTTAGAAGGCCAGATTTATTGTCCAGGCCCTGGAGGTGGTATCACTGCTATCATCCATCCAATATCCCCTTCTGACCAACTTGATGTTTCTATCTGTTGGTATGCTTGTCCTCGAACAACTTGGAACGATGTGATGTGGAGGCATTTATATCAGCTTTTTCATAGTGTTCTTAGGGCGTGTTTGAGAACCCGTCTGCCCTGGATCATCTTTGGAGAATCCCTCCACCGTACTGGCCACTTTACAGGAGGTGGATTATCATTATTGCAAAATCCCCCGAAGCTCCTCCTTCCCAGCTTTTTGAGATTCGGGAGAGGGAGCGATCATGTGTCTACAATCTCTTTCCAGTTGGATTTTTCGCAGCACAGAAGTCAAGACACAACTCTGGGGATTAGGTAACGCTAAAACATTGTTGGGGATTCCAAATGATTGGAATCCTCGCTCAACAGGTTCTCAAATGAAGCCAGCCATCACAAGAATGCAGCTTTGGGCTTCCTTTTTCTGATGATTGCATGTCTAGTCCACAGGTTGATGTTTGTCAGACTGTTCTATCTTCGAGACTTCTGCATTTCTTCTTCCAATTACTCCTTTTACCTCCTCCAATTTGGATGGTTGCGTTGAATGCCACAAATGGGACATGTTGAAGGTCCTGTACTGGTGAAGAACTGAATCGTTTCAATATGCCGAGAGCCTGAGAGGATGTGCCTTCTCGTTTGTTGATTCACATCATGCATGTTTAACACGCACCATATGATAACCTCACTAATTAATTGGTTGTCAGCTGTATGTCATCCAGACGTGTGCACTAGTGTGTTTGAGTCTTTTAAGTGGATGCCTATAGCTAAACTCTTTACCCGATTCCTTGGGCCACGTTCTCATCTTCTTTGTACGCCTTTTTTTTGTTTGTTTGGAAGATCAACTTGTTAGGGCTCATAATTAGTGATGGGTACCTTTCCAAGTGACTTTTGATTCGCACCTGTAAGTGGAGCTCTCAGCATCATCCTGGAATCCACTTTGCTTGTTTGTTGAAAGAACTAAAGCAGTAAAGTAGTTGAAAGTACATCATCAAGTGGGGTAAAGAAAGGCACTTCAAATGCTCACATTTCTACGGGTTACAAAGTTTTTTTTTTTGTCAGGTATATGTACCCTTCCTGTATTCTAATTCTTATAAATATTGATAGAACAATTGTTTAGAAAGAACATGGGAGGAAGGAAGGAAGGAAGGAAGGAATGCTCTGATATTTTGTCAGCGAGGACATAATTAATGTCTTTGTTTTGATTATACAAAGATGCACGGGTAAATGTAGCTGTACGATTTACTATCTTTTTGGACAACTTTAAGGCAATGATGTGGGATGAAGGTAGTCAGTGGTGCCATCAAGTGGAGGACCTAAAGAGACAGAAGGGAGGTGATGCTCCCGGACAATTTCAAAGAGCGTCATCCCCTGAGATGATTTCTGGTGCAGGTTGGTTGAGTTAAATTTGCTGGCTGGCTGGCCGGCTGGCTTGCTATGTTAGACTTGGTCTGTTGTGGATGTGGTGAGGTTTTTTCCCCCTAAAAACCTATACCTACTGCATAAACGTTGACATGCTTTTATGTCTTCCCTTTGACGACCTAATCCTATACTGCAGATGGCAATCTGTGTATAAAATACCCTTTCAAACGAAAAGGAATTGTAAAGAAGTTCAGGTACAAGGATCTGTGGAGGGTATTTAGAGGCATATTTGGTCCACCTGTTGAAGCCGGTGGGATTCTCTGTGGATCACCTTAAAAAAAAGTCGGGTAGCGACTGATCTAGTGGGCAACAACTGCATCTGAAAAAGTTGGCAAAGCTCATGCTTAAACGTAGAACGATGTGTTCTGAGCAGGCTCTAAATTAAGTTCAAGTCTATGCCCATTCTACTTCAGATTTTGTAGTCAGCTTATGATAGAACTGAACTTTTGCGGTCCCATTGCCATTGTTTGGGTAGACAAACTCTGTTGTTCTAAAGTAAGCAGTTGCGGTCTCACACTCATGGTTCGTTGACTCGGTCCGAGTCGGGGCGACTCGGACAGATCTACTCAAATCTACAAAAATCCGTGATAGGATCCAGTCGACCGAGTCGCTCCTCCCTCCCTCTCTACCCTTCTTTGCAACCTTCTAGGTGTGTTTCGGCAAGAATTCGACAGTGGCGGCGAGGATCCGGGGGTGGTAGACGAGATCCGGCAATGGCGTCGATGATCCGGCCAAAAGGGACGTTGCCGGCTACGGTGGGGGACTGTCAGGGTTGGGGCGGGGGCGTCGGGGTGGGGGGCTGGGGGGGGCATCGCGGTGGGGGAAGAAACCGCCACCGGGGTGGGAAGCGGCCGAGTCAGCCCGAGTCGCATGCGACTCGGGCGTACCGTACCAGATTAGAGCGATCCCGATCAGATCCTGGTCCGGTACGGATCACCGAGTCGACGAACCTTGCTCACACTATGTAGCTTTAAATGGCAAGTGAGGATTGAGAGTGGCAAGTTTGGGTGATCTGATCTAATAAATTGGGTTATTTTAGATTAGTGTTTTCTCTTCTTTTTTTTTTTGTGGTGGAGGGGGGGGTGGGTGGGGAGGGGAGGAGGTGCCCCCCCCTGGTCGTGTTGGGGGGTTGGACAACCTGATCCAACCCTACTCCCACAATCTTGAGCAAAACAGTAGATCACAATATGCTTGTAGAGATATTCTAATGTAATCATCTAGTGTCAATTATAATTTTTACTTTTATTTATTTATATTAAAATAAATAAAAAATAATTTTATTTTCTTACATTGGGAAATTTTGAGAGAGAGAGAGAGAACTCAGAATCCACTGGTTTTAATTGGACTCAAATCTCGATCAACCTGACCTGACCGAATTCGATCTTGGTACCAAGATGGAATTATATGCCTCTCTTTGATATGAATTTATCCCCCACTTATCTCGGGGGTAATTTTTTTTAATTTTATTTTTAACTTTTACATGTCAAACAAGTTATCTAAATTTAACTCGAACATATTATTCCAACTCCTAAAGGAGAACAAGTTAACCTTTTTATGTCCATTTACTCTCTCTCTCTCTCTTCTCTCTCACACTCTCATTTATTTATTAAAATATTAAAATAATTATTTTATATCTATTTCTCTCCCTACATTATCTTTCTCTCACTCTCATTTATTTATCAAACATAAAATAATAATAATAATAATAATTTGATATTTATTTTAATATCTATTTGAGATATTATTTATTAAAAAATTATAATAATGTTGATATGGAAGGCTATTTAACTCAATCTGTGGAGTTAACTCATTTTATCTCTCTCAATACAACCAAAGTAAGTGAAATAAAAGAGGAGTTAACTTCATTTAACTCGAAGGGATAACTCATTACTCGTCAAAATAAATGGGATTAAGTGGAGGGGCAGACTAACTCACTAGAGATAACCTTCATTTTAACTATCCATCTATCAAAGGGAGACTATAGGGAGCTGAGTTAGGATATATAGATATTCGGGTTACGATTGGAATGGTTAAATTGAAAATCAAATTAGGCTTTGGATTAGAATTAAAGATCCAGTAAGTTGTAACACGATTTGGATTAGAGTTAACCCCGACAGGATCTGATTCAACCGGAACTGTAAACTTAGTTAGAACTTGGAAACGTGAGAGAATGCCAGCCGTATTTATGCAGCTTCCAATGGGGAGCAGTTTTAGACTTCAAAAAGTTTCTACCCAATTTTAATTCTGAGGAGATGACTTTAGGCTCTTGAAATTATTTTACGTAATCTTTTGATAGTAAACATGCCTTATCAGTTTGATTGGAATGATACAAACCACCAATGTTACATTTAACATGGAAGCAAGCAACATGGAAGCAGAAGAGAGAGAGACTTTTTTTTTAAGGGTGAAAGAGGAAGGGGAGGGGGGGGGGGGAATAAAAGAGGAAAGGATATTGGATATCTATAAATGATCAAAACCCATGTCACAATGTTGTCATATGGTGTATATATATTAACTTTATTATGCAAATAAATCATTCTAAAATAAATCAATGATTCCAAAACATCAAATTTTAATAAGAGAGGGGAGGGGGGAGGCGTTCGTGACACTGACATGCCACCACTTTGTTTGGTTGGGCATCTTAACATCCACACAGGGTCATGGGTCTGAAAAGGAGGACAGGAGGAGGGCCAGGTCTTCAGGGCAAAGATATTCCTCCTCCCCCTTCCACACTGGATTCCAATGATCCACACGCGCAACACGGTGCCAAACAATGTGGCTGTGTTGTTGCAACCACCAACTTTCTCAGATTGGGTTTGTTTGCCTCCTCGTGGCCTTATTTATTATTATTATTTTTTTCTTATTGGGCTGCAGGGGAGACCCGGCCAAGCATCACTTGGGAAGCACAACAAAGCGTGATTCCCACGGGACCATGCCATTCTCCCACTCTCATTTGAATGTAACATAACTAGATGAACAGTCCCCATTAAAACCCCCACCCCACCCCACCCCACCCCACCCTTTTTTACCCCTCCTCCCCTCTCCTCCCCCATGGAGTAAGGAACAACGATAAGGGGGGGCCAGGTGTTTATGAGTTTTTCTGTGGTTTAGATTCTTTGATTCCCTCCCTCACCACAAAAAGCGAAAAGGCAATCTGCCACCATCCATCCCCCTTCAAAAAAAGTGCAGGGCCCCCCCCCCTCCCCACCCTCTTCTTGACATTTGGATCGTTTCACTTCTTGTTGTTGTGGGGGTACTACACAATCACAGAACAAAGAGGAAGAAAGACAAAAAAAAAGGAGGGGAAGGAGGAAAACAGACACAAAAAAGCAGCCAATTTTCTTTCATTCCAATCTCTGTTTTGGAATGGAAGTGAAGTTGCACAATCATTGCATTCCATGTGTTGGGTTGTACCATTTTTATTCTTTCTCCATCGAAGGAGAGATACAAGAAGGCAGATGGTCATATGGATGCCTATGATCAAGGAATTGGGGGTCAAGTCGGGGTGAGTATTATTCATGTTCAACTCGAAAATTAAATCGATCCAATAGATTTGTTTCGGTTTGATTTGAGTTGAAATTTTTAAAAAAAAATTGTTTGAGTTCAACCGTATTGCAAATTTTAGTTTAGTTTCGTGTTATTTTATTTTGAAGTTTGAGAAATCATAGTAAATCGATAACCTAAATTTAAAGATATTTTTATCAAGTTAATATAAGTGTATATATAACTATAAATCTCAATTTCAAAAGTCCAATCCCCACCATCCTGACGAAGTTTATGACTCTATGAAATAAGTTTCAAATCAACTTCTATTTTACTGTAATTGAAGTTTTTAACTTTTTATGCGAAAATATCATGGAGCTTGCTCTACAAGTCGTAACTTATATTTCTTTAATATTTACTTTATTAGGTAGAAATTCTTTTGCCCTATCTTTCTCTACTCATTGTTGAATCCAATCTAATTGGTAAAAAGAGACATTAGTATAGTTCAAACTAAACCAAATCAAACAAAATCGAATTAATTTAGTTTGATTTCAAAATAGTTCGGTTTAGTTTGATTCGGGTTGAGCCCTTAATTTGATTCAGTTTGATTTGAGAAAAATTCTCTTCAAAATAAACCAAATCAAACTGTGCTCATCCCTAGGGATAAAAAAATGTCAAGATTTTTTTTTGTTTGCCTATACACTTTTTTTTAATCAAAAGCCTTACCTAGTGATTAGTTGGAGAGTGCTCCCCAATCCGGGATACACTTCCCCACCTAACACCAAGGGGGTGTATTATTGATAACTGAAGAAGAAAATATTTACAATAATCGGATGCTAGGCATACCTAACTTATCTAACCTACCATCACCTTTGACCGAATTAGGAAAAAGAGACCGTCGACTACAGCATGACCTAGGGTTTGTCATACACTATTACCTGTACACTCTTACCTAGGGTTTGTCATGCCACACCGGATCGGTGACTATCGCAAATACAATATCGTGCCAGTCAAAAATTAGTATATTGGTATATCAGTACACCCTCAATTCGATACTATTATTTTAATAAAATTTTGTTTTTAATATAATATTACTCTTTTGATAAAAAAAGAAAAAAATCTCATGTGTCGGCACATTGCCGTACTACGTTGTATACAGTACTGCTAGAGCACTCACACGGTGGGTGCGGACAATATCACAAACCTTGATCGTATCAAAAGTAAAATTATGTGAGGATTTTATCTCATAATTATAATTGTATGTATATCTCTTATGCAATAAGTTAATGTCACATATGCTTTTATGTTAACCTTTCGTCAAAACATTCATGAAATATTTCCTCTTCTTTGCCATCTCCCCTTGATAGATTTTAACCATTTATTAATAGAGTATGTCAACGAGGGCATTTGTTTTACTCAACTCACATAAGAAGGGCATACATGGAAATGCAAATCTAGGGTAAATTCTCACACAATTTTATGTCTAATGGTCAATTGGGCATGTATGCAAAAAAAAATAAATGTAGAATAATAAACACCAAACTTTTCTCCTTTTTGTTTTTATTTTTGTTTTCTTTTTATCTGCCTCTTGACTCTTGAGGCAGGAATATTGACACTGTTCTGCCTTTTTATTTCCCCTTTCCTGCACCAGAGATTCTCCTCCAACCCCAGGGTCAAAGATGTGAAAAAAGGGGCAATGGAAAACCATGTGGCAGAAGAAGGGGTGGCATGGCGTGGAGAGAAAGGAGGAGGAATCACAGCTCTTGCACATATTCTTCAGCACAAAAACCAGCTTTGCTTCATACACGGAGAAGAAGACCAAGTAAAAAGTCCAGAACTGCCGAGGGAGGAGGGGAGTTGTGGCCCCCCTGTCGTGCCTGCGCGTGCTTTGCTTTATATGCTGAGGTGTGCAGAGGAGGTAGCAACCAGAAGGGAACCCCCCCCCCCCCACCCCCTGCCCTCACCTGCCTGCCCACTTCTTGCCGTGTTCTTCCTGCGATTGGTGAGAGGCGTCGACGACGGCCGAACGGAAGCAGCTTTGCAGGAGATGGAGGATGCCCAGGTGCGGGTTCCGTCGCAGCATGCCAGGTCCAGGCTCAGATGGACCAGGCAGCTCCATGGGCGCTTCGTAGAGGCGGTCTCTCTGCTTGGAGGAGCCAACGGTAAGAAGATGATCGTAGCATTGCAGCTGCCCGGTTGTCATGTCTTCTGATTGGGTTTTGATTTGCATGCGTGTGTGTGTTTGATTTGCAGAGGCGACGCCCAAGTCGGTGAAGAAGGCGATGGGCATCCCGGGTCTCACCTTGTACCATCTCAAGAGCCATTTGCAGGTGCTCCCCCTTCTCCCTGTGTGGCCCCAATCTAAGCTGGTTAAGCCCATGAGAACTCACAGATCAACTTCGTTATGCTCTAAGGAAAGATTTGATCTTTATGCTCTCCAATTGCAGAAGTACAGGCTTGCGATGAAGCGGAATCCTGAGGCCTCCTGTGAATATAAAGATGAAGGTGACAAGTCGAACTTAGAATAGAGTATTAGTAATTCATCCTCATGTGGGCAATGGCTGGTCTTGCTAACAGATGTCATGGCAGCCGATTGCAGGGCAGAGAAGAGTCAGAGTGCTCACAACAGCATGGCTCGAGACCAATATCATACCAATGAGTAAGCACAAGGAAGCCTCCACCCCAATTTGAATTTTCAAGTCCCTTGTCAGTGAATTGATCCATGTGGAGTGCCCTGTTGTTTGTCTCAGGAACATGGAGGTGCAGAGCAAATTAGATGAACAGATTGAGGTCTGATTGGTAACTGGATCCCTTAACCAAGATCAATCTATTTTTTGTAATTTAAAAGGTGCTCGTGGTCTCTCTAAACTGCAGGTGCAGAGACACTTGCAGCTCCGGATAGAAGCACAGGGGAGGTACATGCAGTCGGCGCTGAGGAGAGCGCAGGAGATGCTCTCGAGTTGCAGCATGGGCTCTGCTGCAATGGAGGCTGCAGAGTCCGGGCTCTCGGAGCTGGTCTCGGTGGTGGACGCCGAATGCCTGAGCTCCTCTTGCTCCGGCGGCAACCCGGCTCGGCCCCTGCGAGCCAATTACTCCGGGGACAGCTGCTTAACTTCTTGGGAGGGACCACAGGTAGAGGCCGACAAGCAATGGAAGCATGAGGCTGGCTTGTTGCACCGGAGCTCAAGTGAAGACGCCGACGATACCAGGTCAGACGCCGGAAAGCCGGTCGATAGCCTAGTGGGATGTGACTCGGGAGTAGGAAACATGGGCCGCAGCATCCTGTGTGAGGAAAATTGTGATCAGGGTCTTCTACCTGGTTGTTCTTCCAATGGACAGTCCCCTCAGAGGAAGAGCTGTTACAGAGCTGCAGGGGAAATTGACTTGAACAGAGAGCCTATGTTACCCACATCCCTCATGAGTCATTCTTAGGCGACCACCAGTGTTAGAACTTTCCCATACCGCATAAGATCCCTTTTGTGATCTCTCATTCTTTAGTTCACATTTCTTGAGGCATGCAGAATCATATAAAGATATAAATGTCAGTTCAAATTTCTTGAGGCATGGATGGTCATATAAAGCTATCTGGTGCAAATCTCCCGAGGCAGGGAGAACCGTGTAAAGATCCATATTGGAAGCATGATTGCGGAGCATGAAGAAGACAGAGGAAGGGTTCTTTCCTGTGCTCAAGTTTCTCCCCACTAAAAAGGAACGGGGGAAGAGAAAAAAAGTGAACGAGGGACAAGATGGGGTTTTCCCCTAGAGTAGTAGTGTCATACGTTAATCTCTTCTCTGCTGGTCAAAGTATTAATTTGCTCCACATGTTGTGGCCTAACCCAAGCACTTCCCTTGGTGGGATGGCTAGACTTAATCCAGATTTAATACTGACTGGATTAAGTCAGTTTTTGGTCCGGATTACCCCATAAACCCACGTTACACAGTGTGGGTCTGAACTTGCAGACTTGGGAGCCAATCACTCTATATAGT
Organism: Amorphophallus konjac; assembly: GCA_022559845.1. Taxonomy (NCBI): domain Eukaryota; kingdom Viridiplantae; phylum Streptophyta; class Magnoliopsida; order Alismatales; family Araceae; genus Amorphophallus; species Amorphophallus konjac. The sequence continues at coordinate 19,041,453 of CM040127.1, forward strand.
GGGCCATCAATTAAACACTTTCCTAACACAATTTTGCACATTAATAAAAGTACATTGCCAGCACTTTATTTAGAGTCTATGGGTTTTCTCTATATCTCTACCATCTATTGTGCTTCTATTTTTTAAATATTTTAGAGATATTACTATAAATACGATAAAATTAGAGACAGAGAGATATAGTTTTAAATGATTTTAAAGATATATAAATTATTTTTTTTCTTTTTTTTTCTTTCTTATTTCGCCCCACAAACAAAGAGTACTTATCACTGGGCAGGTAAAAGAAGAGGGATCCCAGAGAAGGGGAGAGCAGGTTTGTACCCCCAAACACCTTTTCTTCCCTCTGGAAATCTTGCCGTCAGTAGTTTGTCATTAGCAAACAATTCGAGACATGGAGGTACGGAACCTTACTTGACCATTGCTAGCTATTCGTTCTCGAGATCACCACTGTTGCTGGAACCGGTATGACGTCGGGCCATACTGGAACACAGCCGATCGTGGCTGTCAGTGCACCTGAGTGAGGCTGAAAGAAAACACTTCCAACGATCACTGATACTACGGCCATACTAAACACAATTTCTAATTAAAAGTAATTTTAAATGTTTATATCTCTCTGCTGAGTTATTTTTGATGGGAAGACACTGTAGTTTGGAAGGTAATTACGTAATTTCTGGGTTTCAAATTAGAATCTAAACTTGAGCTTCTTACATTGAACGAAGAGGAAGACATTATTGAGAATGAACTGATCGGTGTTGCCTGGAACCTCATACATGGGTACGTACGTACAGACAACCTGTCTTCACTTGTACGTTAATAAACTACAAAGGAGAAAAAGGCACGTTGCATCGTGACTCATGAGGGGTCTGCCTACCATATAATCAAACTTGAGAAGGGGAAAAAAAGGCGGGGGAGGCATCCAAGGTCGGTAAAACCCGGGGTCATCTCCTCAGATTTTATCTCGGGTACCTTTGGCTTCACGGCTGGATCAATTTGAAGCAAATGTTCTGATGGGAACTGCTTCACTGGTTGTGATATAAAATTTTTGAACACCCCAGCCACGACAAGCGAGTTCATGCCCAACATTTTCGATATTTTTCCTTTATTTTCTGGTCGAACATTTGAACAGGGCATTGATCCATATCATGGACCCTTATCAATTCACAGTGACTGTGCCGAAGTCCACTTAAGCAAGACAACAGAGGAATTAGTTCTGGCAGTGGCAAATTAAATAGGTAATCAGGAACAGATCAACCGGGAAAAGAAAAGGGAGCTACTAGCAGCATCCGAGGAACACTTGGTTTCAGCATCACACTGGTGCCAACAAAAGAACCTCCCTTCAGAGAGCGGACAGCTCTAGAAAGCAAGAGTAATGCTTTGTGCAACGTTGCCATTGCAATGAGGCCTCCTCAGATTGCAATACAAGCTCGGATTGGTTCACGAGGGCGTGACTTAGTAACACTTCCCATTGGGCTCGAGGCCATCATTTACTCCTTCGCAGAGAAACCGAGGCCATCATTTTCCCTGTACAGCGCACGAAAAACCCTAAGCCAAATCTCTATTTTGCCCCCGTCACTCCCACATCCTCACATTCGGCGAGAATGAAATTGAAACTGAAACAAAACCCTCATTGTTGGAACGGAAGGTGAAAGCTCGGAAGATTTGTAGGCTATCAGCTATGGGTTAACTCTCATGGATTTGAGAGGGGCCAAAGACACAACAAAAAAATGGAAAGAGATTGAAGAAATCTATGAATTGAGCAGGAAATCTCCTAATTTGTTATTCTTGATCTTTGATGGCGATTGGTTTCTCTACGTTGGGTGAAATAATACGACAAGATCGCAGAACTCGAGTGGCTGTCCAACTTTGTGGAGGAGTCCTCCAACAAGGACCTGTAGGGGCTACAACTGATCTCGGGGGTGGCCAAGTCATCGTCCTCTACAGCATCGACGAGCAAGGCGTTCACCGATGCAGAGACCTAGGAGTTGCCTCCACGCAGGGGGGAGCAGTGCTGTTTCACGCAGAGATGCACATTCTCGGGAAGGCCCGAAGCAAGTGCTGCCGCCAGGCGCCCTCCAACTGGTCCTCATGCTTGCTCATGCTCTCACCCACCATCTCCTCCTCAGAGTCCGACGTCGCACCTCCGCCCAATTCAAATCCCTCAGTAGTGAGGAAGATGCTAAAGACGGGGAAGAAGAAGGACGCTATCGACGCTGCCTTTGTTGAGAGCCCTGCAGCGAAGCCAAATGGGCGCAAGTGCCTACACTTAACCACTGACAAGATGCCATAGTGGCGAACGGGGCCAATTGGGACCAAGATGCTCTGCAATGCCTGCAGCGTCCGATACAAGTCGGGGCATTTGGTCCCCGAGTACCACCTCGCCGCCAACCCCACCTTCGTCCCCCTCTAAGCACTCCAACTCCCGCCGCAAGATGTTGGAGATGCACCGACAGAAGGAGTTGTTGGAGATGCACTGAAAAAAGGAGTTGTAGCAGCACGATAGTAACGTTGTGTAGGGATTTCTTTTCATTTAATAAGAATGAAACATATTGTACTATATTGATACATTTTGTATAGGAATGTAATAATTTGTACAAAAGAATGACATATTTTACACAATAATGATAAAGTTGCAGTGTTTGTTTGTTTTAATTGTAATGAAACAAATTGTACTAGAGTGAAATGTATTACACTCGACAAAATCATTTTGCACTGTATTAAAAAGCAAGACTAAAACACTTTATACTGGATTGAAGCTTATTGCCCTCAAGGTAGCTTGCTCGGCCCTCTTTGCGAAGGCTAACTTGGAGACTTGGATGATCACACGTAGATGGTGACGGTTTAATCGTTTAGAGACTTGGACGATGCTCAAAGAGAGATCGTCCATTCTGCATCATATTATATCGAAGTGAAACATTTTGCACTCAAATGATACATTTTGAATAGAATTGAAATAGTTTGCTCTCTAATGAAATTCATTGCACTTGATTGAATTGTATTACACTAGATTAAAAACGTATGTTGTCAGCTCTCCTCGCATGGCTTGGATATTATCCACTGAGAAAATTCATTCTACTTGGCCATCTACTTTATTTGATAGTCACTCTATGTATTTTAGGTAATACACCCCACGATCAAGTGAATTGGGTGGTTGAGAAGGAGATTCCTCATCAATGATAAACTCCTATAACTTCGTGAAGCGTATTGCATTGGAAGAAAAATTACAGTCATGGAGACTTGGACGATGGAGAATGAACGATCACCCAAGTCTCTAACATGGATGATGAAATATGGACGATGACTTTTTGAGCGTTCGGAGACTTGGACGACGACGGGGACTCTTTGAGCATTTGTAGACTAGGACGATGTCTTCGTCCAAGTCTCAAAGAGCCATGGTCTAAACATTGCATTACACTGGATTGAAATAGTTTGCACTGTAATGAAACATTACGCACTGGAGTGAAACATATTACACTTTGAGTGAAGGAGTTTACACTAGAGTAAAATGTATTGCACTAAAATGAAAGATTTTGTACTGAAATGAAATATATTGCACTATAATATATAACACATTGTCCTATGTTAAACAATCTCCTATATATGAATCAAGTTATTTCTATGTGACTGAAACATAAATGTTTATATCTATGTGTTCAATGACATAAATGTTTACATCAAATTAGTGAAAATTCACACATGATGCTGGACTACAATGTCATCCTTCAAAAGATTAACTATCATCTCTCCTCGCAAGGTTTGAATACCGTTATATGTGAAATTCCATTGAACTTTGCCATCTACCTTCTTTGAAAAGCACTCTATGTACTTGAGACAATACACTTTACAGTCCATTACACAAAAATGGGATATATTTCACAGGAAGGAGCTCAATTGCACATGACTGAAACATATTGCACAAAACTAGAATAATTTCACAGGAACTCAATTACATTGGATTGAAATATATTACACTAAAAAGAAAGACCTGTAGCAAATATAGCTCTTGCCCAAGACCCGCCATGGACATCCCCTCGTCATCCTTCCCACCTCCCCACAAAGGAGCCAAGCTCTCCACCTTAAAACCCCACAAGAAGGCTCCGGACTCCATGGGCATTGTCTTATTCCATCGCCGCCTTCCTACTATTCGTCACCATCCAATCCCTCGACATCTACACCACCAACACCACTAACCCATCCCATCGGGCCCCTCTGCCACCGTCGCAGAGTAGAGCATGAGCAGGAGGGAGGACCAATTAGAGGGCGCCTAGGGGGAGCGCTTGGTCCAGGCCTTCCCAAGAGCCTGTGTTCTACACGTGGAGGCAACTCCCTAGGCCACTGCACCGGCAAACATTTTACTTGCCAATGCCGGAGTGGACGACGACTTGACCGCCCACGAGATCAGTTGCAGTTGCTGTAGGTCCTCGCTAGAGAAGAACTCCTCCACGAAATTGGACAACCACTTTCACCCAACACAAAGAAATCGATCGCCATCAGAGATCAAAAATAACAAATCGTAGGAGATTTTTTGCTCAATTCATCGTATTCTTCTGTCTCTTCCTTTTTTTGTGTGTTTTTGTCCCCTTTCATATCCGTGCAAGTTAACTCACAACTGATAATCTGCAAATCTTTTGAGCTTTGACCTTATGTTCCAATGGTAAGGGTTTTGTTTCAATTTTAATTTTATTCTTGCCAAAAGTGAGGATAGAGGAGTGACGAGAACAAAATAGGAATTTGACTCAGGATTTTCCGTGTGTTGCATAGGGAAAATGACAGCCTTGATTTCACAGCGAAGGAATAAATGATGACCTCGAGTCCAATGCAAAATGATGCCAAGTCCTCGTGGATCAATACGAGCATGTGTTACAATTTGAGGAGGTCTAATTGCAACGGCAACGTTGCACGAAGTATTGCTCAGAAATTTAAGGAGAGTTCTATTTGGACATAAGATGGTGAAGGCGTGCAGGCGTAGGTCTGTACATGGACGTGAATGAGGCTGTGAAACCGTCACCTGAAAGCAGCTATCAAATATGAATTACATTTTCCGCTGTTCTTACAAGCTTCGACATCAACCTTACGCAACCATACACCCATATAAGAAGATAATGTACAGGGTAAAAGTTAGGAGACATGCCATGTTCTCCGAGGGGATGGATGTAAGCTCGAAGTCCTAATCCAGTAGCAACTGGTGTCCTCTCTTGAATCAAAAGCATGGCTGATCTTGAAGACCCAAGAGCTTGGAGTAGACGAGTAGCATGTTCTTCCGGTTCATCGGGATACAGCTCACTCATCCGCTGAAGTCATCTGTCCCTCTTAAAGTCCTGAAACCAACAAATGATCATTCCAAACGCGTGTTTAGCCCTTGGGTAAAGAGGGGTGAACACTCAAGGGTCTCTCTCTCAAACTCATTAGTAGACAAATCTTATAGAGTTTGACTTGCTAGAGTGTGCAACATATTTAATTTTTTTTATTTTTTAAATTTTTTTAAAGTGACTCTCAAGATATTCTAATTTGAGGTACAAATCACTGTCACAATTTAATCATCCAAAAATATTAAAAATGAAACGGATCGATTTTTATAAGAACGTATCTAACATTATTTATTTGATCTATTTTTTTATTTTTTAAAATATTCTAATAGTGATACGACTTACATTCCAAATTAAGATATCTTGAGGCCTATTGAAAAAAAATAAAAATAAAATAAAAACCCTGCACACCCCGCGTGTGCAGCACACCACACCCGGGTGTGCAGTGAGGCTTACTCAATCCCATATGTTATGTCTGCCCTTGTTAGCAATTGATACGAAACAATCCTACCCACATGAGTATGATGCGAATCAAACAAAATGCTCATCCCATGGTGATGAGCCACAGGAAAGTAAACCGACATGAACAGACAAGTAAGCAAGCTATTTAAGGGGGACGAACCCTCTATGTTTCTCATGTTAAAGGTGACCATCTGCTACTTGGAAGGACAGAGATGATGGAGACACAGATGAAGCTGCTGGTGGTGTTCCTTCTGGCTTCCTCGGCTCTCGGGGAGGCTAAAAGCGTTGCGGTGGAAGAAACCCACTCCAAAATCCACGTAGTTCTTCCGGTCTGTAACTCCAGTGCACCAATTCCAAAATGCAAGGACATCTGCCCAGGCTTCTGCAGGGGGAGAGGACACAAATCATACGTCTGCGTTCCACCAGGAATCAAATTGACCGTCCGCTGCTGCACTTGAGAGCAGTCAGCAATGCAGATGATGACGAAACAAATCAAGACAAGCAAGGTAAAAATAAATAGTATATGTGGGGCGGGCAGGTTATCATCCTATTGATCCTTACGTCCACGTCAGCTTTTCCTTTTAGACAGTTGTTTTTTACTGGTTCATATTGTTATGCTTGAATGAAGCGAAAGACCTGAAAAAAATCGTCTGCTCATCACTCAACAAATTTTTTATATGGGAACTCTGAGAACGTGTGTACTAGATGCTCACAAAGGCAAAAGGATTACCAAAGTGTATTCCACGTTTACTATGTTCCATGTCGTTGCTTAATGAGGAACAATATGACAGTCTGTTCCTAATGAATAAAGAGTCGGGGCAGAACCAGGGGTCAGTCTGGCTTATTCTAATCCAGATTGCAATACAGATGGCCGACACTCAGCAGATCCTTCCAAGTTTGTTTGGTCTCGAAACTCATGTCCCTATTCCTGAGCAAAACATGCAGGGCTCCATATATATATATATATATCTAGATAGCCGGGCCAGTTGGTACACCTTGGCCATTTGGGAAATTGGTAAGAGGATGTCAATCAGGAGTTGGATTATAGAGAGAACCTGTAAGCAGTGTCCTGCTTGACAGAGCAAGGCAAAAACAGCTGCCACAAGAAAGTGGCAATCAATGACACAAGTCCAAGTTACATCATGTGATATGTCATACAAGAGGAAGTGTTCTAGCCAGAAGCAGTAGCTGGTAGCTACCACAGCTGGGTCAGGGAAACAGTAGATGGATTTACCTTACTAAATGCGGGTTGGCACGGCAGGCACAAGTGAAAAAATGCTCGTGATGCCAAAAACCTGACAACAAATGAATATCACTTGCTTATATTTTCTTACCTCATTCCTGAAACATTGTAGACAAGTTGATATCTTCTGGTAGAATATGAGAAGGAAGATAACCATGTACACCAGGAAGTTCGACATCTAGTTCACATGCAGAGCAAATCAACTGCTGCTGTCCCCAGCTGACCATCATCCTGTCTGCAGTTGAAGTGGGGAAAACAGTGTCCGTTTTCTAATCTCTTCTCCATTCTCACATGCAGAGTAATGTGCAGCCATGATGCTTAATGTGCATCATCTACATATCCTAGAGATGTCATGTTCCGGGATATTCTTGAAATGCTTCATATTTCCCATCGGCATACTTGTCCATTCTCAATGACAAACATATTTGATTACTGTAATTGATCCACCATTTCTAGCCACAGGTCAAAGATGAATTCAGCCTCCAAAATTGTGTCTGGTGCTGCACTGTCAAGTATAAGGTTTGTTTAACAGAAGTCAGAGATAGAAAATAAATGCAAAATGACAGATAAGAGAAATGTAATTTAGGTGCCACAGTGAATAATTTTAATTAACATGTACCTTAAACTAATCAAACAATCAAAATCAGCCAAAACTTTTCACTCTTTAATATTAAGTGCATGCAAAAACTGTGGTCCATTGCCCTCCAGCACTCCTAAGTTTTCAAACTTTAGAAAGAGATCCGGTGAATACTTGGCATGATATTTCAATTCATCTTCTGGGTACCTGATAGAACACAATATTTTCATCGCAAATTCAAATGGGTCCATCTCTCATCATGCCCTCTGCTCAGTGAAAACTCCCACCCATATTTCTAAACAATACCTGAGATGACAGGGAAAAAAAGAAAAGATGAACTTCTTGTTTCAGCCTCATCTATATTCGGTGCCCATTGTTGCTATCATTGTAACATTTACTCTAGCCTGACAAATGTGCTGAATCTACTGATGCATCAGGTTCCATCAAGAAGCATCCAGAATTAGTAGAATGGTCGACTATAGTTGTCTCAATCCTCCACTTAAATCCAGCTCTTGCCCTCCGTTTTCTTTATTCCTTTTTGTTTCATCTTTCTCAAAATCTCTGATGCCTCATCCCAGCGGCCAACAGTCTTGTAGATATTTGCCAGAAGAACATAGCTCAAATGGTAATCAGGGTCCAGCTCCATCATCTTTTTTGCTACTCGCTCAGCTACGACTGGATCTGAGTATGTTGCACATGCACCGAGGAGGGCTGCCCAAAGAGATGAATCATCTTTAAAGACTGACCCTTTTATCAAGCCTTCAGCTTCTCCCAGTAGACCTGCTCGGCCTAGTAGATCAACCATGCAATTGTACTGCTCAATCCCAGGACTAATTCCATAATCTTCACTGAGCAATCTAAAGTACCTCCTTCCTTCATTGACCAAGCCAGCATGGCTGCAGGCAAAAAGGATACCAATAAAACTAATGTAATCGGGTTCGATCCCTTTTGCCAACATATCATTAAAAATCTTGAGAGTCTCACTGCTCTTGCCATTCTGAGCAAAGCCATAGATCATTGCATTCCAAGTTATCAAATTTTTCCCAGGAGTGCTCTCAAAAACCCTGTACGCATAATCTACAAGACCACACTTAGCATATAGATCAATAAGTGCAGATTCCACGATTACATCACTCTTACCTTCTGTCCTTAGAAACTGACAGTGCACTTCTTTCCCATGTCTCAAGTCTGACAAGCCGGCACAAGCACGAAGCACAGTGCTAAGGCTGTAATTGTCATCTTCTTTATCCATCTTCCGGAACATTTGAAGGACCGATTTGTAGTCCCCACTCTGACAATACCCTCCAAGCAAGGCACACCAAGAAACTGCATTCTTCACGGCCATGCGATCAAACACTTGGCGCGAATCCCTCATATACTTACATTTAGCGTACATGTCAACCATGCTGCTGTCAACAACCACGTTGCCACTGATCGCGGAGACGATCACCTTAGCGTGCACTTGCTTCCCTTGTCTCAACCTCCCCAGATTACCTAGAGCAGTCAGGACACTCCCATAGGTAAAGCAATCGGGAATGAATACATGTTCCCCGTGCATTAAGCTAAAGAAACCCAATGCCTCCTCAAACCTGTCGTTCCGCGTGAACGCCGAGATCACCGAAGTCCAACAAATCGCATCTGGTAAGACCATTTCTTCGTAGACGCGGAGCGCGTCATGTGATGCGAAATTCCGTCCGTACATGTCTATCAGCGCACTGGAGACGACATGATTCAAGGCATAACCTTGCGCAAACACAACTCCGTGGAAGCACCTCCCCAGCATGAGATCGCCCATCTCGGAGCAGGCCTTGATCCCAGCAGACAACGTGAACGCATTCGGCTCCACATCCAAAGTCCACATCACCTTCACCAGCCCCACGGCCTCGTCTGGCCTGCCGGCGCGGATATAACCCGATACCATCGACGACCACGCAACAACATCTCTAATGGGCAAGTCATCGAACATCTTGCGCGTAACGTCAATATCGGGGCACAGCTTGAAGTAGAGGGTGAGCAAACTGTTGCCCACGAAGCGGTCGGAGTCGAGGCCGGACTTGAGCACATGGGCATGAATCTGGACGCCGACGGGGAAGCAGAGACGCTTGACGCAGGTCTGCAGGAGGGAGGCGTAGACGAGAGGCTTGGAGAGGAGGCCGGGTGGGTCGGCGGAGCCGAGGCGTCTGAGGGCCTGCGGGAGGCAGCCCGAGGAGCAGAGATGGAGGATCTCGGAGTGAGGGGAGGTGGCGCCGGCGCTGCTGATGTGTGTTGCGGCGAGATTGCGGAGGGAGGTGTAGTAGTGGCGGCGCCCGCACAGACTCATGCATGCGTCGGGCGCGCGCTGCGTTTCTCGCCAGCGGCGGAGTTGGTGTGAACATGTCCCGGTGAAGTTTTTAAACTGGAAAGTAAGGTTATATCTTAACCAAAAAAAAGAAAAGAGCGAGCCCCGTTAAAAAAAAAACAAAAAAAGAAAAGCAATAAGTAATTTGATAATAATGGGAAAATGTTACACAATAAATTTGAGTTGAGAAATGTCACTGTAGCACTCTTTATATCACATTTTCTTAATCTCACCTTGAGCGTCTGAGCATGAACTTGAAGAATCGAGTTGAATGACTTAAGTTTAAAACTTCAGATATCAAGAACAGCAAACTTAAGGTACTATTTTCTTGCCGTCTAATTTTTAAATTAAACAGCAAAAATAAAAATGTGACATAAGGAGTGGGACTGTAACATTTCTCCAATTGGGTTTGTCAGTATCGAATTTAGCTTACAGGAAGCTCATTGTTATTCATACAAAGGATAGTAATGAAAGTGAGTTCACAATACAACTTTAACTCATTTGCACCTTGCATCCAAACAAGGCCCAAGCCTTTGAAAAAACACTACCGATGGTAAAAAAAGAGGATCTCATGAAATTAGAGATCACTTTTTACTTACCTTTCCAAAAATAATTAAGTTTGGGGCATGTTAATATATAGCATGCTGTGAACGGCCACTTTCGAGGCATAGAATACCACGTTCGTTAGGAACCCCTTGACGCTTTCTGCCAGATGTTTTTCTTTGAAAATATTTTAAACACAATTTTAAGATATTTTACGCTCAATAAACTACACCCAAGATATTGCTGAATAGAGACATTCAATATATATAAAAAGATTATATAACTCTGGACAAATATGGTATACCAATATACCACACTTGACTCGGCATGGGATGGGAGGATTACCTATTCATCAATTAAATAAATAAGTTTGTTAATTGATGCATGTAAAAGTCCATGAAGCGACTACTAATGTTGCTGCTCGCCGTCTACAGTGTTGACTTTCTCGTAGCATTTTCCCTAAAATTTGCATTCCCAGATGCAATCCAAGAGATAAACATATTTGCAAGATTTACCACACGCATCTGGAAAAATGAGTATTCCATTCTTTTGCACTGTACTGTGTGCTGTTGGAGACTCATAAGCTATCCACATGAGATAGCATGCAAGTTCTGACTTGCTGATTATTGTGACAGGTCAACTTCTACAACTAATTCTGCATCCAATGAATGAGGAAGCGTACACTGTTTCTGGAGAAAAGGTGTTTACATCTTTTCTCCTTCGAAGAATCGAATGGTACAAATGTCAACACTTGGTGCTTAAGAAAGTGCTTAAAAAAACAGCACTTCCACGGTAGCCTTTGGAACAAATCATATTCGAGAATCTCCAACGAGTGTGCTGACGAAGGCTGTCATTTGTCCCTCTAATAACGGACTTGGAACCTTTCCCTGCCTGAAATGTTGCACATGAAACTTGATTCTGGATCCAGATAGAGATGGCTTTGCAGATACTGTAACCCTGATTCATCTAGGACCCAGAAAAAGAATGGTAAGCTATACAAATGCTGTGAATTGGCATTGCATGGCTCACTGGGATTGAGAGACATGGGTTCCTACAAAACCAAAGCCCATGATAAAGAATGCAATGGCTTGCAGATAGATGTACACATAGTAACGGTTATTTCCGTCGGCAAGGTTGTAGGATGCACAGAACAAGAGGAAGGCACCACATCCAAGTTCATTCAAGTAGACCCTGCAACAATACAAAATCATGCATTTGTAGAAGTGCACACTGTGAAGGTGGATAACAGTATTCGTTGTCATTACCTGTCTCTAATTCTTGCCAGAAGATTTTTTGGTGCTTCTATTTCAGTCTTTTCCTTGGGACTATTGCCCACTTTCTCAGTAACAACCCATTCATTTACTCCTCCAATCTCCAGTAAACCTATGATAGTTGCTCTCATCCGATGCATGGCCATGACATTCTCGAAAAGAATCCAGAAGAACATAAGGTGGATTGACCTGTCACAAGCATCATATCCAGTAATTTTGCAATTGGTGAGTGTGACAACAGATTGTACAAATTATTATATACATCTTCGTATAAGCATCACTGTGAATTATTATAAAGGGCTTTGGGATGATGTCAATATAACTAGAAGAACCAACACAAATTCAAACCTGGGATTCCTCGTGGCGTTGAGAAGGCTAATGGTTGTGGGGATGTAGAAAACCCCCCAGATGGGAACCTCAACCTCGGGAACAAGGACGCTAACCGGAATTACCACACAGTAGAAAGTGAAGGTGAGGATGTGGGATATAACCTTCCGGACGAAGAAGAAGTTGTAGATTACATAGAGCTTCTTCCCCAGTGATACTTCCTGCTCTATACAGAGAAGTTAACATGTTGTTACTCAGTTATCCATTTCTTTTTATGACCTTATACAGTTTTTTCTTAGAAAATGTACCTTTGTCCTCAATATATCCATTCCCATTTTCCTGAATAGGTTAGCAGCACCACATGTCCACCGATGCTGCTGATTACGATAGGATTTAAATGTACTTGGTAATTCACTTTTCACCTACAGTAAATATGATAGCTAATCAGTGAGTTTTTTTACACAAATTCCTCGACATCATCCTAGATTTGCATAAAAACTGCATGACTAAGCTAGTATAGCATAAGTGCTAATGACATTGATCAAAAAACACTTCTTTCTGCTTTGTTCCTGCAGTGGTGAAATAAGGTGACGTCTATGAAGAAAAACACAATTAAAAAATTGTGCATAAAGAAGGAAATTTGAGCATAATAGAAGGTTAAAGTCACTAAACAACAGAACATAACACGTTACCTACAATGTACATAAAGCTACCTATTTTTTCTTGGCATAACAGGTAACTGCAAAATCATATGTTCACCATGGGTAAGAGAGGCCCTTTTTGGCTATCATTTTACCTTAACATCATTGACATACACAAATTTCCAACCCTTAAGGCTTGCTCGAACGGCCAAATCCATATCCTCAACAGTTGTTCGATCCTTCCATCCTCCAGCTTCATCTAGAGCAGATATTCTCCAGATACCAGCAGTCCCTAAAGTAAAAGAGGGGCTTATCCATATAAAAGATGTTTAAAATATGCTGCTTCTGTAAATGATTAAGAAAGAAACTTGCTCTCCTCTAGTGGACGTATCAATTCAAAGCATATCCTTACTACTCTTCTTCAGGGGCATTTCATATGAAATTTGGGTGATATGGAACCCTTGCTTTACTGTAGGACTTGAAGCCTAGAAGAATGTTTTACCATTGAAACCAAAGAAAGCGTAGGCAGTTGAGCCTGCTTCTTGCTCCACCTTGAAATGGTAATCTAGAGAGATCTTTTGTATCCTCGTCATCAAGCATTCCTTGAAATTAACTGCAAAATCGCCCATAAATGCTAAGTCAGCAACTTTCTGTCAATTGAAAATAGATAAATCAGAGTGAATTACAGAGACTAAATGAGAATAAATATGTTGTTGCCTGTGTTTGTTGTTTTATTTTATTTTATCTTTGAATTGTGTGGTGACCTATTTCCTTCAGTGATTTGGACTTACCATCTATCAAATGATACTATGATACTCATGGTTTTTCATGAAACAATAAATGAATCTATGCGATAACCATTAGGATGGGTGTTTGTACCATTGAACTGGATGGAGACAAATTCAACACTTTGAAAAAAGGTAGAAGTAAATGTCAATAATGGTAAATTGGAAGGAAGTAAATATTTGTTGACATAGGATGATATGCCTCGTAGAGGTTCTCAATTACAAATATCACTTGTAAAAATATGAAGCTAAAGACAAGAAGATCAGTAGCATTTTTCCCTGAACATAAGCCCGAAAGTCCAAGTAACCATGTAAACTGGTTTTGCTTGTCTTTTTAACTCAACAAGCTTGATTTGTTCTTTGTATATGTTCTATTTAGATGGCAGAAAGACAACTGTGACAGGGTCCCTTACCAATCTCCTGAGCAGAATGGATCTAACAGGACTCGATGATTCATGGTTATCACATGTTTCATTTTCTTGCTTTGTTTATGAAGTGACATCTCATAAATGGGCCTACTCATAGTTTCTTTCATGTACTGCAACTAGTCTATTACTCAGATCCTAAAATGTACTACAGCTATTTACTCCACTTACCAAAATCCCAGCGTGCTTGAACAAGAGCAATCTCTGGGTTGTGCATGAGGAATGGAATGGTCCGCATGAGAAAATCAGATTCTGGTTGGAAATCAGCATCCAAAATTGCAACAAATTCACAGAGCTGGACATATGTGCGTCCCATGCCTTCTTTAAGAGCACCTGCTTTATACCCGGTCCTGTTATTCCTCACTTCATAGTTGATGTTCAGGCCCTTGCTTGCCCAAACTCTGCATTCAAGTTCAACCAGGTCCTGCATTCAGGGAAACAACCTATGCAAAGCAGTCTTTTTTGTGGCTTAAAGAAGGAAAAGTTTCCCTATGTGTCAGAATAAATACAATCTATTCTTCTACCTATCTCATATGATCATATCTTGTACAAATGAATATTTTCCTGGAATTTATCCCTGGAGATGATTTAGGAGGCATTGAAAAACTGTAAATCAACAAGTCATACAGGGCTAAATAACAGACTTTACAGACTACAGGGCTTTACTTGTGTTGACCTTACTATCTTCTTATGTTTAAATGACTTGTCAATAGCAAAGTAGAATATATATGTAGTGTGCTTCAATCTTCCCTAAAATTGTGGAAGGGTGAATACCAATTGTGGAGGCTTAAAAAGAGGGATACCAAAGATCCCATATCGGATAGTACAAGAAGGGCTAGTGCTTATAAGCTAAGGCCTCATGCCTTACTCCAATGGAGGCACCTTTTACCAGCAAAAAGGACAAAACTCGAGAGTCACCTAAGGCGCTGCGAGGGACAATATCTCAAAAGGAGACACCCAAATTTGTACGTCTACACCAATCAAATAGGGTTCGTTAGTCACACTGTTAATTGTGTTTGATAAGACCATGCTAAAAGCAAAAGAAAGGTCCCATAGGATCTGTTTTTCATAATGAATACATTAGTTTTGATCGATGCAACATTGTATAAGCCCTTAAACTTGGCATTGCTCATTCTGGGTGTCTCTTTCAAATTCAATGTCTCAGTCTGCCTCACAACTCATTCCTCCCCTCATCCTCCCCTTGTAGACAGGCATCTAATGCTGTCTCTCTTTGAGCAAAAGAGAAACTAGTTGTGTCTCCCTTCCGCTGAATCACAGCCTTCAGCTGCGTCCCCACTTGTGCCTGAGTACTCCTAGGTTATTCTCCCTTCCTCACTCCATATGGCTGTGGGCACTGGTAGGGAATCTTGCTCTTCTGTTTCCTTTTAAACTATTATAAACAATTAACAAATGGATGGTCTAAGTGGTGGTGAGACCCACGTGCACTTGACAGACTAACGCATGGCCATGTGATCTGGTACTGCACCATGGAGCCCTTTCCAGGCCTTGCCCTCTAATGATTTAGAGAAGGAATACACAAGTAAACTCACGGTACAAAGCAAATAATGCACATGTACATGTATGCCCACTTTCATGTAAATTTATAATGTGCTGAGAAAATGCCAAAGCAAAACATACCATGAGAAACACACCAAATTACATATGCACTTTTAGGGTATCACTTAAGCAACACCAAGTAAAATCTATGCATCGACAAGTTACATAGCAGTTGTCATTACCTTGATTTCTGGGTCGGTGGAGTCGTCGAGCACTTGGATGATGATCCTGTCCGGCGGCCAAGCGAGGCCACAGGCCGCAGCAATGGAGAGCTTATACACCTTAAATCATACCCATTAAACATAGTGTGTGAATCGAGCCAGTGTGTTCTTGATGGAGAAGAAGGGTAGCAACAGAGGGGAGCATATGAGTACCTCTCTCTCATTGTACATGGGAATCTGCACCAGCACCATGGGGTAAGCAAGGCTGCAGGCCTCCGCGTCTTCTCCGAGGGGCTCCCACTTGTACCGCTTGTCCGGCGTCCGGCGGAAGAGCTTGACGAAGAGGCTGACGGCGTTCAGGTAGACCGCCTCCGTCACCATCATCACAGACATGGCCAGACACGCCACCACGGCGGCCCTCAGCACCGGGGCGACCACCTTCGTCCTCACCTGGATCAGAAAGGAGCCAATTTTCTGGGGGAGGAAGGTGGAAGTCGAGTAGGCGAGGATCTTGAAATCTCTGGAAACCCAATGCCAGAGAGAATGGGTCGCATCCGTGGCTGCAAACACTTCCAGTACTACTCTGTCAGCCGAGGTCGAAGGGGGAAGAAGAGTGCCACTGAGCAAGCAAGAAGGAAGCCAAGCAGATCTTACCGACGCCAATGCCATGGTGGATGATGTCGGGGCCGAGGGAGAGGGCAGTCGCCTGGCCGGCGAAGAGGAAGAAGACCAGCACCACCATGACTGTGGCCCTTGCAGCCGTCGTCGGCTCCATCCCTCCTGGCCGCCTTGGGCAAATCTTGGGTTTTTCTTGAAGTCCCAGAGTTCAGACGGTAGAAGAGAGCTTCCCCCTCTGCAAGCTGCCCCCACCGTGGCCATTTTTATATGAGGAGGCTTCTGGAGGTGAGCGAGTCAGCAAAGCTGTGTCTTTCCATTTTCCATTACCCTTCTCTGAAATCTCAGATATCCAGACGCTTTCTTTTTTTTTTTTACTTTTTTGGTTTTTTTGAAAAACTGGTGGGGTCCACCTTGCACCGGCCTCCGTCTATTTTCAAAATGGCAGGGGCATCTCTGTCATGTACCTTTGTGGGGGGTTTTGTAATGTAATCACCAAGTTTGGCAAGTGGCGGCAACGCAATCCTTTGAGATTTTTACTTGTGTTAAAACTTATAAAAGCACCCATGAATTAAAGGTTTATGCATGTGAAACACTCTGAAGACCTTGTAACTGAAATATACCTCAGAGAATGACTAATATGTCCCCTCACTGTTAGTCTTCTAAAGGTGTTGGATGATGCCACGTGGAGACGCTCTTGCACAAGAGATGGCGAATACTTACCATGGGAAGACGGTGATACCACGAGGAAACCCACGGGCGCAGTCTATCTATCCAATGCTTGTGGACTTTGGATGTGTTGGCAAAAATATCCTCTTTATAAATTTATTTGTAAAAGTGTCTTTCTTTATTTCTTATTATTTTTTAATAACTTTCTAACATCAACATAATTAATGCCAAAGATATCCCTGGATATATTGCCCGTTGAAGATCCAAATAAAAAAAATTTGATTTCTTCTATACAACTAAATCTTTGGAAAAATATCCTCATAAAATAGAGTTACTTTGTCTTTGATCAACATGTTATACCAAAAAGAGAGAAGAAAAGATAAAAAAGATAAATATGCAGAGAGAGAGAGAGAGAGAGAGAGAGAGAGAGAGAGAGAGAGAGAGAGAGAGAGAGAGAGAGAGAGAGAGAGAGAGAGAGAGAGAGAGAGAGAGAGAGAGAGAGAGAGAGATGTTTTGGTTCTCTTAAACATAGTTAAGAACTAACTAAGATTAAATAAAAGATTTTAACAGAGAATGTTAACAGCCGGTGACTACAAGAACATTTTTACGAGGACAAAGGATTGTCACGTAGGGTGATTACTAAAAATAATATAAAAAATAAGAGAAATAATATTATAAATAAACTTATAAAGAGGATAGTTTTGTAAAAATCCCTCGACCTAATTTTATTCGGCCCATGCACACTTGCACAGTACAATCCAAGATGCCGTCTTCCTTGTTTTGGGTCCCCGGGAGCAAAGGGGACCGCCAGTCAGACTTTTGAAAGCGTCCCTCACCGTCCCTTTTTCACCGGCCTTCTCACCGATGACTCTCACCATCCTCCTATTTGTATTGCCCTTCGAAACCGTACTCCACTCTCTACAAGAGCGGGGTACTCACCCCAGCAGTCATACAAAATTTGAATAGCTGAGTAATGAATGATTAGTGCACACGTGTGTAACCACAACTCAACCCCCCACCAGTCATACAAGACTTTAAAAGTTAGAGTAATGATCAGTGCACAGACACGAAGTTATTACACAATCTGGGTGTTCATTATGTTTAGATTTTTTATTTTTTTAAATTTTTATTACGTAAATGTTAAGTCACCTTTATTTATGGTTTAAATCACATCATCATTCGACGACTTAAAAAATTAAAAATAAAAAGAGTAAATTAAAAAATGAACTTAATATTATTCATTTCATATGAATTTTTTAGAGTTTTTTCGAACTTTCTAACGGAGATGTGACTTGCATCATAAGTTAAGGTGATTTAGGTCCCACGTCATAAAAAATTAAACATAATATACACCCAGGGTGTGTAATAACTCCCGCATGTGCACTAATCATTTTTCTTAAAAATTCATCAAAAAGTCAATCATATGATGATGAGTGGCTCAATCATATCTTAAAGGGTTGTTTCCAAATAAATCAATGTTAAACATTTAATTGCAAAAATATTATACCCTAAAATGTATTAGCAAAGATATTGTTCTTTTTGTCTAAATAGTACACAAATGCCGTCGCCCTAACTCCTGTTATTAATTGTTAATTTAATTTTTGTTAACTTGAACTCAACATGAGAAATAAAACAAACAACTAATAAGAAACATGAATTAGAAATATGGTGAATGTAGTATCAAATTCTTAAAAAAAAATAGTCACGGTGAAATTTGAAGAAGATACACACATTGTTGGTGTTTTGCCTAAACCCCTTTATAAAGGGAAGATAAAAATATGATGCATAAAAAGGAGAGTGCAAATGTTGCACTAAGGAGTGTGCTAGAGTGCATAAAAGGGAAACCTCAAAGATTAAAAAAAATATAATGCATACATGAAGTCTAAAAAATGAAAGAGACAAGGGAGAAAATATCGGCTTATTGATTAGCGGGTTCTTCAAAGTCTTCAAGGGAATGGTGCTCCAAAGGATGTACCCTTCCAGCACACAGGAGGCTCCTCCTTCATTCTTCTATTTCTTCATGTTCAAGGGGCCTCCAAGATTATTCAGCCAAGGGTCTTCCAACCCCCGACTTAGGTTCACGAAAGGGGGTATTTATAGGAGAGGAACAGAGCCCAAATTTACGTAGAGATTGGATTACTCAATGGAGGAAGTCCTTCCTTGATCAAATTACTGGCCAAACAAACTCTATCCTCGAGTGAGACCCTTTCCAAAGCTAATCCGATCTCAAAGAATGGAATGGAAGAAACCCGATCGGAGATAGTGTTCTGGAAATAGAAAATTGACATGTGTCGAGGACAGGTGGCGCATTCCTTAACAGACGGCAGGCACTTTTGCCACCTTTCAGAGATAAAATATGACAACAAAATCAAAGAGGTCCTTGAAAATCACGGAACTGAAAGGCGTCAAAGCACCCCACCGTGTGTCACATGAAGGGCGTTAGGGGATCCGACTGTGACTTAGAAAAATAGGAATTTTAATAAAGAAAACTCTTTTAATTATGAAAAATCTAGTTTTGAAACACGTCAGAGACACCTGACGTTCCATACAAAAAAGCGTCAAAGACCCCTGGCGCAACTTAAAGAAAATAGGAATTTAATAAACTCAATTTTTGAAATGTATCAAGGAAACCTGACATGCCTTGTGATAATACGTCAAAGACGCCTAACGTGAATTAAGAAATATTTTATAGTGCCTATCTCAATCAAATCCAACTACTATCTCATGTAACACTGGCTATCTCAACTCATAGCCGTCGACTATCTCAATCTATAGCCACCAACTATCTAATTTTAGCAGCTATCCCAGTAGTGACTATCTCAACTTTGAGGAGCTATACCAATAGTGACTATCTCAATCCATAGCCACCGACTATGTAATTTCAGCAACTATCTCAGTAGCAACTATCTCTTTAGGAGCTATCCCAGCAGCGACTATCTCAATAGAATTCCAACGTCTATCTTATTAAAACGACTATCCTCTAGCTACCCCCAACTGCTATCTTGGTAAAATAACAATATTTTGGAAAGAAAGAAAATAGAGAAAATTTTAAAAAAATAAAAATAAAAAAATCAAGAAAAATAAAAAAATCACTCAAATAAGTCAATTTGAGAGCCTCTTTGGGTCATTATAGCACAATATGAGATTTACTCAATGTAGTGTCAAATTTAGCGTGTCTACACTCCCTTCCAATGACCCCCAAGATGTAGGCAGAGCACTGGTAGTCGACGTGAGAGTAGAACCAGACTGGGTCAGTCGACTTGAACACCCTCGAGTACCTCGCGATGAAGATGTCAATGGGCATAAGCACCCCCCAGCTCACCGCATTAAACACTTGTGCCTCTGGAAATAGATCCACAGAATGGGGTGAGCCAGAGAGAAGAGGAAAACAAACAACTTTTTGATCCATGGAGATGGAGGTTTCTGTGGGTGCTTACATTCTAACAGCGGATCCTGGAGTTGTTGACAGAGACTGTAACGACCCAGGAATCCGATTACCGGGAAGGCCCGATAACCCGAAACTCGCACTGTCACCCATGAGTCTGAAGACTCGGAAGGGTTAAAAGGATGGTGTGGAGACTACACAAGTATCACAAATAATTACAGGAATTAAACAGTTCATATAATTAAGAAGGAAATAAATAAATATTTTAATTAATTCATGGTCCACAAGATATAACAAAATAAACAACAGTAGTCCACAACTAGTATAGAGATAAGAAAGAAAAGTACAGCTACACGGGACATACCGCGGCTCTGACCCCTGGCACTAACGCTGGGCACCCGAACCACGCTGAGCCTCAGTCGCACTCCTCTGAGGCCGCGCCTCGCCTGAAACACGGTGAAAACACACAGGGAATGAGTCTCGGAACAAGACTCAGTAGGGATCACTCGAACCCTACCTCGCAAAACGGGAAACCACTATGCTAGCAGTTAAGTGAGTACCTTGGAAAGGAAAGCCTTGCAACTACAAACACCGGTCGCACGGTACGGAAACCGACGCACGTGCCACGGTGAAACGACCGGAACACATGGTCAACCCGACCAAAACCCGAAGGTCGAAGTCACAAATACTGACTGACAGTCTGTCACTCTCGACTCGACAGGAGTACCTCCCACTAGAAGCAAGGCCGGATGCGTCCACTGACGTCTTAGTCCGCGCCTCAGGTGTCCGCTTGGCACGATAGCCCCCGGCGGAGGCAAGGACACCGTACAAGTAACCATAAACAAGTGACTAGCTGGGGTCACACCCGTCAGCGTGGGTCCAACCGCCCCCAATCACGTGTGCACACACAGACCGTCCGTCCCTGGTCTGGCTCTCTGACTGGTTTTCCCCTCAGCCAGACTCTGGCTGCTAGACGCAGGGCTCGACGAAAACCAGTCTAAAACCGTCCTCAGGGCAGCCTCTCCACCACTCCCTGGTGGGACCACTAAGCGTGAAAGCATGCTACGACTAGTGGAGGGTCACTACGGAGTAGACTCTCAAGTCAACGGAAAACAACGTCTGCATCCGACGACGTACGGGGACCATCCCACATACCGGCACCATCGCACGGTGACCACAGTCGGAAAAGAAACGAGACTACGAACCACCTGGAGCAGGCTCTGATGGTCTATCGATGGGCCGTCACAGCGGTCTAACGGTCCAACACAGGAGCGTCACACGTTTGGTGCAAAACCAACTGTGACGCGTCAACCCTGGTGCGTCACGATCTGTGACGCGCCAGCCCTGGTGCGTCACCGTCTCTGTAATATCCCGGACCTTTCGGATCCTTCTTTATGGGTCCCGGATCTAGTTTTCGGAGTGTCTGGCTCCGTTGTGTCCGAAATTTCGTTTCGGACATCTTTCGTGTTCGGATCGGCGCGATCCGGAGTCGTTTCGGAGGCCCGGAGGCGTTCCGCGGCTTTTCCGCGTGTGTTTTCCGATTCCCGGTGTGTGTTTCGGCTTTTCTCTTCGGACGTTCGTTGCGGGTGAACCGGGCTGTTCACACGGACACGAGTGGTACCGTTGCGATCGGTGCGTTCCGAGGATCGCGGGGGTGTGATTTCCTATTTTTTGGAATTTTACGGATTTTCCGGGTTTTTCTATAAAACCCTTTTTCTTTTCTCTCTCCCCCACCATCTTCTTCTTCCTCTCTTCTTCTTCCTCTTTCCTCCTCCACCGTGTCTCCCTCCCTCTCCCTCTCTTCCTCCCGGTTGGCCACGGCGAGCTCCCCTCCGGCTGCAGACGGCGGCGGGGCGACGGCGCGGCGACGTGGGCGGCGGCGAGGCGGTCGTGGGGGCGTGCGGCAAGCGTGGGAAGCTTAAGGAAGAACGAGGGTTTTCAAGCGTTCTTCGCGATTCGTGGACGATCCGGCGGAGCATTCGCTCCATTGAGGTAGGGTGACGTTCCCTAGCTCTTCGCCGTTCTTTTCCGTGGTTTGTAGGCCGCGGGGAGGCCGAGAGAGGCATGTTTGGGAGTTTTTGGGGTTTTTCCATGTTTTGGGGTGAGCCGCCCGATCTATGGTTTTAGCCCATGATTCTATGTTTTGGTGGTTTAGATGCATGCTAGGGGTCCCCAGGGGTCTTCCCCCTTGTTTTCCCCCTCTCCGGTGGAGGTACGGGGGCGTGGTTGGTGTTTTTGGGGTTTTCCCGCCGTAGCGTGCTCTGGGGCAAGCGACGGTCACTCCAGTGACCGTCACATGCTTGTAACGCCCCTAGAGGGGTGCGTTACTTCCCTGGGTGTTGGCCTTTAGGGTCAAGGGCTGTAGCGGTCCTGCGACTGGCCGCCGTTTGCTAGTGACGCCCCTGGGCTGGGCCGTCACATGCTTTCGACCGTTGGGTTTTGACCGTTGGGGGTCAGGCCATGTAACGCACCGAGATAGGCGCGTTACATGCGTGTAACGCACTGGGGCAGGAGCGTTACTTCCTGTTGTCCCCCATGTGGATGGGCCAAGCGACGCGCTGGGGCAGGCGCGTCACTTCCCTTTCCATCCCGAGCGTGAGGGCCATGCGACGCGCTGGTCTAGGCGCGTCACATGCGAGTAACGCACTGAGCCCGACGCGTTGCTTGCAAGCGACGCGCCAGGGTAAGCGCGTTACTTTCCCTGTGGTTTTCGTGGGTGTGGGGTGCCATGTGACGCCCTGGCCTAGGTGCGCCGCTTCCAAGCGACGCACTAGGGTAGGCGCGTCGCTTCCCCCTACCCCCTGGCCGTGTGACGGTCCGCCTTAGACCGCTATTTCCAAGTGACGGCCCTAGAGTGGACCGCCATTTGGCAGTGACGGTCTGAGGGTAGACCGCCACTTCCTGTGTTGCCCCATGAGGGTGGCAACCTCGCTTTTCTCCGACCGTGGTCTCCGTGCGACGGGACTAGTGCGTGGGGTGATTCCCACACGTTGTCGGGCTTGGGCGTTGTTTTCCGTAACTTGAGAGTCTACTCCTTCAGTGACCCTCCACTAGTCGTAGCCTACTAGTACGCGTGTGCTAGTTGCACCAGGGAGTGGTGTACGGGCTGACCTTTAGAGACGGTTTGTGGACCGGTTACCGTTGGGCCCCACGTCTTGCAGCCAGAGTCCGGCTGAGGGGAAAACCGGTCAGAGGGCCAGACCAGGGACGCGCGGTCTGTGTGTGCACACGTGGTTGGGGGCGGTTGGACCCACGTCGACGGGCGTGACCCCAGCTAGTCACTTGTTTGTGGTTACTTGTACGGTGTTCGCGCCTCGGGTAGGACCTACCATGTCAGGCGGTTCACCTGCGGTGCGGTGTAAGACGTCAGGGGACGCTACCGGCTGTGCTTCTAGTGGGTGGTACTCCTGTCGAGTACGGAGTGTCAGACTGTCAGTCGTGTGTTTCCGACCTTCGGGTTTTGACGGTTCGACCGTTGAGTTTCGGTCTTCTCGTACCGTGGCACGTGTGTCGGTTTGCGTGCCGTAGGGTCTAGTTCTGTAGAGTACAGGGCTTTCCTTTCCGAGGTACTTTCCTACCGCTAGAGTAGTGGTTTCTCGTTTTTCGAGGTAGGGTTCGAGTGATCCCTACTGAGTCTTGTTCCGAGACTCATTCCCTGCGTGTTTTCGCCGTGTTTCAGGTGAGGCGCCACCTTCGGGGAGCGTGTCAGGAGCGCAGCGGAAGCGTGGTGCGGGTGTCCTGAGGTAGTGCCAGAGGTCAGAGCCGGGGGATGCCCCGTGTAGCTGTACTTTTCTTTCTTGTCACTGTACTAGTCGTGGACTACTGTTGCTGTTGTTGTTATTTTATTGTGGACCATGTAAAATGTTAAATTCATTTCCTGCTTAATATTTTAACTGTTTAATTTCTGCAATTATTTGTGATACTTGTGTAGTTTCCACACCATCCTTTTAACCCTTCCGAGTCTTCGGACTCGTGGGTGGCGGTACGAGTCTCGGGTTATCGGGCCTTCCCGGTAATCGGATTCTCGGGTCGTTACAGCTGGTATCAGAGCGCGGTTGTGGAATTACATGAGAATCATAGGTAATTGTAGTGGTCCACTAGTCCACAACGATGATGTACAGATGACGCTGGCATTGGGCACCGTGTGTTTATTTTGACCTTGCCGTTTGTGTGTTTTCTGTCTTGTGCTTCAGGAGCGAGTATGGCGCCGAGGAGAAGTTCTCGCTCTCAGCAGGGGCAGTCGGCTGGAGGTCAGGAGATCCAGCAGGGGGTCCAGAGGGACCAGGAGGAGCATAGCAGAGTTCCGGGAGCTACCGAGGCCGCGGATGCTGCGAGGGCTCCGGGGGCCGAGGGTTTTCTCCGTGGCATGTACCATCTCATGGCTCAGCAGTTCGGCGGAGAGGCCGGTGAGGGCTCGTCAGTCAGGGGTGGGCCAGGCCGAGCAGTGAGGGACTTCATGCAGTTCCATCCACCTTACTTTAGCGGCCAGGCAGACCCTGATGCGGCTCGTGATTGGCTTGATGAGATGGAGCGGGTGTTCAGTTCTGCGAAGAGTGCTGTCGAGGACAGAGTGGTGTTGGCCTACAACCAGTTGCAGGGTACGGCTCGGAGGTGGTGGTCTTCCGAGTGGAAGACGTCCTTTCAGCTTCGTCCACTTGAGCAGGTCGAGTGGGATGACTTTGTCAGTGCTTTCGAGCGTACGTACTGTCCAGATGTTGTTGCTACGCAGCGGATGCGGGAGTTTCTGGAGCTGGTGCAGGGTGACATGTCCGTGTTGCAGTACAGGGCCCGATTTGTCGAGCTGGGTCGGTACGCACCTCATATCATGGAGCATGAGAGGGTGAGGACGACGCAGTTTGTGCAGGGCTTGAGGCTGGAGCTGAGGCACCATCTGATCGCGAATGGGGCCACTGATCTCGAGACGGCGTCTCGTGTTGCGATTTCCTTGGAGATGGATATGCAGAGGACTCGAGGACCGATCAGCCAGGGGCAGTCTGTGTCAGGTCGCAGCCAGCAGTCGGCTACTCAGCAGCAGGGTTTCTTTCAGTCTGCGTCGGGTGGTTCAGGAGTGCCGGCACATGCAGCTTCGGTGACAGGATCTGCGTCCTTCGGCTCGAAGGTCAAGAAGTTCTTCAAGAAGGGGTTCGGCAAGAAGAAGTCCAGAGATCAGGGGCAGGCTTCATCGGGCAGTGTGCTGCAGCCGTTTCCTTTGCAGCGACAGGGATCGGTGGGTGGATCGCGAGGACCTTGTCCACGGTGTAGTGAGACCCACCCAGGCAGGCAGTGCACGGCGCCGATCATCTGTTTTCGGTGTGACCAGCCAGGGCACATGGCGCGTGACTGTCCTCAGAGGCCGCCGCAGCAGCAGGTTTCCCAGCAGCAGCAGCAGCAGGGACAGTATCCGCCGCTACCCAGGTCAGCTAGTGTGGGAGGCAGGCAGAGAGCTCGTGGCCAGATCACGCACTTGACCAGGGCAGAGGCAGTAGCGTCGCAGCTCGTGGAAGGTACCGTTCAGATTTTGGGTTGTGCGGCTCGGGTTTTATTTGATTCTGGCGCGTCTCATTCGTTTATTTCGGAGGATTTCGCGTCGAGCGTCGAGGAGCCGGTGACCCAGTTGTCCTGTGATTTGGCTGTGGAGTTGCCTTCGGGTGACTTTATGGTCACTCCGTATTGCTTCGACCAGGTTCCGGTGTGGATCGATGGACGGAGTATGCCAGGCAGGTTGTATGCGTTGCAGCTTCGGGATTATGATGTGATTCTAGGCATGGATTGGCTCGAGACTCATAGAGCGGTGGTGGATTGTGGAATGAAGAGGGTCTACTTCCAGCATCCGAGTAAGAGGACCTTCTATTTCCAAGGTATCCGTTCCGCCTCTTCTCGATTTCTTATCTCTG
Organism: Amorphophallus konjac; assembly: GCA_022559845.1. Taxonomy (NCBI): domain Eukaryota; kingdom Viridiplantae; phylum Streptophyta; class Magnoliopsida; order Alismatales; family Araceae; genus Amorphophallus; species Amorphophallus konjac. Next base: position 19,067,646 of record CM040127.1, read on the forward strand.
CTATTCGAGCCCGTCGATTGCTTGATTCAGGTTGCCAGGGTTTTCTCGCGTCAGTGGTTGTGTCTGACCGGATGGAGCCGAATGTCGAGGACATTGCGGTGGTGTGCGAGTTTCCCGATGTTTTTCCTGAGGAGTTGCCTGGATTACCTCCCCAGCGGGAGATCGATTTCGTGATCGAGGTTGTGCCTGGTACGGGACCTTTGGCGAAGGCTCCCTACCGTATGGCCCCCGCTGAGTTGAGGGAGTTGAGGGCGCAGTTGCAGGAGCTGTTGGCCAAGGGGTATATTCGTCCGAGCTTTTCCCCTTGGGGTGCGCCCGTGCTGTTTGTGAAGAAGAAGGACGGTAGTCTGCGGCTGTGCATTGACTATCGGCAGCTGAATGAAGTGACCGTTAAGAACAAGTATCCGTTGCCGCGGATTGATGATTTGTTCGACCAGCTGCAGTCTGCGCGAGTGTTCTCGCGGGTTGATTTGCGGTCCGGTTACTATCAGCTGAGAATTCGCGAGTCCGATGTGGAGAAGACTGCGTTCAGTACGAGGTACGGGCATTATGAGTTTCTGGTGATGCCGTTTGGGCTCACCAATGCCCCAGCAGCCTTCATGGACTTGATGCAGAGGGTGTTCCACCCGTATTTGGACCAGTTCGTGGTCATCTTCGTGGATGACATCCTTGTTTATTCGCAGTCTGCCGAGGAGCATGCGTACCATTTGGGTGTGGTGCTGCAGACGTTGCGAGATCACCAGTTGTATGCGAAGCTCAGCAAGTGCGAGTTTTGGCTCAGCGAGGTGCACTTTCTGGGGCACGTGATTTCTGGTGATGGCATTTCCGTGGATCCCGCCAAGGTCGAGGCCGTGATGCAGTGGCCGAGGCCGAGGTCGGTGACGGAGATCCGGAGTTTCTTGGGGCTTGCGGGTTATTATCGCCGGTTTATCCAGGATTTTTCCCGCATTGCGACCCCGATGACGAGGCTCACGCGGAAGGATGTGCCTTTCGTCTGGTCCGAGGAGTGTGAGCAGAGCTTTAGGGAACTGAAGAGGTTGCTCACCTCGGCTCCGGTGTTGGTTTTGCCTTCTGGATCGGGAGGTTTTGTGGTGTGTACAGATGCTTCCGGCGTTGGATTGGGTGCTGTTCTGATGCAGCATGGTAGAGTGGTGGCTTATGCATCTCGGCAGCTAAAGCCCCATGAGGAGAACTACCCTACCCATGACCTTGAGTTGGCGGCAGTGATCTTCGCGCTGAAGATCTGGAGGCATTATCTGTACGGTGAGAAGTTCGAGGTGTTCACTGACCATCAGAGTCTGAGGTATGTGTTCTCGCAGAGAGATCTGAACCTCAGACAAAGGCGTTGGATGGAGTTCATGAAGGACTATGACTTCACCCTGTCTTATCAGCCGGGCAGGATGAATGTCGTCGCCGATGCCTTGAGTAGGAAGGTTGCGGTCAGTACCTTGATGCTGAGGAAGTGGAGGCTCTGGGAACAGGTGCCCGAAGTATCTTTCAGGCTCAAGATTCCCCAGAAGCCAGGGTTGGCAGTGCTTGCGAGTCTGACTGTCACTCCTGCTATCCGTCGTCAGGTGACAGAGGCTCAGCATGCGGACCCTGAGTTGCCCCGGATTTTGGCGATAGCTGATGTGGAGCTTGGCGAGGACGGTGCTGCGAGGTTTCGTGGCAGGCTGTACGTCCCAGGGGAGGAGCAGGTTCGTCGTGCGGTGTTACGCGAGGCTCATGGGAGCAGGTACACTGTGCACCCGGGTGCGACGAAGATGTATCGGAACTTGCGGAGGCAGTTCTGGTGGCCTGGCATGAAGAGAGATGTGGCCGAGTTTGTGGCCAGGTGCCTGATCTGTCAGCAAGTGAAGGCGGAGCATCAGCGACCAGGCGGTACTCTCCAGCCCTTGGATGTTCCTGCTTGGAAGTGGGACCATGTGACCACGGATTTTGTGGTGGGGTTGCCCAGAACCCCGACTGGGCAGGACAGTATTTGGTTGCTGGTGGATCGGCTGACGAAGGTGACGCGGTTGCTACCGGTCAAGGTCAGCTGGAGCGTGCCTAAGTTGGCTCGTCTTTATGTGGAGCGGATCGTTCCGTTGCATGGGGTTCCCATTTCGATCGTGTCGGATCGGGATCCGCGCTTCACTTCTGGATTCTGGAGGAGTTTCCAGCGAGCTCTTGGCACGGAGTTGGCATTTAGCTCGGCGTATCATCCACAGTCGGATGGCCAGTCTGAGAGGACCATTCAGACTTTGGAGGACATGCTGAGATCCTGCTGCCTGGAGTGGCAGGGGAGTTGGATTCGTCACCTACCGTTAGTGGAGTTTGCCTATAACAACAGCTTTCATTCGAGCATCGGCATGGCTCCTTATGAGGCATTGTATGGGCGTCCTTGTCGGACTCCACTTGATTGGTTTGAGGTGGGTGAGCGTGTTTTGACGGGACCGGAATTGGTGCAGCAATGTGTGGAGGTTGTGCACCTGGTTCGTCAGAACATGTTGGCGGCCCAGAGTCGGCAGAAGAGCTATGCTGACCGTAGGCGGCAGCCCCTCGAGTTCGCCGTGGGCGATCATGTGTTCTTGAGAGTTTCTCCGATGAAGGGGGTGATGCGGTTTGGACGGCGTGGAAGCTGAGTCCCCGCTATATTGGTCCTTTCGCGATTGTGGAGCGCATCGGTGAGGTTGCTTACCGGTTGCAGTTACCCTCTGAGTTGGCGTCGGTGCATGACGTGTTCCACGTCTCTATGTTGCGGAAGTATATGCCCGATGACTCTCATGTGCTCGAGTTTTCCGTTTGGCCTGAGGTGACTCCAGATCTTTCTCTCCCAGAGTTTCCGATCCGCGTGGAGGATAGGCGAGAGCAGCGCCTGCGGAACAAGGTCATTCCCTTGGTAAAAGTCGTGTGGCAACGACACTCTGGTGGTGAGGCTTCGTGGGAACGTGAGGACGAGATGCGTCAGCAGTTCCCGTACCTGTTTGAGTGAGTCTTCCTCTTCTTTCCCCTTGGGTTGTTCTCAATTTCGAGGACGAAATTCCTTAAGGGGGGAGGGCTGTAATATCCCGGACCTTTCGGATCCTTCTTTATGGGTCCCGGATCTAGTTTTCGGAGTGTCCGGCTCCGTTGTGTCCGAAATTTCGTTTCGGACATCTTTCGTGTTCGGATCGGCGCGATCCGGAGTCGTTTCGGAGGCCCGGAGGCGTTCCGCGGCTTTTCCGCGTGTGTTTTCCGATTCCCGGTGTGTGTTTCGGCTTTTCTCTTCGGACGCTCGTTGCGGGTGAACCGGGCTGTTCACACGGACACGAGTGGTACCGTTGCGATCGGTGCGTTCCGAGGATCGCGGGGGTGTGATTTCCTATTTTTTGGAATTTTACGGATTTTCCGGGTTTTTCTATAAAACCCTTTTTCTTTTCTCTCTCCCCCACCATCTTCTTCTTCCTCTCTTCTTCTTCCTCTTTCCTCCTCCACCGTGTCTCCCTCCCTCTCCCTCTCTTCCTCCCGGTTGGCCACGGCGAGCTCCCCTCCGGCTGCAGACGGCGGCGGGGCGACGGCGCGGCGACGTGGGCGGCGGCGAGGCGGTCGTGGGGGCGTGCGGCAAGCGTGGGAAGCTTAAGGAAGAACGAGGGTTTTCAAGCGTTCTTCGCGATTCGTGGACGATCCGGCGGAGCATTCGCTCCATTGAGGTAGGGTGACGTTCCCTAGCTCTTCGCCGTTCTTTTCCGTGGTTTGTAGGCCGCGGGGAGGCCGAGAGAGGCATGTTTGGGAGTTTTTGGGGTTTTTCCATGTTTTGGGGTGAGCCGCCCGATCTATGGTTTTAGCCCATGATTCTATGTTTTGGTGGTTTAGATGCATGCTAGGGGTCCCCAGGGGTCTTCCCCCTTGTTTTCCCCCTCTCCGGTGGAGGTACGGGGGCGTGGTTGGTGTTTTTGGGGTTTTCCCGCCGTAGCGTGCTCTGGGGCAAGCGACGGTCACTCCAGTGACCGTCACATGCTTGTAACGCCCCTAGAGGGGTGCGTTACTTCCCTGGGTGTTGGCCTTTAGGGTCAAGGGCTGTAGCGGTCCTGCGACTGGCCGCCGTTTGCTAGTGACGCCCCTGGGCTGGGCCGTCACATGCTTTCGACCGTTGGGTTTTGACCGTTGGGGGTCAGGCCATGTAACGCACCGAGATAGGCGCGTTACATGCGTGTAACGCACTGGGGCAGGAGCGTTACTTCCTGTTGTCCCCCATGTGGATGGGCCAAGCGACGCGCTGGGGCAGGCGCGTCACTTCCCTTTCCATCCCGAGCGTGAGGGCCATGCGACGCGCTGGTCTAGGCGCGTCACATGCGAGTAACGCACTGAGCCCGACGCGTTGCTTGCAAGCGACGCGCCAGGGTAAGCGCGTTACTTTCCCTGTGGTTTTCGTGGGTGTGGGGTGCCATGTGACGCCCTGGCCTAGGTGCGCCGCTTCCAAGCGACGCACTAGGGTAGGCGCGTCGCTTCCCCCTACCCCCTGGCCGTGTGACGGTCCGCCTTAGACCGCTATTTCCAAGTGACGGCCCTAGAGTGGACCGCCATTTGGCAGTGACGGTCTGAGGGTAGACCGCCACTTCCTGTGTTGCCCCATGAGGGTGGCAACCTCGCTTTTCTCCGACCGTGGTCTCCGTGCGACGGGACTAGTGCGTGGGGTGATTCCCACACGTTGTCGGGCTTGGGCGTTGTTTTCCGTAACTTGAGAGTCTACTCCTTCAGTGACCCTCCACTAGTCGTAGCCTACTAGTACGCGTGTGCTAGTTGCACCAGGGAGTGGTGTACGGGCTGACCTTTAGAGACGGTTTGTGGACCGGTTACCGTTGGGCCCCACGTCTTGCAGCCAGAGTCCGGCTGAGGGGAAAACCGGTCAGAGGGCCAGACCAGGGACGCGCGGTCTGTGTGTGCACACGTGGTTGGGGGCGGTTGGACCCACGTCGACGGGCGTGACCCCAGCTAGTCACTTGTTTGTGGTTACTTGTACGGTGTTCGCGCCTCGGGTAGGACCTACCATGTCAGGCGGTTCACCTGCGGTGCGGTGTAAGACGTCAGGGGACGCTACCGGCTGTGCTTCTAGTGGGTGGTACTCCTGTCGAGTACGGAGTGTCAGACTGTCAGTCGTGTGTTTCCGACCTTCGGGTTTTGACGGTTCGACCGTTGAGTTTCGGTCTTCTCGTACCGTGGCACGTGTGTCGGTTTGCGTGCCGTAGGGTCTAGTTCTGTAGAGTACAGGGCTTTCCTTTCCGAGGTACTTTCCTACCGCTAGAGTAGTGGTTTCTCATTTTTCGAGGTAGGGTTCGAGTGATCCCTACTGAGTCTTGTTCCGAGACTCATTCCCTGCGTGTTTTCGCCGTGTTTCAGGTGAGGCGCCACCTTCGGGGAGCGTGTCAGGAGCGCAGCGGAAGCGTGGTGCGGGTGTCCTGAGGTAGTGCCAGAGGTCAGAGCCGGGGGATGCCCCGTGTAGCTGTACTTTTCTTTCTTGTCACTGTACTAGTCGTGGACTACTGTTGCTGTTGTTGTTATTTTATTGTGGACCATGTAAAATGTTAAATTCATTTCCTGCTTAATATTTTAACTGTTTAATTTCTGCAATTATTTGTGATACTTGTGTAGTTTCCACACCATCCTTTTAACCCTTCCGAGTCTTCGGACTCGTGGGTGGCGGTACGAGTCTCGGGTTATCGGGCCTTCCCGGTAATCGGATTCTCGGGTCGTTACAGTCTCTGACGCACCCAACCTAGTGCGTTAAGAGACGAGAGGAAACAGGCTGTGACGCACACCTCTAGGGGCGTCATAGTCTCTGACGGTCCTACCCAGGCGCGTCAGAAGAATGGGTTGCGTCAACTCTGACGGTCCCATGCAGGGGCATCACGAGGCTGTGACGCGCCAGCCCTGGTGCGTCACAGGCCTTGGCCCGCAACGGTCAAAAACCAACAGTCAAGTGCCAGTGGTCGGATCATCACCTGCCGGTCCTACCTAGGCGCGTCAGAGCGCCATGGCGGTCTATCGTGGGACCGTTACACCCACTGACCAGCCAGTTGGCAAAACAGACACTGTGACGCACCCACCATGGGGCGTCACAAGCTGTGACGGTCACTGGAAGGACCGTCACACCGACCCGACGGTGAAACGGCGTGAAACGCTCAAAACTCCAACCACGCCCCCATGCCTCCATAAGAGAGGGGGAAATCAAGGGGGAAGACCCCTGGGGACCCCTAGCATGCTGCTAAGCCATCAAAACACCGAATTGCGGCTCAAATCTATAGATCGGGCGAACTCTCCCCAAATCATGGAAAACCCAAACCCAGCATGAAATCCTGTCTCTCGGCCTCCCCTCGGCTTACAAATCACGGGAAAGGAACGCAAGAGGCTAGGGAACGTCACCCTACCTCGAACTCGCCTCGAGGCGCGCCGGATCGTCCATGAGTCACGACGAAAGCTTTTAGAATCCTCGCTCCTTCACGCTTCCCACGAACACCGCACGCCCACGAGATCACCTCGCCGCCGCCCACGTCGCCGCGCCGTCGCCCCGCCGCCGTCTGCAGCCGGAGAGAGGCCCGCCGCGGTCGAATGGGAGAGAGAGGGGAAGAGGGGGTGCTCACGGTGGGAGAAAGAAGAAAGGGGAAGGAAGAAGAAGAAGAAGGAAGAGAAAAAGAAAAAGAGAAAATAGGGGGGTATTTATAGAAAATCTGAAAAATTCAGAAAATATCAAAAAATTAAAAATTACACTCCCGCAATCCTCGGAACGCACCGATCGCAACGGTACCAATCTCGCCTTGGTGAACTACCCGGTTCACCCACAATGAGGTTCCGAAGGGTTTGCCGAAACACACATCGGAAATCGAAAAACACGCGCGGAAAAGCCGCGGACGCACTCCGGGCCTCTGAAACAACTCCGGATCGCGCCGATCCGAATATGAAAGATGTCGAAAATAAAATTTCGAACACAACAGAACCGGACACTCCGAAAAAGTAGATCCGGACCCGAAAAGTAGGATCCGAAAGGTCCGGGATATTACAGAGGCGGACTTGCCAGAGAGAAACTCTAGAGTGTCGTAGGAATTGATGTTGTCACCAGTGTTTTAAAACTCGGCCGGTCCGACCGGTTAACCGACCCCACCCGATCTCAAAATCGGGTTAAAGCAATGCTTAGACCGCCCAAGACCTAAAACCCGTTCAAACTCGGCTGACCCGGCCCAACCCGATAAAACCAGTGTGACCCAGGCGGGTTAGAGACATATTTTCTATTTTTAAATTTTTATCATTAATTTAAGTTTTAATTTTAATTTAATCTTTTGACCTTATCATTTAATGGTATTAATGAAGGATTAACATAACTTTTGGAAGTTGAAAGGACTTGGGCTCTAACCTTCCAACTTCTAGTCGTTCTAATTTTAACTTATTCCCAACATAAGTACGTGCGATCTGCAGAACAATAGAAGGAAGAAGATGAAGACCGGAGAATACTCATAGAGGGGGATGAAGACAATGAATAAGATGAAGGCCCATTGACATATAAAAATTTAGATGAAAAAGATATTTGACTTCACACATCATGAAACTTTTGTTTTACGAGATTCTAATTGTAGTTGATAAATTGTCGTATGTAGTGTTTATTTAATATATTTTTATTCTTTTTTAGACTATCTTAGTGATTTTTTAATGGATTTATTTTTATTTTTATAATATATGTTAAAGTGTATCTTTCATATTTCTAACTTAAAATATATTAAAATTCTATGGTAATAAATAATATTGATATTTATTGTTCTAGTATTACGGGTCACGGGTTAACTCGAACGGTTAAACCATTGACCCGTGACCCACTAACCTAACCGAGTCAAGGTCCAGGTCGAGTTTTAAAACATTGGTTGTCACCACTGGTGTTGTAGACGACCAGGTATCTGCCGGTGAAGTTGGTCGACTACTAGCAATTGTGGTTCACTTAGGTTTGGTTGTTGGGCAGCCTCAAGGTGGTGTAGAGCTGTAGATAATGGTCGCCCTGCAGTTTGACTCGACCTATAGGTCGGTGACTGTGAAGGAGATGCCCGCCGGTTGCATTGTGGGGGTGTAGCTAGAGACGAGGGTAGTGTAGGCCGCCATGGAGTTGGAGCTAGGTGGAGTTCTGGAAGGTGACCAACGCCTAGGTGCCAACCATGTGGGCGTTGGTGAGGTTTATCCACGGTCGAGTTGACACCAAGAAATCGACCACTATGGTGGCTCTCCTCGGCCTCATCCGCTACGGCAAATGCGTCCTACTTAGGGCCTTCACACCAAGGTGATATAGCATGGCAGATGGTATTGCCATCCCTGGCAATTTTTAGTGCTCCATCTCGCTTGACCTAATGAAAGATCCCATCATCGTGGTAAGCATTCAAACCTATAATTGAGTTCATTGACAATTAGAATGTGTCCGACCATAGTATCTGCCCTAAGATGGGACAAGTCCTGAGCAATCGCGAGGGGGTGGCTGACCAATACCTTTTTCTCTCTCTCACTCTCTCTCTCCCTCTCCGTTGAGAGAGAGAGAATTATGGCAGGGAGTATGTCAAAGTCGCCATTGTAGGCCGACCGACGTCGATGATAGTGAGGGTGTTTGGGGCATATTGACGTCGACAGCGCGCCCAACAATGGGGGGTGGGGGGTGAGAGAGAGGAGGTTATCTTGAGAAATTTTCTCACTAGATGGAAAACTCCTTTTTTAATGACACATACTCTTTTTCTACAGTCAACTAATCGTGTGGGCTTTTTGATAAGAGTTAGGAGATTATAGAGATTTTTTGACAAATAGTTATATTTGAGAGACAAACATAAATACATATATTTGTAGAGACTAAAAAGTAAAAATCCCTTTATAAATGAAGAGCAAAATTGTTAAAATAAACATATTGCATCTTTTTTATTTAAAGCAGGGTTTGCCGACCCGGTGCGGGTCGCCCCGACCCGCACGACTCGACCCGACCCAGGTCGAGACCGGGTCGACAAGGCCGTGGGTCGCCACCGGGTTGCCCCCATTAATTTAATAATATAATATATATAGTATATTTTTCTATTTTATTCTATTATTATAAATATATATTATATATAAAGTATTTTTTATTTAAATATGGACCGAGACGGACCGGGTCGGATCGAGACGGGAGCGACCCCACCCGACGCAGATCGAGACCGGGTCGGTCGGGTCGACCGGGCCGATAAACCCTAATTTAAAGTGTTATTTTAAATGTATGCCCCGTTCAAAGTAAAATTATGTGAAAATCTATCTTGATTTGCACTTACATATATATTCTTTTTATACATAAATTTAATATCACACGTGCCCTTTTAATTAACTTCAGCCAAAATATCCACAAAATATTCCATCCTCCTTCTTCAATCTCTCTTTAATAAATTTAATAATATAATATATATATATATAGTATATTTTTTTATTTTATTCTATTATTATAAATATATATTATATATATATATAATATTTTTTATTTAAATATGGACCGAGACGGACCGAGACGGGAGCGACCCGACCCGACCCAAATCGAGACCGAGTCGGCCGGGTCGACCGGGCCGGCAAACCCTGATTTAAAGTGTTATTTTACATGTATACCCCGTTCAAAGTAAAATTATGTGAAAATCTGTCTTGATTTGCACTTACATATATATTCTTTTTATACATAAATTTAATATCACACGTGCCCTTTTAATTAACTTCAGCCAAAATATCCACAAAATATTCCATCCTCCTTCTTCAATCTCTCTTTAATAAATTTTATCATTTTGTTGACAGATAGCGACCGTAAGAATGACGGTGACAATAAACTCATGGATGGATGATATAAATATAGGCACAAAATAAAATTTCACTTAATTTCACTCAAGGTTTTTCGTGATGTTCGTACCAATACCAGTCTCGATCAGATACAGTCCAGCATGGTACGATATATCGGCGTGTTGAGAAGATTTTTTTTTTTTAAATCTCAAATGAAATAAACTCATGTTTTAAAGATTTGTTTATAAAATAATCTCACACCCAATCACCCATCCCTCCTTCCCCTCTCTCCCCGATCCCTCTCCTTAGAAACCCTACAGCCGCCTCCCTCTCCTCGACGGCCCCCCTCTCCCTCTTCCCCCACCCCGGCTTCCCCCAGCCACCGCCGTCCCCACCACTGTCTCCGGTGTCCCCAGCTTAAGCCGTTGTTGCCGTCCCCTGCTCAAGCTGGCACTCGATGGCTTCTTCTTCTTCCCCTATTCGAGTCGTTATCGTCCCCGCCCTCATCTCCGCCGCCACCGCAAGGCCACTGGCGACTACATGTGATGTACCGCATGCCGATCATACTAGTCTCCACCAGGTATATATGATGCGGTACGTCCTGTACCTGCCGGCAAACCTTGACTTCACTTCTGCGGAGAGTATACATGCGTGTAAAAAAAAAAATCTTTTTAAAATTTTGTCCAACTTCAACTTCTCAAGAAAGAAGCTAACTTCTTTTATGGGGCGTGTATCATGCCCTCCAATCTCTTTAACTCCTCACAGCTTCCAAGCATTATGGGAGTTTGGCAGAGATGTCGCCATTGCATTGGGGCCTTGTTGGGCACACTCGCCCCTCATCTATCCGCTTTGGATTATCCGGCAGAGTCCTCTTTTCCTTTCTTGCAGCGCTCCATTGTCACTTCCATATATACGGCACTCCAGCCTTTTCAAAATATCGAAGATTCTAATGATTGAAATATCTGTAGAGTCTGTTCTCAAGTGCATCTTAATTTTATCAAATAAATAATATATTTATTGACTTATGTGAGGAGAAAAATTTCCAGTGAAGAGAGAAGTCGGACACAAAAGGACTTAACTCTCTAAATCCTCATAATTTAATCTCATACTTACTTCTCAAGATTTTAAACGATGAGTAATCCACCGACACCCTGCGCATGACAGGGAGGATAGATTCTGGGCAAAGAAACGGAATCCGTCTCCGTTAATTGCCAAAATAACGTGGGTGCCGTCGATATAAAGTTTTCCTGGGTCCAAAGGTTGCAATGAAAGAATGTAATTAATGATGCAGTTATTGCTGTTGTTTTCTATTAATAAGATTATCTCATCATGCATGAAGAAGGACCTTCGAGATTTTAGGCTGCTCCGAAGGTGATTAATTTCTAGCGACACGAGAGCTGCCACATCTTAAATTTAACAATACCATATTATATTTTGGGTTCTTTACATAAATACCCCTCTAAATATCGGTTATGTTAAATATATCCCTCATTTGAGTAAATTATCAAAAATATCCTATATTTAATCTTAAATGTTGCAACTATGCCCCCGTAGTTTACTGACGCCGACGGGAGGCGAATATTCCGTGGAATATCCTATCTATCGTCATTAATTACAGTGAAATGAGGGATATATTTGGCATAATCGATATTTAGGGGGGTATTTATGTAAAAAAATTAAATAATTTTATTGCCTAACTGATGTTTAACTCAAGTTAAGTCAACGAAGGTTACGGTAGGAGCATAGTTGCAACATTTAAGATTAAATAGAGGATATTTTTGATAATATACTCAAATGAGGGATATATTTGACATAACCGATATTTAGAGGGGTATTTATGTAAAAAACCTTTATATTTTTATTCTGATTTTATTTTATTTTTTATCGTTATTGAAGCCGAACTATATATTTTAATGTACTTTCTCATATACACATCAATTCAAACTATGTTATAAAAACAATGATAAGTAGCAAGTGTGTGTGGCCTCAAGTGTATTTCGGGGCTTTAATTAAGATCATGGTTATTAAAACCTCTAACTCGAAATCTTAACCGAATAAGTCAAAAAAGCATATTATATTCTTATTTTATTTTTGTTCGCACTTAACGTGAACCTATTCCGACCATGAACAGCAAGGTTCCAGCTGTCTCACAGTAGTTTTATGGTGCATTGGCTTGCTGGCTGTAGACCCATCAGCTGTTTTAAAGGTTTTTTTATTTCATAAATATCTTTATTACATGTAAACTATCTAAATTACCATTTTTAGTCGTAAATTATGACATATATGATTGCTATTAATCAAAATTTTCAAAATGTCACTAATTGACAAATTAAAATATCGGCGACGTTCATATCTTTTTTTTTCTTTTTTGACGTGGCTAAATGATTCATATCAACTCCAAATCTCCTAGTTTAAACTCTGGGGTTATTTTTGTCATTTAATGGTATTTGAGAAACTTTTGATTAATAATGATGTTATATAAGACATTTGACAATTAAGGGTGATAATTTTGATATTAAAAAGTTATATGAAATTAACCAATCTTATTTCCTCAAAAAATCTTAGGGATTCTTAATTAATAAAAGCTCCTACTTTTTTTATCAAAATCCTCACATAATTATGCTAATATTTAAAAAACACTCACATAATTAATTTTCATCTAAAAGAAGAATGTTATGAAGAATATTCTTTCAACCACACCATTAACTTTTTTTTCTTCAAAATCCTCTCTCTCTCTCTCTTATATATATATATATATATATATATATATATATATATACCCCCTTTGGTGCCCTCCCTTCCTCCCCTCCTCTTTTACTCTTTTAGGGGGACTTTGCTAACCGAGCCCGATTAATGCATTTGTATGTGAGGAGAGAGGGGAGTCCACGCTACTTTCTCTCTCATCGACTCCCCTATCTTAACTGCGAGTCAAACACGCTCTCAGTGAACCCCCACCCTTTGAATGGGCCTACTCTCTCTCTCTCTCTCCAAGGGTTTTTGTTCTCTTTATCACTCTAATTTAGTCTTAATTAACCATATATAGTTGAGCTAAGCACGGACCGCAGGGTAGACATACCTTTATTTATGGAGAGCAACTACGAGAGCTTATTCTTATACCATAGTAGATTTGTGGAAGCTTTCTAAGAAATAGACGGATTGTGGGAGCTTTACCTAATTATATAACATTGCAAGAGTTTTTTTTGTCTGAAAAAAAACCAAATTTTGTTGTCAAAGATTTCCTACCGTTAATGTGAGGCGGCATAGCATCTCTTACACGTCGTAGAGGCAAACAACATGTCATATTCTTTGCACCGTTAATTAAATTGCTATATATTCTAAGCATATATATATAGTTGGTGGTATATATAGCTAGGTCACTTACGCTTCAGTTTGCATGGTTAACGATTGGCGAAGGGGACCCGTACGTACATGCACTTCCTTAGTTGGCTAGCCAGTAGAATATTCTCTTCAGCCACGGCATATTACATGGCATGCGATGTGGGGGTTGGGAGGAACAATATTATACGTACGTACGTACGTACGTACGTACTATGGCCCCATGGCCTTCTTTACTTCCCAACGTGTGTGAGGACCCAACACATGTTTTAGTACTGCCGATAGTGTGCATTTGAAGATTATCCTCATCATTGGTTTGTACGCCGGAAATTTTCTATTCGTTAATTTCTTCCTTTCTTTTGTGCCCACTGGATCATTTTTCTAATCTTATTGTTTCGTGGAAAGATCTAGGATTTGGCTACCTACTGGGATTCATTTGTCTTAATTAAGTAGTTGCTATCTCAAGAGAAATAATTAACTATTTTCTGTCGCACTTCAAAACCATGCATACATATATCTTGGTCAATTAGTAGCTTTCAAATTGTGTTTGCTTGTAAGACTTTTCTTCGTATGTCATAATCTTCTTCTTACATGCATCTTTCTTAGATAAGAGGGTTTTGTAATCATCCCGTGGCTTAGTTTCCAACCGTGATTCCTTTCCCATCTGTTTAATTATGTCACCTCAAGAAATCTCTAAGTAGTACAGCTAGCAACGATTATCCTGGCCTGACCCCCCCCCCCCCCCCCCAAAAAAAAAAAAAAAAACAGCGACGATTTCCACGATTGTATCTGATTAATATAATTTATTGTTCTTCACGGTGATGCAATTAACCTGATTCTCTATGTTCAAATTGCTGTTCCTCGGCAAAGACTTGCTCGATCCATCCTATATATAACTAGCATCGAGCAGGAAACATGCTGCCATTTGAGCTGCAGTTTCCAAAGGGATGATGACCTCAGAATTAAACCTGCTCAAAATGTTGCAACTTGGAGTACATTTGCCATGACCAATGAAGCTTGGAGCCTGTTCCCTGCCTTTTGAATTCCATTCATCCAGAAATGTTCTATCTCAGATGAGCAGGAGATTAATGCCTCTGAACTTAACGATTGATTAAATGTTTCCTTCTCGCTCCAGAACAATGTGAAAAATGGGTTCTCTAGAGGCTTTAAAGGTTACCCCAACATAAAAGGCCAGCAGCATGCATGGTCATTCTGCTGCCATGTTGATGCCAAGTGAAAAATTTTCTCTCCTCTACGACTTCTTCAAATCCACTGGATATTTGTTGAAATCAACAAAATCACGGTGTTGAGATACATAGACCCGGGGTTTATACATGAACCACAACTCATTTAACCAATACTAGACTATTATCTAGGAGACTATGCTCAAATTCTAACACTCTCTCTCACGGTCAAGATGGGCCATAAATATTAATTGGGTGGAGATGACAAAATAAAAAATATATGGAGTTGGGCCAAGACCACGTTCTGATACCATGTTGAAATCCACAAAATCACCATGTTGAGATATACAGGCCCAGGGTCATAAGCATATGAACCATAACTTATTTAATCAATACGGAAATATTACCCAGGAGACCATGCCCAAATTCCAACAATATTTAACTATGTTTAGCAGATCTTTACCGGGTGATGAACAAGGTTAACAGGCTAATTCCAAGGAATTAATGAATGAGTTGAATGAAACAGAGAAGGAAAAGAATACCATTGAAATCAATCATGTAGCCTGCAACTCTTCTTGTCCACCACTTGGAGATGGGACGACGAATGTCCCAACATATCCAAGACCCACAATCAGGAATGCTAGCGACTGTGGGAAAATGAACGTGTAGTAGTGATTGCGCCCAAAGACGCAGTCATATGATGCACAAAGCATGAGGTATGCACCAAGCCCCAGTTCCGGGAGGTGGAATCTGATGAGAAGAGATCCAAACTGAATCAAAGACGTCCTAGGAATTTCTTGTATCTAAAATCCGAAGAAATATGTAAACACAGGATGAAGCTCTCTCTCTCTCTCTCTCTCTCTATGATAACTAGAAGGGAAGAAAATGTTTACCTGTCCAAGAACTTGCTCTGATGTTTCTTGGGGAGACTCATGCTATCATTTGTTTTTGTCTTCACGGCATTCCCCAACTTCTCTGTGACAATCCATTCGTTTACTTTCCCTACTTGTAGGAGGCCAATAATGACTGCCCTCGTCCGGTGCATGGACATGACATTCTCGAATAGAACCCAGAGGATGATCAGATGTAATGAGCTGATGAGACCACAGGAAGGGTGGAGTTCGAATCAGTGAGGAGGCAAACATTAACGAGCTTAATTATGGCCATGCATGAAATGTAATAATATATATGATCAATTGTGTGACCATTTTTACATTGATGTACAGCATGAAAGGCTAGCTACTTTCATTAATGTCACCCACTTGAAGGAGAAGAATGATGAATGGAAGGGTAGATCCCAGAACTGTATAGATATTCTCAAACCTTGGAGTTCCAACTGCATTGAGAAGGGTAATGGTGGTTGGTACATAAACCACACCCCACGTTGGAATGTAGACTTCAGGGAAGAACACTGATGTTGGGATTATGACGCAGTAAAAGAGGAAGGTGACAATGTGAGCTATGATCCTTCGTGCAATGAAGAAGTTGTAGATCACAAAGGACTTCTTCCATATTGATACTCTCTGCGATTCAAAATGGAGGTAAGCATCACTACTTATGAATGAAAGAAAGATCTTCTGCATGTCTTTAATTAGAATGTAGATGATTTGGTTAACAAATTAAAAAGGGAGGACAAAACAGAGACAAACTTGGGTCTTTACTATCTCCATTGCCATTTTCCTTAACAAATTTGCAGGTCCACAGGACCATCTATGTTGCTGATTTCGATATGCCTTGAGAGTACTTGGTAGTTCGCTTCTAACCTACAGCAAGAACAAGTTGAAGAATGAGAGGCAAATTAATAGAGGAGGCCAATGACCTAGCATGCTTGATTACTCAAAATTAAGATACCTTGATACCTCCTACATAAACAAATTTCCATCCTCTCAGGCTAGCTCTGACTGCCAAGTCCATGTCCTCCACCGTTGTCCGATCCTTCCAGCCACCGGCCTCTTCAAGAGCCACTATTCTCCATACACCAGCAGTACCTGCATGAACAAAAAGAGAAAACGGGTGGCATATTGTCCACACTGTGATAATTTTCCCAGCTGTATTATATCTCTGAAAGCTTCTTGCCTTACTCTGTAGCTCATTAAAATTCTAACTCTCATAATCCAATGACATAACAATTCAATGCAGCATCAATACTTCCTTCAAGGAAAAAAACAAAAGAGAGAGAGAGAGAGAGAAGCTAGCTATATCCGAAAACCTTGTGCATAATTATTTAAGAATGCATATGAATTTTGAAGTGGGCTTTAAGTCTTAAAATAAATAAATGAGTAAAGTGATAAATAAGAAATACCATTGAAGCCAAAGAATGCATGGGTGGATGACCCAGACTCCTGCTCCACCTTGAAGTGGTAATCCATTGACATCTCTTGTATCCTTGTCATTAAGCACTCATCTGCATTCACTAGAAAAAGGGCAAGGGAAATAAATATGCCAAACATCTCGTATATATCTAAAAACAACTGTGAAATTAGACAGATGTAGTTAATGAACCTAGGCCAGATCAGGCTGGGCCGCCCAGAAAATGGGATGGACTATTTATGCTGGGGAATTATATGGTTTGGGCCTCCGGATAAAATGGGCTGACGAGATGATGGGCCAGAGATCCTACCGAAGTTCCAGCGGGCTTGGACGAGGGCGACTTCCGGATTCCAAACGAGGAAGGGGATGGTGCGGGTGAGGAAGTCGGGTTCGGGTTGGAAGTCTGCGTCGAAAATGGCCACGTAGTCGCAGGTGCGCACGTAGGCGTGCTTCATCCCTTCCTTGAGGGCACCCGCCTTGTAGCCCATCCTGCTCCCCCGGGTCTCGTAGTTGATGGTGAGGCCTCTCTTCCTCCACTCCTGGCATTCCTCCTTCACCAGCTCCTGTTTCGATTTTGGGTTGCACCACGTATATATCACAATGTCGATCATAAATGGCTGATCAGCTAACACGTAGACCATGCGTTAATGCCCAAAAGAACTGATCATACAGAACGAGAGGATAAATCTTCTCCCAATGTACGTAATGCCCAAATATATATCACTTCAACTACGTGCATGATGCAAATCTTGACTGGATATTTATATACATCATCACTTGGGTTCCTCGCGGTGAAGGCAAAGGGCTAGGACGAGAGGATCGATTTTTAGATGATGCCGTGGTTGATGTCGAGATTCTATTGGTGGATCGAGGCCGAACTGATGTCAAAATGGCGAAGGTGCCGTCAGTGTCCGTCCCTTTCAATTTACTGCTATCACATGCGCTGGTAAACTTTGAAGCCACAACGTCGCTTATGTAAAGGAGATCAGTAATGAATAATAAAACTCCGAGACGATCTTTATCGTAAGACAAACTAAACTTTTGTCATATGATATTATCGTGAAGAGGATTCGATGTTACTGGGGGGCGGGGGGAGATGAAAAGATTGTACGGTCTTGAATGCATGATGAAAGGGAACAAAAGTAGAATCCTCACGATCGATAGAGCTTCGATTTTTCTTTGAAATGTAATTAACCTAGCTAGTGGACGATGGCTTCCATTGGAATGCCCACACACATAGGTAGGTATTTGAGATTTTGCCTCCATGTATATATCTTTCACTCTTTTGTTTAATTAGGTGAAGGACCTTGTTTTACTCGAACCACGTTAGAATTGGTGAGAGCATTTCTCCCAAACTCTCAAATAGGTGGGGCTGGTTCGATAGGTTTGCGGGTCTAATCTAATTTTGAGTCAAGTTATAATATTTTTTCGGTATGCGAGTTTATAATCGAGTCTAAAAATTCGATCTTATTAAGTCAAAGAGTCAGGTTTGATCTTTGAGTTCTGCTCGCGAGTAGATTAGACTCATTTTATTTTTTTTAAATTTAAAAATTATTTAGATTATTTTATTTAATTAAAAAGTAAAATTTTTAATAAATTAAATAATTAGTATTACAATTTTAATTAATTTAATGAGATTATAAATTTTGTATTATTAAATATAATATTTTTATTTAAACTTTTAAGTAGAATCAAACTTTAGACAGATTTTACATTTTTATAATAACATGGGACTCAACTCGATCAGCACGGCCCGGCACAAGTCTAGCCCAAATCAAATTTAAACTTTAATATCGACGAGTCGTACGAGAGGCGACATAAACCCTGTACGACCCATTTACGGTACTAACTTTTCCCATACAAACGTACGGAAGAGAGGACACGGAATTTTGTCCTTTTGTTCTGGAAATTTTCTGGGACAGCTGGTGGAGTTGGATCCAGCGTCTCGGCTGCTCGTGCGTACTGGCAGCACCGACTACGCTACGAAGGCACGGGACTGCTAGTGGTTTGCAAGCGGTGAGTACTCTGGGGATTACATTTCTTCTTCTTCCTCTTGTGATATAGGCATCTAGCTAGGGCTCGTAGAAAACTAACTAAGTCGCGATGATAGAAAATTAAGAAAATTTCTTCTAGTTAAGGAGAAAAATTATCATTTTTCATATTGACACTTTTCTACAAATTAATACTTAGCCAATGAAATCACTTTGTAAGCAAGAGGCAAAAAAAATATCATCCATTCTTTAATTAATTAACCATGTTTCGATCTCTTGTTATAAAGACTTGTGATCGATCTTGGCTAATTAAGAAAGAAGGATATTATACCTTGATCGTGGGGTCCGTTGAGTCGTCTAGTATCTGTATGATGAGCCGATCAGACGGCCATGAGAGGCAGCATGCTGCTCCAATAGATAGCTTGTAAACCTGCAAATTATCTCCAGATTAGCACAAGAATTAATACCAACTCTATATGCAGCGTGCATCCACATTCTAGACACATAATAATGTCGGTGACTGCGAAAATTACAGTAGAGAGAGAGAGAGAGAGAGAGGGGGGGATAGTTAAGAGGCAACTGGGAGGTCACTGGGGGCGTGTGTGCCACAGTGCCACCACGTACACACTCACCTCCTTCTCATTGAACATGGGGATCTGAACCAGGACCTTGGGGTACGCCAAGCTCCCCAGCTCCACATCCTCACCACCTCCCCCTCCCACTACGGGCTCCCACCTGTATACCCTCTCCGGCCGCCGCCGGAACACCTTCACGTACAGGCTGACGGCGCCCATGAACAGCTTCTCCGTTATCAGCATCACCGACATGACCAGGCACAGCACGACGGCCAACTGCAGCGCCGGCGCCAGCACCGCCGCCTTAAACGCCCTCCCCCACCTCAACCACTCGAGGGCACCACGCCTGACGGATGCCACCACCACCGCGAGGAGCCCCTCGTCGTCGACGGCCCCGGAGATGGAGAGGACTAGCTCGTGGACGTCCCAGCCTGCTGCATGCGAGCTCACCCAAACAACAACAACAACAACAAGAGGAAGAAGAAAGAAGAGACATGCATCGATCACCATCGAATGGTCAAATAATTAAGTCAAAACAAAGTGAAGAGGAGATCGAACAACATCAGCGTCATGCACGTACGGATCAGAGATTATTACCCTCCATGATCTCAGGCTCGCCCCTGAAGCGAGGAGCGAGTTGCTCTCAGAAAGTGATGTGCAAAGGGATCATCAGGCGAGCGAGCTACCTAGCTGGGGCCTTCGTGGAGAAAGATAAAAAGTAAAGGTGTGAGCCGTGACGTATGGGTCCCTGCCTAACTGTGAGAAAGCATCACACATGCGCCATCAGGTCAGCTGCTGGGAAGGTGGTGAGGCTGCATATATGGGACCACGTTATCACCAAGAATATATATATATATATGGGCGCCGAGAAATTAATTAAGGGATATGGGCGCCGTTTCTCGCGTATACTTGGTCTGACAAGGTTTAATTTATGTCATAATGAATCGGAACAAATGAACCATCCGCACCGGTACATATTAATCATGCATTTACATGCGTTTAACACAATTTTCTATTGAAAGCGCTTTTGCGAATCATCTTTTTGTGAGAGAAGAATGCTAGCTTTTGGAGATCATTTATGCATGTGTTTTGTTCTTCCATTTTAGTTAAATATTCACTTTGCAAGTGAGAGTTTTCTAGGTCATGAAATGAGTAGAGCTATATGTAGGGCAGGGGACGCAATATTGAGTTGCATGATTACCGTCCAAAATTAGTTAGATCGACTTCTAATAATTAGAACTATATATTAATTTCTAACCATATAAGTTGGCCCAACTTCTGATATGCAAAGGCGCGCGCACCTTCTTCATTCCAGGCTTTAGCTCAATTATTTTGAGGGTAGAATATTAGTTAGGGGCATAATTAATTAATTGCGAAGATTAATTAATTTGTTCCCTGAAGTTATATTTTTTTGCTTTTACTCTTAATTAACATGAAAAATAAAATGAAGATGGCTATGACTAGTTTTGAATGGTAATGCAAGCCAATCTTTTCCCGACATTCTTACCTTACTGATGCATGATGCTCTAATCAGAAGTTTTCAATTGAAACTGATCAGAAAACAACCAAGAGGAGTTCGTAAATCGCCTTCAAACTGGCCCGTACTGCCCGCCTTCAAACAAGCGTCAGAAGCTCAGAAACGCTTTTCAATTGGAAGTCAAGCAATCATGGTTTAACATTGTAAAGTCGGTTATGTTATTGTCTTAACTAAAACATCGAAATTAAATTGGAGTTCTTAAATTACAGTACTAAAGTTGAGGTTCTTAAGACAAAGTTTAATTAACTTATGTAGCGAATAATGAGAGTCAATTATAACCAACCCACTCAATAGTTTTCATGTTTAAATTTAAAGTAGAGAAATAGTTTTTAGCTATAAGAATTATAACGCCAAAGGTACGCCGTTTCAGCCACACGCGGCTTGTAGGAAGAGACTTGGCAGTGGGCTTTTACGTCGCTGGGCTTGGGTAGCTCGTGCCAATGTATTATGGGCTGATCTCTTTGGGCCCGTGCTAACAGCAAGAAGTTTAATTAATGACCAATGTTGATATCAATAGGAAGAGGAGAATAAGATGAAAAATACTCCTAACAACACCCACTTCCCCCGTTATAAAGTGCTTCCACAATCTTCCTCTTTCCTCGGCACTTCCCACCTCTTTTGGGAACTCTTCCCCACCTTTTAATCTTATGCAAGATGATTGTATATATCGGAGATGACTAGTGGGGAAAAAAGTACGAGAAACCATCGCACATCGGAGATCATAATAAGCACATCTGTACAACTCCTTTGGCCCCTTTGACAACATCTCACCCCGGTTACGATTTGTGTACGTGTGAGTAGAAAGATCGTGGGTCTCATTTCTCTCTCTCCTCTGTTAATTATCGAATCCTATCGTATTCCTAAATCACTAAACCAGAGAGGCCCGTAGGAATTAGGACATCTTAACTGGGATCCATTAGGGCGGCTTTGATATCGGGGTAAGGGGGGGCGGCTAACCGACCCCGAAGGGTTGATTGAGATACCCGGGGTCGGTTACCGGCTTCTGTGAGGGGGAGGGCGAGCGGAGGCGGGGCCCATCGGTTAATCGGTGTCGGCTAACCGAGGGACCAAACCGTTGTCAAAGACGGCCTAATAGACTAGTAAGATGACGGGAAACTGTGACGAGTCCGACGGCTTCAAAGGAGACCACCGAAACAGCCTGACATTGTGATTGGATGAGATGCTGTCAAGATCCTCTCCGGATTGGCATTTCCATCCTCACTAATTAATTCTCACCCACTAATTGAGAATCAACTCCATGAAACTTTGGGACACCACTCCAGAAGATTAGATTAGGTGCAGGACACTCTATTTGGAATGAGTAAGTTTTGCTACACACCCAAGATGTTTGCACACTTTGGGTGTTCATCAAAGTTTTTGTTTACATTTTTTTTCTCAAATAAATCATTGTTATAAATGAAAGTGTAGATATATCATTTCTGGAACACCACTATTTTACAAAACTTGTAAATATATCACCGTCGTAATCTCTTGTAGATAACAATATTTTAGAGTTAAAATGTAATGAGAGGCATCTTTTTCCTTCCCTCTCCGCCATGGGTTTTCCAAACCCTAATAGATGGCGGCGACGCTCCCTTCCCCTTGACGACAGGTTGTTGGTGCCGGGGCAATGGCGACGGCTATGCGATGGCGGGGAGGGAGGGGATGAACGAAAGAGGCAGCGGGATGTTGGTGGCACTGACGGCCTGCTACGTACCCCCGCCCCCTGTTGTCCCCTTCTCCCTTTGCAGACACCCCCCTCCCCAGCCTCCTCTCCCCCCTGACCGCTAGAAGCTAGCTCCCCCTCTCCCCCATGCAAATGCCCCTGGGTCTGCCCCCCCTCCCTGGCCCCCTGTCCCTAGGTTTGCTCCAACAAAGAAATCAGGGGCTGACCTGAGCATGCAACTACGGTGGCCCCTCCTCTGACTTAGGGGGTGTGGCAGCGGCCCCTCCTTCTTGGGAGAGTAGCAGTGGCACCTCTCCCTACCTGGGAGAGCGGGCGGCGGCCCCTCCTCTAGCTGGGACACGCAGCCATGGTAGCCCCCTCTAACCTCCCAGTGGCAGCTCCTCCGCTGGTCTGGAGGTGCTACATCGGCCCCTCCTCCAGCCTAGGCATGGGGCGACGACAACATCCGCTGGCTTGAGCACACAGTGGCAGTGGCTCCTCCTCCGGCCTAGCTGTACACTGTCAACGACTCCCCTCCTACCTAGGAGCATAGGCACACCCCCCACCCCGCTCCATAGACACCACCCCATTGCCCCCTTTCCCCTCCCCTCACCAGTGGCCTAGAACACCCCCCAACCGTCGGCCTGCTACCACTCTCTCTCTCTCTCTCTCTCTCTCTCTCTCTCTCTCTCACACACACACACACTCTCAGTGGTGTAAAGGAGGGTATTTTGGTCATTTGGCATCTAACTAATAGGAATAAAGAAATCTTTGAGGAATGTTCAAGGTTCGATTGACGGAAGTTAACCGTAGTGACATTTTTTAAAGTTATTTAAAATAGTGGTGATATGTATATTGATACATTTTC
Organism: Amorphophallus konjac; assembly: GCA_022559845.1. NCBI lineage: Eukaryota > Viridiplantae > Streptophyta > Magnoliopsida > Alismatales > Araceae > Amorphophallus > Amorphophallus konjac. The sequence continues at coordinate 19,090,875 of CM040127.1, forward strand.
AAAAGTGATATATCAACAATTTCACACATAGCAATAGTTTATTTACAAACAATCTTTTTTTAAAAAATTGATGAGGTGGAGGCCCACCACATATATCCGACCGTACAACCCATCCCCCCATGGATTGTGCGATCGGATAGATGAGGTGGGCCTCCACCTCACTAATTTTTCAAAAAAAATAAAGAAAAACTTGGGTGTGTAATGAGACAAACTTAAAAATACCTTGAGTGTGCAGCGACATAAACTCAACTAGAATACACATTTTTGCCAATGTCTTAGCCGCCATATAATACTTACCGCCTAAAATGATGAAGGGAATATGGAGGGAGATCTTAAGAGACATCGATGGAACATGTGTAATGAAGTAGTAAGAGGGACTCACTTAGGAAAAATCTGAAGAAAAATCATGTGAGACCTACTCGATCTGTCATAACAAAAGCTTCTTTTCAATGGACCCTACTTAATTAGTTGGAACTGGTACGGTGTCTTGATCCATAAGTAAGCGGAGTCGGTGTTGGACTCTACATTGGAGTATGTCTATGTGACGACCCAAGAATCCGATTACCGGGAAGGCCCGATAACCCGAGACTCGCACAGCCGCCCACGAGCCGGGAGGGCTCGGAAGGGCTAAAAGGAGTGTGGAGGCATAAAGAAATAGGAAATAAAGCAGGATAATTCAACAATTAACAGAAATAAATAAACAACTACAACAGAGTCCAGTCCAACAGAAAGTACAGTCTAAAGCAGTAAAACGTACCACATGCCAAGTGAACACTCGGCCCGGCAAGCTGGCAACTGAGAACCTCCGCTCCGCACCCTCGAACCTCGTGGAAGAACCGCCACACCTGAAAGCAGGGAATGAGTCTCCAAAATAGAGACTCAGCAGGGATCCCGCGGAACCCCAACCGGAAACAACGGCGGTAGCGGAAAGGAGAGCTACAACTACAGCAGGAACAGCAAACCGGTGGCCGGTCAAAAACTCGGCACTACAGCTACTCCTACTGCCAGAAGGCGCACCTCGATCACGAAGTCGAAGCTACCAAACCACGCTAGTACCATCTACCGAAGTAAAAACACACGGTAACCACGCCGTAGAGGCCTGTCCCCCGGACAGCCAACCTGGACACGCTGTCCAAGGTGCAACCCCGACCATCCGATCGCGGGTACCGCACCACGAGATGCCACCTCGGTAAAGCCACTAGCACTAGTCTCACAGCGCAAGAACCGACACACGCGCCAAGGTGAAACAACCGAACTCACCGGTCAACACGACCGAAAACCCGAAGGTCAAAGACACAGAGACTGACAGTCTGTCACTCCGTACTCGACAGGAGTACCACCCACTAGAAGCACAGCCGGTAGCGTCCCCTGACATCTTACACCGCACCGCAGGTGAACCGCCTGACGTGGTAGGTCCTACCCGAGGCGCGAACACCGTACAAGTAACCACAAACAAGTGACTAGCTGGGGTCACGCCCGTCGACGTGCGTCCACTGTCCCCAACCACGTGTGCACACACAGACCACGCGTCCTAGGTCTGACCCTCTGACTGATTTTTCCCTGGCACTGGACTCTGATTTGACGAGGGGCCCGACGGTAACCAGTCTAAAACCGTCCTCAGGGTAAGCCCGTACACCACTCCCTGGTGCGACCAGCACACGCGTACTGGTAGGCTACGACTAGTGGAGGGTCATTGAAGGAGTAGACTCTCAACTCAACGGAAAACAACGTCCGAATCCGACGATGTACGGGGACCACCCCACGTACCGGCCCCGTCGCACGGTGACCACAGTCGGAGAAGAAACGAGACTCACAGTCCACGGCCACGCACGCACCGTGCGCTAGAGTCGAGAAAACTCAAGTGACGTTAAGCCACTGGACTCTGGACAGTCCTCTAGACGCACTACACCCAACGGTCCTTGAGTCACAAGACTCGGGGTCAAGACCGTTGTACGCAACAGCACAAGGCCGTCAATCTAGTCCAATCTCTAGGTCTAAAACCACGGTAGCACAAGTACCGAGACAACTCACGAGTCGCCAAGACCACTCCCTCGGGAAGGGAACGCAAGGGACCAAGGCCACCCATACGGGCCACACGGAAAACACAGAAGCACGATTCCCAGGGCAGCACACAAGCCACCACGACGATTTCCCATCTTGTAGCAAGCGGGAAACCTCCAGCCCTAGGCCGGATAACTGGACTCACAGTCCAAGGCCAAGCACATGGCCCACATGGGAATCGCCTTCCAAAGGGAACCCACGACATGCGGGGGAGACCCCACCGCACGCACACCGATACACGGTGACTCGATCATGCGTAACACGAAAGCCCGGGACACGTGGGGTCACCCGGACCCACCACACCTACGGGCACGCTAATCGAGGTAACACGGTCCCTCCCGACACCCCAAAAACACAGACACAGAACCCATGGGGTGTCCGGGATACTCACAAGGTCGGAGGTCGACCATTGGGTCACAACCGGGTCGATCGGAGACCAAAACAACACAATCGGGACGCTAAAAGGTCACCCGGACCCTTAAGCTCATGACACGCAAAACGAGGTAAGTGGGACCTCCTCTGGACACCCAAAGACATGGTCACGGAACTCCACGGGGTGTCCGAGACACTCACGAGACCTAAAGTCAACCACTGGGTCACAACCGGGTTGACCGGAGGTCAAAACAGCGCAAACAGGAACCAGAACGTGGTAGTGGTCACCTGGTGACCGCGACCAGATAGTGGTCGACCGGGGACCGCGACCAGATGGTAGCGGTCGACCGGAGACCGCGACCATGCTGTCACGGTCACCTCACGACCGCGACCAGCCATGCGCAAGCCTGATGGTAGCGGTCGCCCAAGGACCGTGACCAAATAGTAGCGGTCATCTCATGACCGCGACTAGACCAAAGCGGTCTATTGCACGACCGCGATGTTGCCAACACTCTCGACCAAAACACAAGGATGAAGGCGGTTCTCCCACGACCGCGACCAGTGATAGCGGTTACTGGTGGACCGCGATCATTTCGGAAAATCGAGAACGGCGGGAAAACGCCCAAAAATCCACGCCACGCCCCCAAACATCCACGGATGAGGGGGAAAACAAAGGGGAAGCTGCCCAGTAGGCCCTAGCATGCATCTATGGCCTCGGATCGGCCTAAAACGCAACGAATCGCTAGATCGGGCGATCACTCCCCAAATCATGGTTTTTCCCCAAAACGCCCCAAACGACCCGCTCGGCTCACCACGGCCTACGAAACTCGCGGGAAAGGAAGTGCACGAGCTGGGGTTCCATCACCCTACCTCCACCGAAGATTTCGTGCACCGTGGACGCCGATCCACGAAGAAAACGCCATTGAAGCCTCGCCGCTCCACGAACTCACGGTCGAGCTTCACTGCGCCCTCGAGCCTCGATCCTCGACCCATCCTCGCCGTCCTCCTCGCCCGCATCGCCCCCCCTCGCCCCCGCCTCGGTCCGTCGGCCGTCGGAGAGGAGAGAGTGAGAGGAGAGAGTGGGAGAAGAGAGAGAGGGTGAGAAATGAGAGGAAGAGAGAGGGTGGGGGGGTATATATAGGAAAATCCGGAAAATCGGAAAAATCCCAAAAAATAGAAAATCACACCCTCGCGATCCTCGGAACGCACCGATCGCAATGGTACCACACTGCCTAGGTGAACAGCCCGGTTCACCCGCAACGAGGTTCCGAAGGGAAAGCCGAAACCCACGCCGGAAATCAGAAAACACACGCGGAAAAAGCCGCGGAACGCCTCCGGGCCTCCGAAACGACTCCGGATCGCGCCGATCCGAACACGAAAGATATCCGAAACGAAATTTCGGACACAACGGAGTCGGATGCTCCGAGAAACCAGATCCGGGACCTATGAACGAGGATCCGAAAAACCCGGGGCATTACAGTCTAGGACTCTCGATAAGTATTAAGGGACAATCCTAATGGGATTAGGAGACTGCTGAGAGTCTTTTGTAAATACGACTGTATTCCCAAGGGTGGATAGACTAGAAGGCGTTAGATGTTTGGGTGCCACTAGGAGAAAGGTGTAGTCCTTTTTCATCGTGAAAGAGCTGTTACTCCAAATCACTCTCTTATTCTCTTTCGAGATATGCTTGTGTGTGTGATCATTATCTCGCATGTGTCCCGATCTTAACAAACTGGTATCAGAGCTGAATCAATGGAGCAATGTTCAGAAGGTGCATCGACGTCAAGGAGAACGTGGAGAGGTTCCGATGGTGTTCACGACACCGGTGAGGTCGTGGGTGGCTCTAGTGCAACAGCAGTGGCATTTTTTCAGGAAGCCTGGAGGAGGTTGCGAGCACTGGAGAGGAAGGTCGCGGCGGGCGAATGGGCGAGGTGTGCACGCCCTGGTCAAGAGCATTGCGGTAGTGTGGAGAAATGAGTTGGTAGTTGTTGCCAAAGGGGTGACCAGTGGAGGCGATGGTCGTCGGAGTGGCAGCCAGTGGCGACGACGGATCCTAGGGAGGCTGGGTTTTGTTTCCATCGAGGGTGGCAGCTAGGGTTTCTCTAAGGTCTTCCCCCTTGCCCATCGTGAGGAAGAAGGAGGGGGAGGAGAGAGAGAAAAGTATCATATTTAAATAAGTTTTCTTAAAGCCTTTATTTAAGTGAGATTTGGCTTATGGGATCCTGATTATTAGGCCCAGATCCAGTATGGCGGCCTAGCACACCTGTTGGATCTGGGTCCAAGTGGAGTTTAAGTCTGGAAACAGGTCCATCCATACCCATTTAGAAGATCTATCTTACTGGATTAACAAGTGGGCAATCTGACAACCAAAATTATTTTATTCAGATTGGAGACAATCAAAGGTAGAATTGGACGATCCAATAGTTTATCCCTAAGTTTTAAGGCACTCTAGACATGTTGGATGGTGTGGATTGAGCAAATTCTACTCTGATTGGGAGTGTGTAGGAGGGTGTGGAGATCGGCGGAGGTCAAGGTGATCAGAGAGATCAAGATTGATTAGGGAGCATCGATGGAGGACACTGGGAGTGCAAATCAGAAGGTAGCAGGAAAGGTTATGAGCTTCTCCATGGAACCTTCAATGGCTACAATAATTTTACACTATGGTAGCAACTTGTGACGAATTCCCTGACGCGGGAAAGACTGGTGAAAGTTACCCCTCAACGACAAGACTGAGAAACCAGAGAAACTATTAGCTGAGACATGACAGGAGATGCGGGACTCTCTTAATAGCATGATATAGCTGTTCTTAGTAGATGATACACTCCGAGAGGTGATCGGCTTGGATGATCTGACAACAGTCTGGAAAAAGTTGGAGAGCAAGTACAAGTCTAAGTCCCACAAGCTGGTTGTTTCTTAAAAGAAAGTATATGGCCTGAAGATGCAAGAGGGAGTACTACTGAAGGCTCATCTGGATGAGTACAACAAGAATTTGATGGAGGTGCTTACCATGGACGTCAAGATTGATAAAGAGGGCAAGTCACTTCTATTGCTAACATCGTTGCCTATATCTTTATGATCATATAGTTACTGCGCTTCTATTTAGAAAAGATACTCTCTGGTTAGAGGATGTAATCGCATTGTTGCTCATGATCCACTACAAGGAAAAGCACTATTAGCGATGGATTATTTGCAATGGATTTTTTCGTCGTAAAATAGCAACAGATTTGCGGCGAAAAGTAAAGTCGTCACCATATTGGAATTTGCATGTCATTTGAGACAGATTAACGACAGAAATTTTCCATTGCAAAAAAATGTAAATTTACAATGAATTTTGCGATGGATTTATGACGAAATTTTTTTCGTTGCAAACTTAGCAACAGATTAATGACGAAAAATGTCCATCTCTAAGAGGTCACGAATTAGCGACGAATCCTAGTTCGTCGCTAATAATTAGTGAGTAAAATATAGCGACGAAGGTTATCCGTCACTAATTTGTCAACCTCCGTTGCTAATATGTCGCAAACTTTGCGACAGATTAGCGATGGATGGTGTCTGTCACTAATGGTGCATTTTCTTGTAACGTGAATGAGTCGTGATGAATAGTGGTGGAAGCTGGGAATGAAGTGAGGGTCATTGTAACGACCCGAGAATCCGATTACCGGGAAGGCCCGATAACCTGAGACTCGCACCGCCACCCTTCCGAGTCCCGAATCATGTGCTCGAGATTTCTGTTTGGCCTGAGGTGACTCCAGATCTCTCTCTCCCAGAGTTTCCGATCTGCGTGGAGGATAGGCGAGAGCAGCGCCTGCGGAACAAGGTCATCCCCTTGGTAAAGGTCGTGTGGCAGCGACACTCTGGTGGTGAGGCTTCTTGGGAGCGTAAGGACGAGATGCATCAGCAGTTCCCGTACCTGTTTGAGTGAGTCTTCCTCTTCTTTCCCCTTAGGTTGTTCTCAATTTCGAAGACGAAATTCCTTTAAGAGGGGAGGGCTGTAATATCCCGGACCTTTCAGATCCTTCTTTTTGGGTCCTAGATCTGGTTTTCGGAGTGTCCGGCTCCGTTGTGTCCGAAATTTCTTTTCGGACATCTTTCGTGTTCGGATCGGCGCGATCCGGAGTCGTTTCGGAGGCCCGGAGGCGTTCCGCGACTTTTCCGTGCGTGTTTTTTGATTTCCGGTGTGTGTTTCGGCTTTTTCTTCGGAAGCTCGCTGCGGGTGGACCGGATAATTCACCTAGGCACGAGTGGTACCGTTGCGATCGGTGCGTTCCGAGGATTCCGGAAACGTATTTTTCTATTTTTCGGTATTTTTCTGAAAATCAGATTTTCTATATATTCCCATTTCTTTTTCTTTTTCTTTTTCCCTTTCTCTTTCTTCTTCTTCTTCCTCCCTTCTCTCCCGTGAGCGCTTCCACCGTGACCGGTCCCCCCTCTTCCGGTGCTAGCCCCGGCGCCATCCCCTTCGGCTGCGGACGCGGCAAGGCGACGACGTCGTGGCATAGGCGGCGACGTGGTGATCGTGGCGGTGTTCGGTGCTCGGTGAGGGCGTGGGGAGTTCGTGAAGTTTCAAGCGATTCTTGAGGATCGGCGGTGATCCGCCGTGTTTCGGACAACCCCGAGGTAGGGTGACGATCCTCTATCTCTGTGCTTTCCTTTCCCGTGATTTCTAGGCCGGCGGGGAGCCGAGAGGGGTTCGTTTGAGCTCGGGACGGGAAATGCATGCTTTGGGGGTTTGAGTGCCGATCTAGAGTTTTACCGCGCCATTTGGAGTTTTGGGGGCATCATTCGATGCACTAGGGCGTGGGGACGAGTTCCCCCTTTGTTTCCCCATCACCCGGGGGTGATTGGGGCGTGGATTGGTGTTTTAGGCCGTTTCCCGCCGTTCTCGGTTTTCCGAGGTGATCGCGGTCCACCAGTGACCGTTTTCACTGGTCGCGGTCAGGCGGGGACCGCTTTCAGCAGGTTTTGAACCGTTGGGGGTTTAGAGCGACCGCGTTCACCGTGGGGACCGGCACGGACCCCGAGGCATTTGACCGTTGTTTTCGATCGTTGCACACCAGTCGCGGTCTCCTGGAGACCGCTACTGTGTGAACACGGTCACCGGGTGACCGCGTTCATTTTTCTTGCGCCAGGGTGGTCGCGGTTCCAGGAAAACCGCGACTGTGTGGTTGCGGTCCAGGGCATACCGCTACCACAGGAGGCGGTCCTCCGGTGACCGCGTCTCCCATCCCTTGCCGATTCGAGTCCCGGATGAGCGAGTCTCGATCCCTGAGCTGACCCGTGGTCTGACTGATGCTGGGCATCATGTGGGGTCCACACGTGAGGGTGCCGTGGCGTCCCGGGAGGTGGTGATTTCGGCTTGTGTCGCTGTGTGACGGTGTTGGTACAAGGAGCGTTCCGCGTACCTGCGATTGTGACGTTGTTTTCCGTTGACTTGAGAGTCTACTCCTTCAGTGACCCTCCACTAGTCGTAGCCCACCAGTACGGGGTGCTGGTCTCACCTGGGAGTGGTGTACGTGCACTCACCCTCTGAGACGGTTTGTGGACCGGTTACCGTCGGGCCCCGCGTCTAGTAGCTAGAGTCCGGCTGAGGGGAAAACCGGTCAGAGGACCAGACTAGGGACGCACGGTCTGTGTGTGCACACGTGATTGTGGGCGGTTGGACCCACGTTGACGGGCGTGACCCCAGCTAGTCACTTGTTTGTGGTTACTTGTTCGGTGTTCATGCCTTTAGTAGGCGCTATCACGTCAGGCAGTTCACCTGCGGTGCGGTGTAAGTCGTCAGGGGACGCTACCGACTGTGCTTATAGTGGGAGGTACTCCTGTCGAGTACGGAGTGTCAGACTGTCAGTTTCGTGGCTTTGACCTTCGGGTTTGCCGGGTCGACCGTTGAGTTTCGGTTGTCTCACCGTGGCACGTGTGCCGGTATGCGTGTCGTAGGACCTTCGTTTAGTAGAGTACATTACTTTCCTTTCCGAGGTACTCTCCTACCGCTAGCGTAGTGGTTTCCCGTTTTACGAGGTAGGGTTCGAGTGATCCCTACTGAGTCTTATTCCGAGACTCATTCCCTACGTGTTTTCACCGTGTTTCAAGTGAGGCACCGCCCCAGGGGAGCGCGTCTGGGGTGCAGCGAGGTGCGGGTGCCCAGAGGTAGTGCCAGAGGTCAGAGCCGGAGTATGTCCCGTGTAGCTGTACTTTTCTTTCTTGTCTCTGTACTAGTCGTGGACTACTGTTGTTGTTATTTTCTATTGTGGACCATGTAAAATGCTAATTTATTTCCTGCTTAATATTATAACTGTTTAAATTCTGCAATTACTTGTGATACTTGTGTAGTTTCCACACCATCCTTCTAACCCTTCTGAGTCTTCGGACTCGTGGGTGGCGGTGCGAGTCTCGGGTTATCGAGCCTTCCCCATAATCGGATTCTCGGGTCGTTACAGTCATCGTTGATTGCAGGTGGAGGTCGAGAGAGATTGGATGAGAGACAAGGGTCTATAAAGAGCAGGGGTTGTTCCAAGTCATAGATTCCTCAGACATGTTACTATTGTGACCAAGAATGCCATATAAAGAGAGATTATCCTGTGCAAAGGATGATGTGCAGCTACGGAAGGGGAAGGAGAAGGGAAATGAAGGGACATCACCTATCAGGGTAACTGTGGAAGACATCGAGGGAGATATGATCTTCCATATGACATCTTCATGTGAGAGAATTCAGGTAACTCGTTTCATATGTGTTCGGATAGGGAGCAGTTTAGCACATATTAAGTATGTGATGGTGGTTCAGTCCAGTTAGCAAATGGCATGAAGTGCACAGTTGTCGGAGTGAGATCAATATGGGTTTACATGTTTAATGGAGTGGTACATAAATTAACGAAGATCTGACATGTGTCATATCTTCAAGAACTTCATCTCACTGGGAGTCTTGGATTCAAGAGCTTACCGATGTACTCTTGAAGGTGGAGCTCTCAAAGTATCCAGAGCACATATTATACTGTGGGGATAGATGATGGACGACGTGTACAAACTCGTAGCTAGGGTTGACACATGTATGGCTCGAGCAAGTGTATCCTAGGCAGGTTGTACGAATCACTGACTCAGTCTATTGATAGTGGAGCGTGGAGGAAGTGGGTCACTTTTGCTTCGGATATTGATGGTGGTCATGGTCTCTCATATCCACTGAGAGAGGTCGTGCCACATCGAGATGTGCAGCGGTGTTGAGCTGTGAGAGACACCCCAGCTGCTGGGGGTGCATGCATTTGGGCATTGGATGTGCAGCTTACGGACATGTTGTGGATTTGGCGCTGGGTTGATCTTCGAGTGACTTGCGTATTCAAGCAAAAGTGAAGATTTGTTAGGATGTGTTGATCTGCAAGTAAGTGGAGTCTGTGTTGGACTTTATATTAGAGTCCGTCTTAGATTCTAGGTAGGTATTAGGATCGAGACAATCCTAAATATGGGATTGAGAGACTATTGGGAGTGTCCTATAAATACGGCTGTAATCTCAATGGTGGATAGACTAGAATTGAAGGCGTTGGATGTCCGGGTGCCATCGGGGGTAAGGTGTAGTTATTTTTCATGGTAAAAGAGCGGTTATTGTAAATCTCTCTTTTATTCTATCTCGTGGTGTGTGTCTGTGTGTGTGATCGGTGCATCACCGGTGTCCCGATCTTAACAATAATCAATAAGATTATGGAGGTCAAGGTCACCATGATTTAATTATATATCTATAGATTAGTTAATCTAATTTCAAAATGCTTGTAGTCGGAAAAACTTGGCTTAACGATCGTTAAAATCGTTAACCTTGTTGGTTTCTGGCCGGATGGGCTTCCTTCTTCGTAAAGGAAAACAAAAGCTATTATATTTTGTAGGATTTTTTTGCATACATATTCTTCTTAATTAGAAGTAAAATTGTGTGAAAAATAATCTTACATTTGTATTTATATGTATACTCTCCGTACATAAATCTATTGTCACGTATGTCCTTATGATCACTTTATGTTGAGAAACTACTAAAATCTCTTAATTAAAGAGAGAAACGAATATTCTATGGATATTTTGATGGAAGTTTATCAAAACAATTTACGTGACATTAAGTTTATGTTAGAAAGCATATATGCAAATATAAAGATTAAATAAATTTTTATGTAATTTCACTTTTAATAGAGCTATGTATACGAAAGGAGCCTTATGTATAATAATGCTTGACACTTGTAGGCAATCACAGGGAGAGGCATCTGGGGTCGACCTTGGGTTCAGGACAAAATAATTTCCTCACCTCCGTATATGTGGGGCAGCATATCTTTTAACAAAAAGAATTCAAATTTATTTGTTTGCAATTCATGATGGTTCGGTGTTTTATGTCAAATCAAACAGCTCTTTATTAGAAAATATTTTTTTACAATTCCTGATATTTTTGTCTGTAAAAGAGAAAATTCTAAGTTTTTTCCTATATGTCCACAATCTATACTATACACTATAAGAGAATTAGGCGATTTTTTTCCACCGGTTCTTTTTACTCCAACAGCCGCATGCATGTCTGTGTGTTAACATGGTATCAGGAGATACTGTTCAGGGTCCTCCGGGACTACCACATTCTACAAGAGTCCTCGAGCCCACGCAGGGGCTATCTGTTACAGAGTCCTAATCAACAACAAGAACCGAGAATACATCTTGTCCGCAGAGCATCAGCCAGCGGTGAGAGTCCTACTTGGACAGGACGGACGAAGCCAGCGCTCCAGACTCTGCACGGGGATGATGCCGCAGTACGTGCTTATCAAAAATCATCTATATATTACACATATCTGATCAGGCAAGCTTATTAACGCGGGGAGGGGAATCCCACGAGAAATTAAGCATCCAAGAGCATGCATGTCACGTTGTTCTCCCACCATGGTACCCCATGCATGCCATCGGCGCCGCAAGAGGATAATCAATCTATACTATACATACTATACTATACATATAAGATAATTAGACGGTTTTTTTCCGCCGGTTCTTCTTTACTCCAACAACCGCATGCATGTCTGTGTGTTAACATGGTATTAGGAGATAAACTTACTCTGACGAAGCAATCGTGGAAGTGCATCCAAATGAGACCGGCGGCAATGCCGGGGTTCCGACGGACGGCTGCCGTGACGGCCTCCCTCACGATGGACTTTGCAAATGGGCATGAGGATTGGTAGAATCCTACTTGCAGGAAGCTGAGGAGAGTGTGACTGCTAGCTGTAGGAAATTGACAGGAAGAAGTCAACAATGCGACAAGGTGAGCCAGCCATCGAAAGCCCTCAATCCACCTTGATGCGTCTACAAGTTAGAGAGTAATGCTGCCAAAGAACGTACGTATAGGGGACTGCTTAATTGGCCGGCCGGTAGGTGCAGAGAGGAAGGAACGATGTATTGTGTTCCGTTGAGAGAGAGAGAGAGAGGAGGCTGCAGAAAAGAAGAAAGCAAAGAAGGGGTTGTGTTTAGCTCTATTGACATAGAGGGAGATGTGCATGAAGATGCAGAGCTAACTAGCGGCCTGGGTGGGAGGAATATTTATAGCTAGGACGGCCACTACTGCTCGACAGAAGGCATGAGAGATGGTTGCTCACGAAACCGTGTATTTGGTGAAGAAAAGCGGGCAACTTTGAACAGTACAGAGATGAGAGGAAGGAATGGCCGGGAGAGGAGGTAGGGGTTTTTATATGTTCTCTCTCATCAGCCACTTACCATATGGAGCCTGCTTAAGCTATATCTATACTATACACTACAAGATAATTAGGTGATTTTTTTCCGCCTATTCCTTTGTATTGTTTAACTCGGTTGGATTGTATTTTTTTTCGTCGCCATTTGATCACCGGGTTGTTAATCATGTCCGACTCACGTATACTTTCTTTGCGTTAGGTTCATGCTATCTCATAACATGTGTTTTCTTTTTAAAATAGACAAGAACTTTGTCTTACTGTTTCACCTCACACCCCTTCGTATATGTTATATTAAATATAATCTCCACTTATGTTATCTCCACACAAGAGATCCAACCTCAAATCTTAATATATTCATATACTTACTAAACTCAATATGCATATCATCGTTAAAAATTTATTTTAAAATGTGTAGATTTGCTATTAGTACGTGTCAAATATTATTAGGCTTAACTTTAAAAGAAAAATAATAATTTATTTTGTTGATTAATGATTAATACCTCTCATCCATAGTTTATTGTAATGCCGCAATCATTTCAGCCTTGAGTGATCTTTTATTGATGAAAGAATCTAAATTGTGTGAATTAAGTTTGATGACAGTGATTTCCGTACATATTCCAGATATGACCATCTTTTTGTTTGGATGCAACAGCTCCAAAATGTTATTTGTGTTACATGAACTTGCGTAAGCAACTTCCTTAAACAGAACAATTTCTGGATATAAATGTTTAAGTAAATGCTAGCTAGACATCACTTTATAGTGGTAAAACGTAGACTTTCTTGAATATGCTTCTGGCTTCAAAGAATCAGTGTTACTTGAGAAAGAAATATCTACCATATTTTGGGTAAAATTATAAGTCATCTCGTGGACTTAGTTGATATGCAATTAATTTATAATGGATAATTAAAGTTAACTTGATATTTCTAATATTTGTGTCTTTGCACGACAAAGTCGTCTTCTTCATATTCTAACACAACTTTATTGCCATTTTATATATACTAGCTAGAGAAGTTTACTCCGTGGATAAGTTTTGCACTATCCCCAATGTTTGGAAGCGTAAAGAATGATATAACTCATCAAAAGTGAAATCACATGAAAATATAATTTATATTTATATTTATATGTACATTTCAACTGTATTGTAATTATAATTTGAAGAAACTTATCAAACTAAACTCACGCGTTTAACGCGTTCATTTGACTAGTATATATCTACATGACTGAGAACCATAGAAACAATGCGAGAAATCAAAATATATAACAATTATGGTATTCCAAATTATGGTTTTTCTGTTCACAACTTCACATGCGCATTTCATCTTGAAAATATCCATAATTTCTTTTGCATTGTCACGTCCTTTGTGATCAGCCCGTAGTTCTTCTTTCCTTCCAGTACTGGAATAAAATAAGCCTTCCCGACCGACGTGATACGAATAAATAATCAGCTCAGTCCAGATGAAACCTGAAGGCTGCTCTTGTCAATATTCGAAGCACTCCTTCGGCGCCCGGAGTCCGATTGATCAGTCGGAGCTTGGTGGATGGATCCCAACGTAGCCGACGCCCGCAACGAGGAAGGCGAGACCCTGGAGGAAGATGTAGACGAAATACCAGTTCTTGGCAACAAGGACATCGTAGAACCCACACCCCATGAGGATAACTCCCACTCCAATCTCCATTGTGTGCATCCTTATTTTTTATGACAAGCGAAGACATGCATATACGCGGGAGACTTGGAGTTAATTAAATGGATGAGGCCCTGATCAGTAATTAAAGATATATATATAGAGCTGCTACGTACGTCCGTACGTACGGCAAGGAAGAGCGTAAGTAATTAGACGGTGACCTAGCTAGCTAGTTACCTATTCCAAACCCTTTTTATAAGAGGCCGCCTCCTGCGCGGAATAAGACGAGTCCTGGCCGTCTCGTCGCCGCCGGCTTCAAGCAGCTTGGCCTTGTGCGCGTCTCCCAACTTCTCAGTGACGACCCACTCGTTCACCCTCTTGGTCCCAAGCAGGCCTGTCATGGTTCCTTTCACCCGGTGCAGCGACATCACGTTCTCGAAGAGGACCCAGAGCACAGCTAGATGAAGAGACCTGTATATGGTCGATCGACAAGAGGGAAAATTAAAGAAGGGTTTGCTTTAGTTCTAGGAAATGGTTTAAATCCATATATGATCTAGGGTACATATATATATATATAATGTACGTGGTGTCTTCTCATGAGTCGACCTACCCCGGAGATTCTATGGCTTTGCAGATGGTTATGAAGAGGGGGGCATAAACCATAGCCCACACAGGGATGTCGACCTCCGGGACTAGGACGGAGATTGGGATCAGCCAACAGAAGTAGATGAAGGTGAGTGCATGAGCGACGAGCTTCCCCACGAAAAAGAAGTGGTAGATGAGGTAGAACTTCTTCAACAGAGATACCTTCTGCGAGAGATATATGCACTCGATCGTATTAATTATTAGTTATGTATATATATTCTCGCGGGAAGTGAGAACAAATTAATTAAGTTTCTGATCATTAATTTGAAGGGGAAATTAAACGGGGTGATAGTACTCGCCTTGCTCTTCATGATTTCAATCGCCACTTTCTTGAACAAGTTTGCGGGGCCACAAGACCACCTGTGCTGCTGAAACCGATATGCTTTAAAACTACTTGGCAATTCACTTTTAACCTGACCAATATATACATATATATAGACAGATAATTGGCGGTGATGAAGTGTTAATTAATGGTGGGTCGGATTAATTGATCAAAGAATGAAATTTATATATCCAACAACGTACGTGAAAGAATTATAAATGCGGATTTGCGAGCTACGTACGTACTTTCACATCACCCACGTAGACGAACTTCCAACCTTGAAGACATGCCCGAACAGCCAAATCCATGTCCTCTACAGTGGTTCTATCTGTCCAACCTCCAGCATCATTGATTGCCGAGATTCGCCAAACACCAGCAGTTCCTATATATGTAACCAATGGTTATGATTTGAGGAACATGCAGACGTACGTACGTACGTTCACAGGGTGTAAACATATCGATAATTAAACTGGCTACATATTACTAATGAAGTTCCGATATTTAAAGTGAAAAACAAATTAACTTACTAAATCATCTAATGATGTTTATTTAATCGGTTCATCGAAGGATTATACTAATTACCATTATAACCAATGAAAGCAAATGTTGATGAGCCTCCCTCCTGCTCCACCTTGAAGTGGTAATTTAGTGAAATCTCTTGCATTCTTGTGAGTAGGCAATCCGTGGCATTGACTACATCGTAACATAATATACAGTTCATGTTATATATATGTGTCAGCAGACAAAGAAACAATACACTGCAATATCAAACAAGTGTACTTGGGACTTTCTGTGACAATGGAGACCTAATTTCTGTATATTCTATTCCTCTTCTTCTTCTTCTTTTTTGATGACGGAGAATTTAGTGCAGTGGTGCACTCGAATCTACAAAGAGTCTGAGAGATTTGGATTCGAGCCCACAAAATGTCCCAACACAATGTGTGCACCCTTTTTAGTAAGGGTAGCAAACCCAGATCCAATTTTCTATATAATCTACACTATTGTCAGCAAAGTGACATATATATATATATATATCAGGTTAATTAAGCGTATCTTAGATTAAGCATACCAAATTTCCACCGGGACTGAACGAGTGCAATGCCCGGGTTATGAATGAGGAACGGAATGGTTCTAATGAGGAAGTCCGGCTCGGGTTGGAAATCAGCATCGAACATGGCAACGTACTCGCAGTCTCGCACATAGCTATGGGCCATTCCTTCATTAAGAGCACCAGCTTTGTACCCCCGCCTGTTGCCCCGAGTCACATATCTAATTTCCACTCCTTTGTGAGCCCACTTCTCGCATTCTGCCACCACCAAATCCTGCAATCTCTTGCAAGTTTTAAGAAAATAACGAATGAGAGGATCGTTTCAATGTGGTGTACACATGTCCGTCTACACATATTTATAACATTCATTGAACTAATATGCTTCGGTGGGGACAGTAGGAAGCACGTAAAATGTGGTTCAATACGTGATGGAATTTAAGATTAGAAAGAAGAGCTTATAATAGAACGGACCATGCATGTACGTATTAACTGCAGGGAATAGATATATTTCACCGCGGGTTCTCATTCTAAATGTTTTATGTAATTCTAAGGGGCTGTTTGTTTTGATTTAAAATCATGTAAACGTCAACATAAAGTACTGTATTTATGTGACGCATAAAACACTGGATTGTGTTTTGTGGTGTTTTACGCACGTCAAACGAAGCAACTCGATCAGATATAGACTACTACATGCCAAGGGCATGCGCTTCATTCAACAAAACCTGTGGATTCCAACGTCCAGGGTAGAGCTTTCTCCACCTTGTTCTTGTTGGCTAGCAAACTCCTACAGTTCGACAATATTAGTGATCCATCCAATATAAGACGACATGTTCCTCTCATGCATGCATGGTGGGTCCTCCAGCTTTCCTCCCATGACAGACTAAACGGCATTAATTATAAAGGGTGAGGTTGTTGAGAATAAGTACAGAGGGGATTGATGGCAGCAACCTTGATATGGACGTCTGTGGAATCGTCGAGCACTTGGACAATAAGCTTGTTCCTCGGCCACGAGAGCCTGCACACTGCTCCAATGGAAAGATGATGGACCTGCACAATCTCCAACTTAATCGTCATATATATGTGCAAGAAGAAGTAGTAGATGATGATGATGAAGAAGAAGAAGAAGTGGTGGAAGTGGTGGTGGTGGTGGTAGTAGTAGTAGCGCTAATTAATAACCTCTTTTTCGTTGTACATGGGTATCTGGACGAGAACCATGGGATAAGCATCATTGCCCAGCTCCTCGTCCTCTATCAGGGGCTCCCACTTGTACACTTTCTCCGGCTTCCGGCGGAAGACCTTCACGTAGAGGCACACCACGGCAAGGAACAGCTTCTCAAACAGCTGCATCAGCAGCAAGACCAAGCACGCCGTGATGGCAACCCGCAATGCCGGAGCTACCACCGTTGTTCTACACCGCTCCCATGTCAGGCCAGCCAGCCACCTTGGTATGATGGCCGATAATGAGAACAGCGACTCCTGCGCCCGGTAGATCGTGTACACCATGAACTGTGGCGGGGTGGCTACACCATTGGAAAGGCAAACCCTCTTCACTTAGAAGAAGAAGAAGAAGAATGGTGGCCCCTTACATATTCTATCAATAAAAGAACATAAAATAATTGGAGAGTTTTATCCATGCTCATCTTTATAATTTTCAATATGAGATCTTTTGAGTCCTTTCTTAGGTCTTTACAGGCGTACTAATTATCAATTAATTTATAGAATAGGGAGCTGAATTGAAATATGGTCCCACTATAATACAAATCTGGGAAATCTCCCAAGGTCTCGCCCGGACCCTTGTGGTTTCTAATTAAAAAGGAGGGGGAAAAAATTAGAACAAAGAAAAAAAACAGCAGAAATGTAATATATAGAAGCTAGAACACACATGCATGAAGATCAAGGGGGGAAAGAGTGCATGCAATGGCATGAGAAGTACCAGTCATCACCTCCTCCATATCTTAGAGTTGAGCAGTCCCATTGGCAGTACTTCTTGCTGTTTATATGATACGAATGGAGGAGGTAAGGAAAACATGGTGCCATCATCTTGAACGACCCATGGACCATTGCAAGTATACATCCCCCCGGCTGCATCTGGGTGTGGCAATCTTTTTCTTGAAGCAGGCCATCTGTGTCGTAGCGGGGTTCCAATAATTACCCACTTGGGTGCTTTCGCGATACCTACGCTTGAACATGTTTTTATGATTTTTTTTAAAAAAAAACTTCTTGGACACACCTCAACAATGACCCCTCGCTTGGTTGGATTTGTGTGCCAGTTTACTGTGTTTGATGTTTCTGGTTTGTTTTCTACTTTTTCCTTCGCCCTGTTGCTTTTGTTGGGCATGTACATCAAAGTTGAGGGGGGTTGTTTTCACAAATCAGGTTGATGAATTCGTTTGTGAAGAAGCTTTTCTTCAAGGTTAAGTTATATCTCCCACCGCTGGCTAGGTTTATGACCTGCAACAAACAATGAAAATCTCAAGGATACAAGAAAGAAGAAGTATAGGGGATGCTCATCCACAATTTGCAGTAACTTCCAAGACCTTCTCCAACTTGTTGCTCGATCATGTGAAAGTGAATGCGAGTGACATTGATGGTTGGATAGCGCCTACTGGCTCCTTGCTAATGGGAGTTCCCTTCATAGATTGGTCTGTTGGGGGAGTGTGGAGTCTGATCCGGATATCGGTAGGCTCCCCCCTGCCCTTTCGCGGAGGGTTGCCCTAGCTCTTTATATATAAAGGCAGCATCCCTTGTAATTGTAACTGTGTGTACGAAATAAGAGATCTCAGTGCGGCCGTGGATGTAGGAAGGCACATCACCTCCGAACCACGTACTTCAGATTTCTAACATGGCCAAGATTCTTCCTACTAGTTTTTAATCAAGATGGTAGGCACAACCCCCGAAAGTAGAAGTGTCAAAAGTAGTCCAGACCCATCAGGACCCAGTAATTATGGCTCTGAGTATATCCGTTTACCCATTAACAGTCTCATTAATTATCATAGTGCTATACGAAGCTGTCCTTGTAATTTATAAATCTTGGCTTGAGATCAATTCCATGTGTCCTCTGTTTTGTAGTTTCAGATAAATGAATGTCCTTTCTAGGCCCGTTAGACGTGTAGTGCTAAATGGGCGACACAAAATCCAACCCGTTTACCAAATAAATCTATTAAGTATGGTATGGGTACGGGTATACACATTTTGAGTTTGGCTCTATCCATATCTAGTTAAATACGGTATGGGAATAGTCCTTCAAAGAACTGTTCAAGTATAATTCCTATTGAATTTTTAGAATTACAGTCAAAGATATGGTAGAAAAATGCACACTATTCAAAAATTTAGTATTAGGTACATATTACATGTTCACGTATCTGAGATTCAAGGGTAAAAACATGGATAATTTATGGCATTAATGTATGGATAATATTATAACAGTTGAAAAATGGTTGCCCACTTCTCGATCTACACCCTCAATAATTTGTTTGTTCACGAATAAGAGTTTCATCGAAGAGAGACCTGCAACCATCGATGGAAGGTCAGAAGAAGTCTTGAGAGTTATCTCAGGAGACAACCCTCTGACGATTAAGTCAGACAACAACGTAGAAGGAGGAGAGTATTCGAAAGAGGGAGAGATAGAGTGACATATAATGGGAGAGCTCTAGGGAAGTTTTCTTGCCTCTCACTTGGCTATTGGGTCAGGGTCCTATTTATACCATCGTCAAGAGAGTTGACCGTTGGGTTACTGTGGCCTGTGAAGCAGTGAGCCACCTAGCTCACGTGCCTATGTCGAGAAAGAGAGGCATGGGCGTTGACCCATTGTCTTCTGCTTGGGAGGTAGCTTGGTCATTAATGCGGCATGACTACCGGTCATTAATGAGACAGGGCTCACCAGAGAGGGTGTAAGCCTACACTAACAGGGGGAGTGGTGCGGGCGACGTCCTGATCTCATCACCGGACTAGAGCATCATTTGCCATTAATGCACAGTAGCAGTCGTGTGCCGTGGTCGCTGTTGGGGAAGGCGCATGCGAGTATAGACCCTGGGCTAGGCCTGCGTCGCAGTAGGTGGCATGCTGGGCCATTTGAGCAACGTAGTAGGTCTGGAGAGTTGGGCTCTCATGATGAGCTGAAAGATGGACGCTTATTGGACTGGCGAGATAGACTCTCATTAGATTATATAGTTATTAATTAAATAACTTTATCTCTCATTATCATTATTACATGGTTTAGAATGAAAATATATGAAACAAATGATACCATCATTATAAATATCCATTCATCTTATCTCACTGACAAAAGAAGAGAGAGTAAATAATGAGAATCAGAAATGGGTCAAAATAGGCTACCATGAACAAAGCTCATACAAAAATACGGATGTCAATGGGCCGGGATGACCCGATAGACCCGTAGACTTGACCCGATTTCGGGTCTGGCCGCATGGCACTTTTCGACCCACGGGTCCTTAGTTGAGCCTAAAAGGCCCGTCCGACTAGACCCATGGGTCAGGTTCAGACTTTTGAGTTCGGCCCGAATGCCGACCCAACCCGTTCTATTTTTTTTCCTCGCTTCAAATTTTACTTTAATTCACAGCTGATTATTGGGGAATTGGGGAGCAGCATGAGCAATAAACACAGCCCACGATTGATAATAAATTTTGAAAGTGTCAAAGTTTCTGGAACCAATAGCTCAATAACTCGTGCATTTGAACGTATTCCACTTTTGTAGGAAACATAATGAAATTTCCTGGTTAATATTACTACATTCTTTGGGGTGCTTGGATCTATGAAAGGAATAGCCAGTCCTTTTCTAACTAAGATTATGGATTCGATGAAGAGAGAAAAAGGATGAAGCCACCATGTTCCTGGGCAGTAGCATTCAGTTGGTTGGCTGTTGAAAGAGATGAACTTGCTTTTTATTGAAGGATTTTGGAGGCCAAAACAGAAATTGACTTATAACCCCTCTCATGCGAAGTACTTGAATGCACTTTATTCATGTTGAGGTTTAATTCCACATTAAATAAACTGTGGGTGGCATTCCTTGTTTATTTATATAAAATCCTCTCAACTCAACACCTAAGTTTTTTAGTTAAGAGTCTAGACTTTAACATGGTATTAGAGCCAAGCTTATCTGTTGGACCCCCCACCCATTCAGTAGTGCCACCGATATCATAACCATTTTGGATTATACTGTAATTATTTGAGTTCAGCACTAGGGAGGGTGTTGAACTTTAATCTCACATTGGATAATATGCCGACATTTGCTCTCTTTATCTGTAGAGAGTTCCCTCAACTCAATGCCTAGGTCTTCGGTTAAAACTCAAGACTTTAATAATTCATATAGATGAATTACCTTCATCTGGCCTAGTTACATATATTCCCTCGATTATCTGAATCTTATTCCTGAAAACAGTCAGCATTTGAAAACATTGCCATTGTTGTCCAGCATAGATGCTGAATTGAGCAGATGATAGCTCGAGAACCTGTCTTCCAGTCACCCATAGTTCTGCTTCTAGGCATTTCAGTGAGATCTACAACAGTCTAACGGAAAGATGATTGGATTAGTGCAGACCCCCATGTGAAACATCAATAAAATGCTGAAGGATGCTGACGCAGAGATGTCATGGCAAGCAAATTTAGGGGTTTCATATAACTAAGTGCTCATTATAGGTTGGACTTCCCACCTTGTTATTCTTCGCCAGAAAATTTACATCATTGGGAACTTGCAAAAATCATGTTACTCGTTGAGACCTTGGAATTCATTGTCTGACATTCCACCCCCAAAGAATTTGCCGCACTAAGGAAGTTGGAGATTGGCATGTCCTGAACTCCTCATCTCTGCTGGCATGAGATGCTTCCCAAACAACTTTATCAATGCTGGTGATTGGTATTTTATTTTCCATCTAGAGTGCGAAAGAATGGTAACCCACAATTGAGCCATATTGTACAGAAAGGGACGGTGTCCTTAAAACACCTCTGCTTGCGGAAGCCATTGACCAACAATGTGCATTGTTGATGAAATTCATGGTAGATATCAGGTGCCAGACCTGATCAGGAGGTTGGAATGTGAGTTCCAACATAATCAAAACCAATGACCAAAAATGCGATGCCTTGGAGAAATATGTACACAAAGTAGCCTCTCTTGGAAACAAAGATGTCATAGAATCCACAAACCATAAGAAGAATTCCGACGTAAATCTCAGCAAAGTAGAACCTAGACACAGAGACCATGAAAAGAATGGCATGTTAGTACAATCATGAGTTAAGTCTTCAGACGCTAGAATAAGATACATCCTTCTCGTCCTAAGTTGAACCAAAGATTCAGGATACTGAAATGGAGCTCATCCTTTTCCTCCTGAGCTGAGCATATGATACTATATCTAGAAAAATTAATGAGCTTCCCAAAAGTGGGATTTCAATGGATCCGCATACAGTAGATCCTGCAAATGATGAACCAACCCACTAGAGGTGATGGGCTTATGTGGCCATGCACTTAATTGATTCTACAAGTAGAACTTAACCAGGTCCCAAGCATAAGAAAATGAAGCTTTTGCATGCAAAGAATATTACCTTTTCCAAAATCTGTTTATAGCCATTTTAGGCATCTTGATAGGACGTAAAAAAACCTCATGAATATCTCCTTGCTTTGCAGCCATGTCAACACCTTCACCAGACAGTTTCACCTTATGTGCATCCCCCAGCTTTTCAGTTACAACCCACTCATTCACCCTCCCAGCCTCAAGCAAACCAGTCATTGCTGCTTTGAGCCGATGAAATGACATCGCATTTTCAAAAAGGACCCAAAACACAGAGAGGTGAAGAGAGCTGGGATAACAAAAGGAGCAAGTTTACACAACCAGGACAAATTATATCATGAAAAGCAAAAATAAACAGGATTACTTTAATACTGAAAGTTCATGTATTAATTATATTACATGATATGATTCTTACCGTGGAGTTTCTATTGCTTTGCAGATGGTTATGATCAATGGCACATAGACCAGGCCCCACTGTGGAAGATCAACTTCAGGGGTCAATACTGAGATTGGGATCGCAGTGCAAAAGAAGATGAATGTCAATGTGTGGGCTACAATCTTCCCAAGAAAGAAGAAGTTGTAGATGAGATACAACTTCATCCATAGAGACACTTTCTGCAAATAGAGAATCCTAAGAGTTTCAGTGCTTCATGTTCATTTATCTTTAAAGGATTAATGTAAAAAATAAAAGAAAAATCACAGTAAAAGGCTGCCTTATTTGTTATGATTTCCACCGCCATTTTCCTGAATAGATTTGCAGGCCCACAAGACCATCTGTGCTGCTGAAACCGGTAGGCCTTGAAAGTACTTGGTAATTCACTTTTGACCTGCAGCATGATTCTGTAGTAAATAAGGAGAATCGGTGAAAGATACATGGGTAAGACTTCAAAATACATTAATGTTTCCATGTACCCATTAAACACGTACGAACAGATGCTCATACTAAGGCTCATAGTTATCCCCTGAAGACATGAATTGACATATTTTTACTGCCCATGAAATAGATTGGTTCCAATCTATATCCATTTCGAAACTCAGTAGAATAAGGAGATTGGCAAATGACATACAAGCTGAAAGTTCAATTAGTATAATTTATGAACACCAATGCACAAGACGTTAGAAAGCAACATACTTTGACATCACCAACGTACACAAACTTCCATCCTTTGAGTCCTGCTCTGACAGCCAAGTCCATGTCCTCTACAGTGGTTCGATCGTTCCAACCTCCGGCATCGTGAATGGCTGAAATTCGCCAGACACCAGCTGTACCTGCACATACCAAGCAAAATGTAGATAACGTTAACAGGATGAAATATTAAAAACCGAAGAAAAGTGTAAAGCAGAAAATCAAATTTCCTGAGAAACATAATGTGTATTCATCCATCCATCCATCCTGACTCAATTCTGAAGGCTCTGTACTAAGACAGGCCCGTGTATGAGAAATAACTAACAAGCTGTCGTGTCTAACTATACTTTTGTAAGCAAGTGACGCCCTTGGTGTTATTTAAGCAAACACCTTGCGTGCAGAAGAGTGGGTTACCGTTGTAACCAAAGAAGGCGAAAGATGATGAGCCGCCCTCTTGTTCCACCTTGAAATGGTAGTTCAGCGACATCTCCTGCATTCTCGTCATCAGGCACTCCGTGGCATTTACTGAGCAAACAGACACAAAACAATGTACAACTTAGATAGGACAGGACAGACAACATTCCCATGTCACATGCCGAGGACAGAAGAGGACAGGATGCAACAAGCCAACTCCTTGAGAACATGGAGTGGTTTCTATGGGCACCATTCTTGTTACCATAACCAGACAATCTGTGAATTAGAAAGTAGTATCAGGAGAAACTTACCGAATTTCCAGCGGGACTGGACGAGGGCTAGCTGGGGGTTGTGGACGAGGAAAGGGATGGTCCTCTGGAGGAAGTCGGGCTCCGGCTGGAAGTCGGCGTCGAACATGGCTATGTACTCGCACTGCTGCACGTAGCTGTGCTTCATCCCTTCCTTGAGCGCGCCAGCCTTGTACCCCTTCCTGTTGTCCCTCACCTCGTACTTTATGTTCATGCCGGTCTCTGCCCACTTCCGGCATTCTGCCTTCACCAGCTCCTACAAGAACAGTGCAAGCTTCACAAGAGTGTACCACTGAAACCCTGGTAAGAATTTCCCAAGCCCCCCATGCCCATGGGAATGCACTGTATAAAACAACAAGTGGATTCAATAAACTATGGCCATTCCCTCAGCTTTTCATGGACAATGTCAATGGAGTTGGTGGTGGTGCGAGTGGTAACCAGTGAGAGCTCCTTGTTGGCAACTCATCAGGTTGCCCCCCACAACAATTAAACTAAGCTTATAGCTGGACAATGTGACCCATTGGCACCATGTGAGCCAAATGATGAGACTGTGCTTCTCCTGGTGGCATTTCTCGGAGTTCGTGCTGTATGGAGCTAAAGAATCTATGGTAAATCCCGAGGCCAATGGGTACTTGAACGAAGAAGACGGCATGCAAAACAGAGCAGCGCAGAGTAAAAACAGAATATTGCCGTTAACCTGCCACAGGTGAATGTTTACCTTGATGCTGAGGTCAGTAGAATCATCGAGCACTTGGATGATGAACCTATCCCGAGGCCATGAGAGCCGGCACGCAGCTCCAATGGACAGCTGGTAAACCTGCACAGCAACCCATTAAAAGATTACATCAGTCACCGTTAGCACCACGCTCTACGCGGAATGTAAGAGGCCGCCGCCATGGAAGAAGAAGAAGAAGAAGACAGGTTGGTCACCTCTTTCTCGTTGTACATGGGAATCTGGACGAGCACCATGGGGTAAGCGCCGTCCCCCTTCTCCAAATCCTCCTCGATGGGCTTCCACTTGTAGACCTTCTCCGGCCTCCGGCGGAACACCTTCACGTAGACGCTGATGGCGACGACGAAGATCTTCTCCGTGATCTGCATCACCAGCATGGCTAGGCACACGGCAATGGTGACCCTCAGCACGGGGGCGAGGACGTAAGCTCTGGCCCAGGCGCAGGCACTTCCAATGTGTTGTAGCGCGGCCGCCACAGCCGTGGAGGTGAAGGCATTGAAAAAGAAACCATTCGCCCGGTCGATCGAGACGGTGAAGAACCCGGGTGAATCGGCTGCATGACGGTGACAGAGGAAACCAGAAGCAGACTTCCATTAACACATCAGAGAAGAAAAGCACACGAGAACATAGGCAGGGGAAGCACTTGCCGACACATGTACGTACCATTGGAAAGGGTCTGAGCAGCTGCATTCTCAAAGAGGAGGAATATGGACAGAAGGGTTACCAAGACTGTAAGAAGGGAGCCTGCCACCTCCATCCCCAGCTCTTGTGCTCACTCCCTGTTCCCTGTGCAGGCTGAGAGAGAGAGAGAGAGAGAGAGGGAGTGGGTCACCGGGCAGGAGAGCAGCGCAGTACCAGTGGGATGCTTCCTTCCCACGTTGGTGTCAGTATATTTATACACACCAAGACACATGACTGGCTGCAAAGGGGAGGCCGAGTTGGGGCTCGCCATGTCTCGCCCACCATGGAGCTGGTCAAAACGCAGATGGTGATGGAGGAAGAAGGTAGGTAACATGGAGGAAAACGTGGCAACTCATCCCATGGACCGGTGCTGTCGACATGAAGACTAGGTTACCGTTGCAGCAAGTGTGCTACGCACAAATTATTATTACATGGGGCCATGGGCTAAGAAATCCCCATTTAATTAAGAAGAAGAGCTCAGTAGCTCCATGCTGGTGAAGTCACACTCTGCTGCAGCTGCAGCTGCAGCCGCAGCCGCAGCCACAACTCTTGTTCGCTCATCATTCACAGAGGAGAAACCAATAAAAGAAAGAGCACTTGCATGTGCTCGTCCCGTGGCTTCTTCTTCTTCGTTTCTTTCGTTTTCTCTCTCTCTCTCTCTCTCTTGTTGAGTAAATGGAGAATCTTGCTTCCAGCCTGCTAGTTGTGGTGTAAATGGAGAAACAACAAATATTACAGCTGTTGATATAGCGGGCGGATTCGATAATAATTAATGTGTTAAGTTCCACATGATACGACATACGTACAAGGGCATGACTGGAATCAATCAGCAGAGATATTGGTGGGGAATCAGATCTAATGGGCTTGTTTCTTAAGCTATGCCGAACAAATATTGGTATCTTAGCATGCACAGAGATTCTCTGGGGTTTAGCATGTAGGAGCCTCCCCCCCCCCCACCACATGTGGAGCAAGCATCATATCACCATGTAGAGGAGGCAATCAGCAAAAAAAAGAAAAAACAAAATCGTGGGGAGTGCTCAGTACTGCTCACACTGGTGGGGAAGACCCACATGGATCTCACTCAAGATTTCGAACAGCTCATACCCTGTAAACTGTACCCAATCGTCACGTTTTGTTTCTGTATATGCCCAATACGCGTATAGCCTTTTTCAGTTTCTTTACAAATTACAATGCAATGTGTACCCACATTTGTCCTCGCAGATCGGATCTGAATCCTTATTATAACCAAACTTTAATTTGTTCACTTTGAACTCAACCAAGTTCTTAAACTACGGGTACTGTACTTTTGGCCAGTAGACGTTGAACCGTGAAAAGAGGAAATCTTGGGCTTCTACGAGAGACATATATACATGCAGATAGTGCCTGTTAATTAGAAGAAGCGGATCACAACAGGCGTTCGATTGAGCTTGGTCTAACTATCCTTCACTACATCAAGTAGAGGACCTGTCGTCAATTCGGTGGTGGGCTGTGGATCAAACTGTGGGCGATCCGCTTCCCTACAACAAGAAGGGTGCATGTGGGATCCCATGTCCACAATTATTGCTAATTATGTAATTTTGATTTCAGTAAGTTATGTATAATATACATGCATAGAGATATCCCCTAACAATTATATATGGAGGAAATCCAACATGTCCGAAAGGTTGAGGTGAAGACCCTAGGAACATTCATCGGTTTATAAACATTGGTGGGAGGTCGTTCCTCGGATCCTGCACCAGACGTGATCAGCACGGTCCTTTTTATATCATCTATATTATATATGACATGTGTTAGTATTTGGTATAGGGCAGAAGGTGACATGTACGCCACTTGGTTTATGCAGTCAACATTTCTCGTCGAATTCTATACTCCCCGTTTTGGCTGAGGTTATCAACTTACCCACACATTACTTTGCTGCAAACAAAAAATGTCGAGGAGTCCTTATTCTTAATTAACTGTTTTAAGGGCAGAACTTGAGACGTGTCTCGATGATTATCACCTCCCCTCAAGAATGGGAGATTTTAGAGTTTTATTTCGCTCCCCAACGTGCGGAGTAAGATCATTCACCTTCGATTAATTCGTAGATGTCAAGTTACTAGTTAACGAGATTATCCGACGCCCTCCCCTCCTCTCCCCATTTATGAAAAATTACGAAAAACTAACTTCGAACTCAAGTTCTCTCGTTTCCCTAGCTACTCCCTATATCTCCGTCGGTCAGTCTTAAATCACTGGACCATGTAACAAAAAAAAAATGAGAAAAAAAAACATAAGACGACATCTCAAATATGAATATAATCTTATATATGTATATGTACGCCCAACTTGATGTAACGATGCAAAATATGCACATAATACTCTTTTAAATCCTGACAACTTTACCGATGGCCGACGTCCTGATTAAATGTAATGGGGCGAGTCTCACTACGTACAGAATATATAGTTAAGTGCAATTGACTTCTGATGGGCAGCACGTACCACCGTTTCTTTTAAGCTTTTCCTTGATTGTCGTTTGCCTGCCTCATGCGGTACTGGTGAGCTAACCTGTACTCCCTTGTGATCATCTGGTTGGCATTAATTAATGGCCAACTTGTTGAGGACTTCTCGTGGGAGATCAAGATCTGAGGGGGAACTAACATACAATCTCCCCATGTTTCCTCTATACCTATATATATATATATATATATATATATATATCATGGATCGCCGGGTTAACAGGGAGAGTGTTACATATCCTCGCATAATGTATTCGTACACTATTGGAGCACGTCTCCTGAAACAGGTGCTGTACTTGGAGACATCTTTTGTACATAAATTCGCATGTACACGTACATTTATGTACCGTCTCTATGTTTTGACTTACTACGGCGTCACATTGTTCAACTTCTTTCCTCCTCTCCAATGGAAAAGGTAGAGCTTAAAGGTTAATTAATAAGCCTAGGTTAATTTGAGAGTACCAAATCCAAATTTAAGGTCAACCTTAACATATATCTAGATGGTTGTAATTAGGTCTGTCAACGGATTCGGATATTATCAGGATTCGCTTCGAATTCGAATTCATATTAGCGGATAATATTCAAATGCGTATTCATTTTTTCAGGTACGGATAATATCCGAATTTGAATTCGAACGGATACAGATATTATAATATTCGTTTCGTAAAATATCCGTTCGTAATATTATATATCATATAATATATATTTTTAAATAATATATTATAAAATAAATAATATTATAGAGAAATTTAGATATTTTATAGTTATATTTTAATTTAGAATTTATTTTATATACTTTTGACTTTTGAATGTCTCGTTGACCGTGAAAAATTTTATTATTATTCACATTACTAAAAGTTACGTTTCCTATGGAGCAATTAATATGGTGAATATCTATTAAATTTTTTATATTTATTTTATCAAAATTATTATCATTAGAGTCATTGTAAGTGTCATTTGATTTTTTACTTAGTATTGTTCCCCTTTTTACCCATCATCTTAATAAAGCTGAGAGCAATCTCATGTATAGAATATGTTAAATTTGTGAAGTATCTCGAAATTAGAACAGATAATTCAAATAATTTAAAATTTTAATTCAAATTAAATATGGATAAATAATATAATAATTCATCGGATAGCAGATCAAAATTGAATAATTATAATTTTAAAACGGAACAGATACATACAGTCATATATTCATTTTATATCTGTTACGTTGACAGTCCTATTTACAGTAATCCGGAGATCCACCCCCCTGCTGAAACGACGGCCCATGTTCAAAGTGCCGCTGTTATACGTACAACGGTAGAAGCCTGTCCATCTCAGCGATGGATTAGTCCTCTTTCGTTTGGGCTTTTGTTGTTGAGGCTCTTTGATTATCTTTTGTCTTATTTCATGTTAGTTAATTCCTGCAGCGGTACTTGCCTCTATTGGCCGGATGAAATTTCCCTTCATGTTGGTGGTTTCTCAATGTCTACATGTATGAATATATATCTTTCAGGTATAAATGAAATGTGTCTTCGCTATGTTTCAAAGAAAAAGACTGTCTCGTGCATCTCAAGCATTAAGGTCGACATGGAAGCAACACATAAGGTGGCCAAAAATTAATATGGCAATCAAGTATTAAAAAAATCACTAACATACCATAATTGTAGTATAGTGTGGAACTCACGAGCTTCCCAAACCGTTGGATGGCTAGGGACCGTCGTAAGAAACAGGGGGATCTCGTCTAATTAGTCAAAGGAGGTTGGCCTACGGTGAGGGACATGGAGGGGAAGCCGAACAACTAGGGATGACTCTTTGACTTTTATTCCAAAGGGGGAAAATATAGAAGTGTCCAGATGGGTTAGGCTTACGTACAGAGCCTTAGAAAGAAGGGAGAGACTAGCGTATAGAGCCTGAGAAAGGAAAAGAGGAGTGACCCCTCAAGGACACCACCAGAGTGTCGGACGCCCGTGCAGGAGGAGGCGTGCGGGCGGTCGGGTGTGAAGAGGCGGTGGCAGTTCACCATCATCTTGGACCCAGGTAAGGGTGACGGCACTAGAGATGGGAACTGCTGAAGGATGTCCCAAGCTAGCGGGGGTGGCGCCTTCCTCCGGGTGTGGGGTTGAGACCTTGAAGAACATGGGTTAATAGGAGCGGTGACAACACTGGCGCCACTGGGAGCAGTCTACATGGAGTGGCACTGAGTGGGAGGTGGCGACGGATCCCCCAGGTCAGGGGAGTAGGCAGAGACGCAGTGTAAGAGGAGGCCCCTAGATGTCCTTAAGGTTGTGGTCGGCCAAGGTGATGATTTGAAGGCCTCGCTCTAGAAGACTAGCTAGGAGAGGGGGTTGTCGACACCCTCAGCATTGGTGGATGAAGCGATGTTGTCGTTGGAGATAGAGTAGGGAGGATGTGAGAGACCCTTGTTGAACTTCCTCCACTAGACTTTCGGGGCGCGGACACCTTGAGAGAACCTCGTTGAACTCCTTTCATACAAGGGAAGTTCTCACTGAGGTGGGGATTCCCCAGGAAAATCCCTCTCATGCTCAAGTTAGAGACATCATGAATACAGAGGAGGGGTTCCTTGAATGGGAATGCGCCCCAGACTTCACCGGGGTGGCAAGAGGGAGAAGGCCCAAGGAAGAAGGGATCTCCATCAGAGCGGCATTCCTTGGGGGAACACTCATGGTGGCCGGGAAAACTAGCAGAAGGAATGGGACATGCTTTTCTCTAGGGGAGAGAGGGGGCTAAGTTTGAGATCACCCTTGCCTTTGGTTTCTTGGTTGGGTCTCTCCCCTCCTTTTTTTCTTCTTCTTCTCCTTACCTTGGGAGGCCACTAAGACCTCCTATAATGCCCTACAATTTTATAACATTTTATTTGACCAAAAAAAATGGTATGCTTGGATGTTTAAACTAATTATTTTGTTAGATTTAATTTAGACATTGATATAAAAAAAAGGAATGACAAACAAAAATTTAAAACAAATTTTTATGAGGTCATTTGTTTTAGAAATAAATTTGAAAAGGTTTAAAAAAATGAAAGAAAGGATGTATAAATAAATAAAAAAAATGAAGGTCAAAAATGAAAAAACAAATATAAAAAAATTAAAAAAAAATTGGGTGCAGGGGGGGCGCCGCCCATGCGCCCGCGCCCACGCGCGTGCGCGCACGGGGCGGGGGCGGGGCGGGCGCCGCCCTCCCCCCCCCCCCCCTTCCTTTTTGACTGCCGCTTTGCGGCAGTCAGTTTATAAAAAAAAAAAATTTTAATTTTTTTTGTTAACCTTTTTTATTAGTTAAGTTCTTAAACTTCCTTAAGTCAAAAAAAAACATGTATTATATAAAAAAAAGGGAAAAAATGCAGGTTAGTCAAAGGAAGTTAGGTGGATGTTAGGTGGAGTTCGAATGTCAAAAAGTTAAGTAAATAATATTAATATAATTGGTTAAATCCTAACCATTGATTTAAATGGAGGGTTAGGATGGTTTAAGCCCAAACCCCTATAAATAGATGGGCTAGGGGCTTCATTTGTATCCTTTAGAAGCTGGGTACGTGAGGTGCTGAGCAGAAGGTTTGAAGGTCATTAAGGGAAGGGTTAAGCATTTTTAAGGTAAGGGATTAATACTCATTCCCCTAGATTAACATGTATTAGTATATTTAGATTGATTTATAGTATGAAATCAGCATCTATATAGGTGTTTAACTTCATAGATCGCGGTTTATTAATCTGTAATTTTATTTGGGTTGGATTAGCATTTAATCATTAAGTTAAAGCATGAGATTAAGGGGATAATTAAGTGATTAATATGTTAAAATTATCAATGGTGTATGAAAAATTGATAAAACTTTCAGAATCATGATACCTGATGATATAAACTTTCTTCACAAATTTTCATGTCTAATTAAATTTATTTTCACGTTTATAGATTTTTTTGGTATTCTCCTAAATGTGTTTAAATTACACAAAAATACCAAAGGAGTATATTAAATCACAATAAATTGTGGGAAGGTATCTTACTATGAGTTTCACTTGTAGAAAATTTTTCATACTTTCTGGATCATGATATTCATTTTTAACGAATTTTCATACATGATAAAATGTATAAATAATTGTATAGAAATTATAGAAATTAGAAATCGTGTTCACAAAGGTCTGAAAATTTTACAGTATGATCCTGATATTTAGTATGATGAATTCTGATAATAGCAACAGTTATTGATACATGTAAGAAATATTAGATACTTTTTGATATTTTAATAGAAGTGTAAAATTTTGATAAAAATATAAATAATTCATGAAAAATATTACAACTTTACCAGAAGACTCAAATACTTGTTAGAACTAATTGACGAAAATTTCATCTCATTATGATAACAGAATCACCACTGTTATAATTATCAATGTTTAAATAATTAATTAGAAAATTTAGATAAATATAAATATTCTGTGACAAATCAAAGAAAATCACAGAAGTGATGTTGTGACATCTTTAAATTAAGGTTTAGTATATTTTGGTCATTTTAGGTATTCTATATATATTTATCTAATTAAAAGTTATTATTGTAAATTATTATACATTTTAGAAACTGATATAAAAATTTATAAAATTGACATACTAAATAAAAAATAATGAAAATTTCTACATATGATATCTATGATTGAAACAACATTCTGTAAATTTTTGGAAGTTACCTGATCATTTTGGATATATTTAATTGATTTATTATTCATGATATCTTTTTCTCACTTATTATGAAAAATAGTAACATAGTGTGAAAAATAGTAATACAGTATGAAAAATAATGATAAATTTTAAGAATAATAATTCTATTATGAATGATAGTTTGACAAAATATTGTAAATTTTAAAGTGATGTAGATATATTTAGTTAATTTTTCATGTATTGTATAATTCAAATAATTATGTAAAAATTGTTGTTCCTGCATGAAAAATTATGAAACTCTTTCTATGAAGTATTACAGACAAGTTTAAGTTCCTGTAAAAGTTTCATGATCTTATGAATTTATTAGCTAAATTTAGTCAATCATGTTAAATTTTAGAGTGTAAGTAATTTCAGAAAAAAATATAATTGCTGTCTGAAAGAAAATAAAAATTTGTTATTCTGTTCTTTACTGTAAATGTATTAGATTCCTGAAATTTTAATCTATTCTGAGTTTTGATAACTGAATTATGAATTTTTGATGTATAAATAGACTATAGATAATTTTGTAAAAATATTAAATACTTCTTGAAAAATTCTAAAAATTTACTGTTTTGATCATTTATGCAAATTTATTGATTTCCTGAAATTTCAAGGCATTCTGATATCTGTAAATAGATTTAGTGATTTTTGCTATATAAATATGTCATTATAATTAAATAACTTGAAATTTCAA
Source organism: Amorphophallus konjac (assembly GCA_022559845.1). Lineage (NCBI taxonomy): Eukaryota > Viridiplantae > Streptophyta > Magnoliopsida > Alismatales > Araceae > Amorphophallus > Amorphophallus konjac. The sequence continues at coordinate 19,124,281 of CM040127.1, forward strand.
AAAAAGAAAAAATGATTTCAGTATTGGTAAATTAATATTCACTGCATGAATTTTGAGTGGCATGTGTCCATTTCACATATGTCATATTTATATTTTTATCGTACCGTTAGTAATGCCAAATGGACACTGCCACCATAGGGGGAGACTGGAACCAAACTGTAGAAATGCCCCTATGGGGAGGTTCACACTGTACTGGCCCCGAGGGTAACGGGGATTGAAATCCTGGAGGTGGACAAGTACCACTGGTTAAGGTGGAGAGGACTTCTCCCGGTTCTGCGCAGTAACCAAGACTCATCACTATTTACCTAGGTGATCGAGTACCGACTGACTGTCCTTCTAGTGGTGGTTTGGGCACTGTGTCTGGCTATTTATACCACTGTTTACTGTTTACTGAACTGAAATTAAACGACTGTCAATGCCTACTGAATTGATATTGAACAACTTATACTGTTCACTGAGTCGTTAGTTATACGACTATTACTGTTTACTGAATCAATATTGGAACTATTTTACTGTTCACTAAAACTATTGTTACTGCTCATTTAACTGATATTGAATTTACTGTTGTTACATTTTTACTGTTACTGCATGGTAAATATTTACTGCTGATGAATCTCCAGTATATCGAATGGTGATTTGGAAAAGGGCAGATTACGTCTGTCTGGATCCTTTCACTATGCGTGAGACTACTCCGCCTAGTACTGGAATCATTAGTTAATGTTTATAAATGATGAATCCTTATTTACTTTGTCACGGGTATGATAAATTTTAATGTACATGTTTTCTTTGTCAAATGATAATAGAATGACCTTATGAAGTATATTACTGTAAATCATTTTGAATATGTTGATACATGTTTTGACCGGGGGCTATGCTTAGTCTCTTACTGGGTCTATTCGTAGACTCACCCCGTTGAACAATTACAGGAGAAGCGGTAGAGGAAAGCGAGGAGTGATCTCGCAGTGTTTTGACCGCGGCTCGGATTTTACTACCAGTCTTTATCTTAGTTGGTTATGTTATGAATTATGTTTTATGTAAAAGAAAAAAAATGTGTGAAATTTGGATTTGTAATAAAAGACTTGTGAAATTGTTATCTTTATTTTTATCTATGTGGATGTAGTCATTTGACTGTAAGCTGATGAATTGAGCATTTTTATTTCCGCTGCAATGATATCTCAGTGTTTATGTGAAATTCTCAATCGCAATTGTACCGCTTGGGTTGTTCCCACTGTGACGTCTCGACCGGGATCCGACGGGAGTCTTTACGGCTGGACCGGGTCTCCGAGTCGGGGCGTCACAGAGAGTGGTATCAGAGCCAACGGTTGAGAATTGACATAAATGGTCATCAGCTTAATCCACATTCTAAAATCCTTAATTAGTAGGGAGTTATGATGAAAACTGAACCGAATATTTGTATTGTTAGACCATGGCGAGAGGAAGTCGTCGTGCAGTTCAAAATGACGATGCTCAGGAGGAGCCGAGAGGACCTCCAGCTCCGCCCCCACCACCTTTGGTGGACTATGGGATGTTCATGCAAGGGCTGGTACAGGCTATGCAAACTCAGGCTCAGACACAGGCGACACTTCAAGCGCAACTCCAGACTCAGGCAGCGTCACCTCAGGAGCAGGCTTCTGGAGGGGTGACTATGATAGAGAGATTTCGACGGATGTCACCACCCTCTTTTAAGGGGGAGAGTCAGCCAATCATGGCTGAAAACTGGCTCCGCGAGATAGAGAGGATCTTCCGGGTCATCCGGTGTGCAGACGAAGACAAGACCAGTCTGGCAGCGTATATGCTACAGGAGAGAGCGGACGTATGGTGGGCGTCCATTCTGAGGAATCAATCTGACAGACTAGAGCAGGATATTACTTGGGAAGAATTCACGGAGCTGTTCACGGTAAAATATATACCGGAACATGTGCAAGACAAGCTGGAGCAGGATTTTCTGGCCCTAACTCAGGGGTCGAAGACCGTGCTCGAGTATGAAGCAAAGTTCGCAGAATTGTCAAAATATGCACCACACATTGCTTCAGATGAAAGGAGGAAGGTGAAAAAGTTCGTGGCGGGACTTCGACCATTGCTTCGAACCCGCCTAGTTGCACTAGATCTGGCTACTATGGAGGCGGCTCTTGGCGCGGCATGTCGTCAAGAGAGCGACATGGAGTTATATCAGGAGGAGAAGAGGACTTCAACAAAAAGACCATCGGCACCCTTTCACCGGAATGATAAAGGCAAAAAGGTGATGAGAAATCCGTCACGACCGTTCGTGGCGTGGAAGACCACACCACCAGCATGGGGCAACAACAAACCGGAATGCAAGCAATGTGGCAAGCGTCATGGCGGGGAAGTATGCTGGATCGCCTCCGGCAGATGTCTCCGTTGTGGTGATAAGGGTCACATGATTCGAGACTGTCCGAAGATGATACAACCTATTGCGGCTCGGCCAGTAGCAGCAACAGCAGCTCCAGTGGCAGCTAGACCAGCAATAGTACCAGCCAGACCGGGAGCAGCGAGACCCGCAGGGAGACCCCGAGCGCCAGCTCGGGTATTTGCACTTGCTAGAGAGGATGCGGAACAGGCGGAGGATCTCACCGAAGGTACTATTTCTATCAATGGTATTCATGCTAGAGTGCTATTTGACACTGGTGCCACACATACTTTTATTTCCGAGAAGTTTGCTAGTCAATTACATGAAGAATTTGGAATTGAGTCAGTGGACCTAGACGTGCCCCTGTTGGTACACACACCTATAGGAGCAGTGTCTACCAAGACGCACATCCCCTCACTATCAGTCAATATAGAAGGAAGAACTCTGCCTGGTTGTTTTTGTTGTTTACCTATGCAAGATTTTGATGCTATCCTAGGACTGGATTGGTTAGAAGAGCATTACGCTCTGATAGATTGTCGAAGGAAGAGGGTAATTTTTCGCATCCCTAGAGAGAAAGACTTTTCTCATCCCCTACTGAAGCATATGGCTGGGAAGAAGCTTGTAGTTTCAGCAATGAAGACGGTGCGAATGTTGAGAAAGGGCTACGATGCATTCTTGGCGAGCGTAGTCACAAAGTCTGATGTTGACCAAACACCGGCTATAGCAGAGATCGAGATTGTTCGGGAATTCCTTGATGTGTTTCCAGAGGATTTGCCCGGGTTACCACCTACAAGGGAGTTAGAGTTTTCCATTGACTTGTTACCTGGCACAGCACCTGTCTCTAAGGCACCCTACAGAATGGCCCCAGCAGAATTGTCAGAGTTAAAAAAGCAACTTCAAGACTTATTAGACAAGGGGTTTATCTGATGGGGACATCACTTACCACTTCCCATTTCCCCGTCGGTCCCTATGCTTGCCACTATTTTCATCTCAAGCTTCTGAGTCTAGCTATGTAATTTTTACATTTTTTCTTGAGTCTTAAATCATGTAATTTTCCTTTTATTGAGTCAAGTACCTAAGTTAGTAAGTCATCTACCTAAGTCTAAGGTTTCATTAAGTGGCCAAGAGGGTTAATGGGTTATCATATCTTATTGGGCCATATCATTTGCTTGGCCCATGGGCGCCCCTCTCCCCACCCCTTGGTTTCTGTCATTAGTCCTTTTTCACAGGGACTTTTTGTAAAATGGGGATTTCCTATATATAGGACCCCAACCCCCTCTTTTGAGGTTAATGAAGTATTAAGCAAATTTGAGCCTAAGTGCATCCCTCTCTCTCTCTAGCTCTCTCATTCTCTCTCTCTCTCTCTAGGGGTCGAACCCCTCTCTCTCTCCTCCCCCTTCTCTCTCTCTCCCTTGGGCGAACTTGCCCTTTCACCTCCCCCTTCCCCTGCCACCTCAGCTGCCACCTCACCTCCCCACCCTTTCATATTCCCAAGGCCATAACTCCCTTCAATTCCTTCCACATCCCAAGCAACCTTTCACCTTCCCTAGACAACCCTCCCTATTCCCCATACATCTTCTCACATCCAAGACAACCCTCCCACTTCCCCACACCCCCATTAAGTCCCTTGGGCGACCCAAGCAGCCACCCCCTCTAGGAGTTGCCCCCCCCCCTCTCACCACCTACACCCACCCCACCACCTTGGCCGACCCCTCCACCCTCCCCTCTCCAAGCTTCGGCCCCCACTCCCCTCCACCCTCCTGCACCTCCCTACCACCGGCTCCGCCCCTCTCATCACCCCCACACATCCCTCCTCCATCTGCAATCACCTCCACCCTCCCCTCCATTACCAAACTCCACTCCCCCTCAACTTTGCCCCACCATTCAATCTCCAACCTGTGTGCAGAGAAGACCAGCAGATCCGCACCCAGGTGCAGCACCGTCCACGACTCCATCCTGGTTCTTCTGAGGGCGTGGCCTACATCGACGGAAAGATCTGCAAGTCTACTTCGCAAGCGAGGTGGAATCATCCCGTTCCGAGTTCAGGGCTGTCCGGGAGAGCCAATCTCCCCCGACTGCGCAGAGCTCCATCAGCAGAGCTCCTGAACCCGGTTCAAAGCTGTACCACGGCCGACAGTGGAAGATTCAAGCCGCGAGTTCTTCTGTAAATATCTTCCTCCATCAGTCCTCTTTCTGGATCAAGAAGCGGAAGTGCATTCGGCATCCGGAGGTCAGAGTTTTGGTCTTTCTTCCACGACTGGTCGGGTCTGTCTCCCACAGGTGGCAGTGACCTGCCTCCACTCATCGGCAACCCTCAGTCCACCCCGACATCGGACGGCTTCCCCGTCAGTTTTACAGCACAGAGAGATCGTCCACGGTTCCAGAAACTCCGACGGTTCGAGATTCGGCATCCGGGAGCGGCCGGGACAACTTCTGCAATCCACTGTTCCTATCTGGTAGTTGCTGCGGCCAGAACCTGCAACCCAGTTCGTCGCCGCACCACGACTAACCGTGAAGGAATCAGACCGAAGTTCCTTCATCAAAGTTCTTCCTCCCCCTGTCCCCGATCAGGATCAAGAAACAGGACCTCTTTCGGCAAACGGGAGCCAGAGTTCCGAATTTTCTCCCTCGATCGCGTGGGTCTGCCTCCTGCAGTCTGCAGCGACCAGTTTCCACTCGTCGGCGTTCCCCTGTCCACCCCAACCTCAGAAGGTGTTGCTGTCAGTTTTTCTGTGTAGAGGCTTTGTCCACGGATCCAGCGACTCTGACGGTTAGTGATTCGGCATCCAGGAGCGACCGGGGCAACTTCTGCAAGTTGCAGACAGAAACAGGGAGCCATCCGCCCCAGAAGCTGTTGCTCTACTCAGACCTCCACTGCAGCCATCGACGACGTCAGAATAAATTGACATAAATCAGAAGTGTTTGAGTTCCTGTTACGAGAAGATCCCCCCTGGGCTCGTCATCGGCAAAATTCATGGCTGAGATCCACAGCAACTACACCGCCTGTCTATCGCCAACCACAGCAAGCAGTCTGGTTCGGTAGCGGCTCCTCCTCGTGGGTTTCTCGATCAATTTACCCTTCTCGCCTGGCCGACTTACCGCCCCTCCCTGCGGGAGGTAGTGTTTGTTTGTAATAAATTATTTCCCACCCCCGAGATCACCCTCCTGCGCGAGGTGTAGTGCATGTACTCTTGAGCAGGTTTTTTTTTGAAGCTTCATCGGCGCAGTGTGCGGGGAACCCACACTTCCCCGCTCTCCCTCGTCTCCGACCGGGATCGGTGTCTTCACGCCCATCAGGTGAGCCACTCACACTACTCTTTGCCGGCTTTCTCTTGCTTAATTAGTATTGCATCCTCAGTACCGTCGGCGTAAGAGAGTGCCCGAACCCGATTTATCTTCTAGTTGCGTGATTACCGCGGGTGAGTTGTGAGCGTGACATTTCAACCCTCGCCCTCGGCGTGCCGGTCGCCCTTGATTTTGGGCATCCTTGGCTCATTGGGATCTAATCCTAGCTGGCCAAACCCTTGCAGCCCCGAGGTCCAACCTCGGACCCTCTCCGCCATCGCCGGTCCTTCTACGGATCCGAGTATGCTTACGCGAGTGAATCCGCCAATGTGACGTTACCAACTTGTTGTGCTGCTTGCTACTCTAGGTCCAAGGGGTAGTTTTACATCAACTTGGTTTCAGAACATCATCATCCATCATTGTGTCACATCTATGATGGGGACATCACTTACCACTTCCCATTTCCCCGTCGGTCCCGATGCTTGCCACTATTTTCATCTCAAGCTTCTGAGTCTAGCTATGTAATTTTTACATTTTTTCTTGAGTCTTAAATCATGTAATTTTCCTTTTATTGAGTCAAGTACCTAAGTTAATAAGTCATCTACCTAAGTCTAAGGTTTCATTAAGTGGCCAAGAGGGTTAATGGGTTATCATATCTTATTGGGCCATATCATTTGCTTGGCCCATGGGCGCCCCTCTCCCCACCCCTTGGTCTTCTGTCATTAGTCCTTTTTCACAGGGACTTTTTGTAAAATGGGTATTTCCTATATATAGGACCCCAACCCCCCTCTTTTGAGGTTAATGAAGTATTAAGCAAATTTGAGCCAAGTGCATCCCACTCTCTCTCTAGCTCTCTCATTCTCTCTCTCTCTCTCTAGGGGTCGAACCCCTCTCTCTCTCCTCCCCCTTCTCTCTCTCTCCCTTGGGCGAACTTGCCCTTTCACCTCCCCCTTCCCCTGCCACCTCAGCTGCCACCTCACCTCCCCACCCTTTCATATTCCCAAGGCCATAACTCCCTTCAATTCCTTCCACATCCCAAGCAACCTTTCACCTTCCCTAGACAACCCTCCCTATTCCCCATACATCTTCCCACATCCAAGACAACCCTCCCACTTCCCCACACCCCCATTAAGTCCCTTGGGCGACCCAAGCAGCCACCCCCTCTAGGAGTTGCGCCCCCCCCCCCCCCTCTCACCACCTACACCCACCCCACCACCTTGGCCGACCCCTCCACCCTCCCCTCTCCAAGCTTCGGCCCCCACTCCCCTCCACCCTCCTGCACCTCCCTACCACCGGCTCCGCCCCTCTCATCACCCCCACACATCCCTCCTCCATCTGCAATCACCTCCACCCTCCCCTCCATTACCAAACTCCACTCCCCCTCAACCTTGCCCCACCATTCAATCTCCAACCTGTGTGCAGAGAAGACCAGCAGATCCGCACCCAGGTGCAGCACCGTCCACGACTCCATCCTGGTTCTGCTGAGGGCGTGGACTACATCGACGGAAAGATCTGCAAGTCTACTTCGCAAGCGAGGTGGAATCGTCCCGTTCCGAGTTCGGGGCTGTCCGGGAGAGCCAATCTCCCCCGACTGCGCAGAGCTCCGTCAGCAGAGCTCCTGAACCCGGTTCAAAGCTGCACCACGGCCGACAGTGGAAGATTCAAGCCGCGAGTTCTTCTGCAAATATCTTCCTCCACCAGTCCTCTTTCTGGATCAAGAAGCAGAAGTGCATTCGGCGTCCGGAGGTCAAAGTTTTGGTCTTTCTTCCACGACTGGTCGGGTCTGTCTCCCACAGGTGGCAGTGACCTGCCTCCACTCATCGGCAACCCCCAGTCCACCCCAACATCGGACGGCTTCCCCGTCAGTTTTACAGCATAGAGAGATCGTCCACAGTTCCAGAAACTCCGGCAGTTCGAGATTCGGCATCCGGGAGCGGCCGGGACAACTTCTGCAATCCACTGTTCCTATCTGGTAGTCGCTGCGGCCAGAACCTGCAACCCAGTTCGTCGCCGCACCACGACTAACCGTGAAGGAATCAGACCGAAGGTCCTTCATCAAAGTTCTTCCTCCCCCTGTCCCCGATCAGGAGCAAGAAACAGGACCTCTTTCGGCAAACGGGAGCCAGAGTTCCGAATTTTCTCCCTCGATCGCGCGGGTCTGCCTCCTGCAGTCTGCAGCGACCAGTTCCCACTCGTCGGCGTTCCCCTGTCCACCCCGACCTCAGAAGGTGTTGCCGTCAGTTTTTATGTGTAGAAGCTTTGTCCACGGATCCAGCGACTCTGACGGTTCGTGATTCGGCATCCAGGAGCGACCGGGGCAACTTCTGCAAGTTGCAGACAGAAACAGGGAGCCATCCGCCCCAGAAGCTGTTGCTCTACTCAGACCTCCACTGCAGCCATCGACAACGTCAGAATAAATTGACATAAATCAGAAGTGTTTGGGTTCCTGTTACGAGAAGATCCCCCCTGGGCTCGTCATCGGAAAAATTCCTGGCTGAGATCTACAGCAACTACACCGCCTGTCTATCGCCAACCACAGCAAGCAGTCTGGTTCGGTAGCGGCTCCTCCTCGTGGGTTTCTCGATCAATTTACCCTTCTCGCCTGGCCGGCTTACCGCCCCTCCCTGCGGGAGGTAGTGTTTGTTTGTAATAAATTATTTCCCACCCCCGAGATCACCCTCCTGCGCGAGGTGTAGTGCATGTACTCTTGAGCAGGTTTTTTTTTGAAGCTTCATCGGCGCAGTGTGCGGGGAACCCACACTTGCCCGCTCCCCCTCGTCTCCGACCGGGATCGGTGTCTTCACGCCGATCAGGTGAGCCACTCACACTACTCTTTGCCGGCTTTCTCTTGCTTAATTAGTATTGCATCCTCAGTACCGTCGGCGTAAGAGAGTGCCCGAACCCGATTTATCTTCTAGTTGCGTGATTACCGCGGGTGAGTTGTGAGCGTGACATTTCAACCCTCGCCCTCGGCGTGCCGGTCGCCCTTGATTTTGGGCATCCTTGGCTCATTGGGATCTAATCCTAGCTGGCCAAACCCTTGGAGCCCCGAGGTCCAACCTCGGACCCTCTCCGCCATCGCCGGTCCTTCTACAGATCCCAGTATGCTTACGCGAGTGAATCCGCCAATGTGACGTTACCAACTTGTTGTGCTGCTTGCTACTCTAGGTCCAAGGGGTAGTTTTACATCAACTTGATTTCAGAACATCATCATCCATCATTGTGTCACATCATTATCCGCCCAAGCGTGTCATCGTGGGGAGCTCCAGTCCTATTTGTGAAAAAGAAGGATGGTTCTCTTAGGTTATGCGTTGACTATCGCAAACTTAATGAGGTGACCATTAAAAATAAATATCCTTTACCCCGCATTGATGACCTGTTTGACCAGTTGCAAGGAGCCACGGTGTTTTCAAAGATTGATCTACGTTCGGGATACCATCAGTTGAGGATAAAGAAAGAAGATACATCCAAGACAGCGTTCCGGACGAGATATGGTCATTATGAATTTTTGGTGCTACCTTTTGGTCTGACAAATGCCCCAGTAGCTTTTATGGACTTGATGAATCGAGTGTTTAGACTATATCTTGACACCTTTATGGTCGTCTTTATTGATGATGTGCTGATATATTCTCCTGATGAAGCTTCACACCGGGAACACTTGAGAATCGTCCTCGAGATGCTAAGAGCGCATGAGCTGTATGCTAAGTTCAGCAAATGTGACTTTTGGCTGATGGAGGTTCATTTCCTCGGACATGTAATATCAGGCAATGGTGTTGCCGTTGACCCCGCAAAGGTCCAGGCGGTTCTGGAATGGGAGACTCCTAAATCTCCCACAGAGATTTAGAGTTTCTTAGGGTTAGCTGGTTACTATCGCCGCTTTATAGAGGGATTCGCATCTCTAGCGGCGCCACTAACCAAGTTGACCCGAAAGGGAGTCAAATATACATGGTCTGAAGGCTGTGAGAAAAGTTTCCAAGAGCTGAAGGCTAGGATGACATCGGCACCAATTCTTGTTCTGCCTAACAATGAGGATGACTTTGCCATATATTCTGATGCATCGAAGGTTGGGCTAGGCAGTGTATTGATACAGAATGGAAGGGTGGTCGCTTATGCTTCTCGTCAACTAAAGGAGCATGAGCGAAATTACCCGACTCATGATTTGGAATTGGCTGCAGTGGTTCATGCATTGAAGATCTGGCGTCATTATCTTTACGGCGTCAAGTTCGAAGTGTTCACTGACCATAAGAGTCTGAAATACATATTTTCTCAGAAGGAGTTAAATCTAAGGCAAAGAAGATGGGTCGAATTCTTGAAAGATTATGATTTTGAATTACGATACCATCCAGGAAAGGCTCTCAGCAGGAAAAGAGTTACGATGCTGCAGGATTGGAAGATGATCGAAGATGCAGCGCAACTTATGGCTGTGATCGAGCCTCAGTTATGTCAGGCATTTGTGTCTCAACTGACCATTCGGTCAACAATGCTTGACAATGTGATAGGGATGCAAAAAGATGATCCCCAGCTGCAGGGATTGATTGGGAAGGCCGACTTTGCTCGTGATGAAGATGGAGTAATTCGGTTTCAGCACCGGATCTGTGTACCTGATATAGCCGATATTAAAAGGCAGATTTTGGAGGAAGCTCACCGGTCAGTGTTCTCTATTCATCCAGGAGGAGGTAAAATATATCAAGACTTGAAACGGTCTTTCTGGTGGCAGGGAATGAAGAAGGACGTAGCTGACTTTGTGGCTAGATGCTTGGTTTGTCAGCAGGTAAAGGCAGAGCACCAAAGGCCATCAGGGCTAATGCAGAAAATGGAAATTCCTCAATGGAAATGGGAAGCAATCACTATGGACTTTGTGACCGGCTTACCCAGATCTGTGAAGGGTAATGATGCTATATGGGTGATCGTGGACCGATTTTCAAAGTCTGCACATTTCCTTCCTATGAAGGTAAAGCAATCGGTGGAAAGTTTGACAAGATTATATGCTGATAACATTGTCAGACTTCACGGGATTCCAAAGTCGATCATCTCCGACAGGGATCCCCGCTTCACATCCAGACTGTGGCAATGGTTGCATGAAGCTTTTGGTTCAAGACTCAAGCTCAGTTCAGCTTTTCACCCGCAAACTGACGGCCAGTCCGAAGGGACGATTCAGACATTGGAGGACATGCTTCGGGCTTGTGTTCTTGATTGGAAGGGCGATTGGGAGCGACATCTATCTCTCGTGGAATTTTCTTATAATAATAGCTTCCACGCGAGTATAGGCATGGCTCCATTCGAGGCACTATATGGTAGACCTTGTAGATCTCCGTTATGTTGGGAGGAAACAGGAGACAAGCATTATGTGGGTCCAGAAGTTGTCCAAGAAACTACAGAAAAGATTGGGCTGATCCGACAGAGATTGATGACAGCACAAGACCGACAGAAGAGCTATGCTGATAATCGGAGGAAGGAGTTGTCATTCGAAGTCGGTGATCACGTCTTCCTCAAGGTGTCTCCGTCAAAGGGAATCGTTCGGTTTGGCAAGCGTGGAAAATTAAATCCACGATTCGTCGGACCATTCGAGATTCTGGAGAGATTGGGAAATGTGGCATATCGGTTGGCTTTACCTCCGTCTCTAGAGGGAGTGCATCCGGTGTTCCACGTGTCCATGCTGAGGAGGTACGTGCATGATCCGGCTCATGTGATCAGTTCTGAGCAGATGCAGTTCCAACAGAACCTATCCTATGAGGAACAACCTATTCGAATTCTGGACCGCAAAGAGCAAGTGCTGAGGACTAAAGTCATCACACTGGTGAAGATACTATGGAGGAACTTCTCGCACGAGGAAGCCACGTGGGAATCAGAGGAAGCAATGAAGAAGAAGTACCCTCATCTGTTCGGTATGTGATCTAACCCCAACTTCGAGGACGAAGTTTTCTTTAAGGGGGAGAGGGTATAATGCCCTACAATTTTATAACATTTTATTTGACCAAAAAAAATGGTATGCTTGGATGTTTAAACTAATTATTTTGTTAGATTTAATTTAGACATTGATATAAAAAAAAGGAATGCTAAACAAAAATTTAAAACAAATTTTTATGAGGTCATTTGTTTTAGAAATAAATTTGAAAAGGTTTAAAAAAAATGAAAGAAAGCATGTATAAATAAATAAAAAAAATGAAGGTCAAAAATGAAAAATATATATATATATAAATTAAAAAAAAAATTGGGCGCAGGAGGGGGCGCCTCCCACGCGCCCGCGCCCGCGAGCGTGCGCGCACGGGGCGGGGGCGGGGCGGGCGCCGCCCTCCCCCCCTTCCTTTTTGACTGCCGCTTTGCGGCAGTCAGTTTATAAAAAAAAAATTTTTTAAATTTTTTTTGTTAACCTTTTTTATTAGTTAAGTTCTTAAACTTCCTTAAGTCAAAAAAAAACATGTATTATATAAAAAAAAGGGAAAAAAATGCAGGTTAGTCAAAGGAAGTTAGGTGGATGTTAGGTGGAGTTTGAATGTCAAAAGGTTAAGTAAATAATATTAATATAATTGGTTAAATCCTAACCATTGATTTAAATGGAGGGTTAGGATGGTTTAAGCCCAAACCCCTATAAATAGATGGGCTAGGGGCTTCATTTGTATCCTTTAGAAGCTGGGTACGTGAGGTGCTGAGCAGAAGGTTTGAAGGTCATTAAGGGAAGGGTTAAGCATTTTTAAGGTAAGGGATTAATACTCATTCCCCTAGATTAGCATGTATTAGTGTATTTAGATTGATTTATAGTATGAAATCAGCATCTATATAGGTGTTTAACTTCATAGATCGTGGTTTATTAATATGTAATTTTATTTGGGTTGGATTAGCATTTAATCATTAAGTTAAAGCATGAGATTAAGGGGATAATTAAGTGATTAATATGTTAAAATTATCAATGGTGTATGAAAAATTAATAGAACTTTCAGAATCATGATACCTGATGATATAAACTTTCTGCACAAATTTTCACGTCTAATTAAATTTATTTTCACGTTTATAGATTTTTTGGTATTCTCCTAAATGTGTTTAAATTACACAAAAATACCAAAAGAGTATATTAAATCACAATAAATTGTGGGAAGGTATCTTACTATGAGTTGCACTTGTAGAAAATTTTTCATACTTTCTGTATCATGATATTCATTTTTAACGAATTTTCATACATGATAAAATGTATAAATAATTGTATAGAAATTATAGAAATTAGAAATCGTGTTCACAAAGGTCTGAAAATTTTACAGTATGATCCTGATATTTAGTATGATGAATTTTGATAATAGCAACAATTATTGATACCTGCAAGAAATATTAGATACTTTTTGATATTTTAATAGAAGTGTAAAATTTTGATAAAAATATACATAATTCATGAAAAATATTACAACTTTACCAGAAGACTCAAATACTTGTTAGAACTAATTGACAAAAATTTCATCTCATTATGATAACAGAATCACCACTGGTATAATTATCAATGTTTAAATAATTAATTAGAAAATTTAGATAAATATAAATATTCTGTGAAAAATCAAAGAAATCACAGAAGTGATGTTGTGACATCTGTAAATTAAGGTTTTGTATAGTTTGGTCATTTTAAGTATTCTGTATAATTTTCTCTAATTAAAAGTTATTATTGTAAATTATTATACATTTTAGAAACTGATATAAAAATTTATAAAATTGACTTACTGAATGAAAAATAATGAAAATTTCTACGTATGATATCTATGATTGCAACAACATTCTGTAAATTTTTGGAAGTTACCTGATCATTTTTGGATATATTTAATTGATTTATTATTCATGATATCTTTTTCTCACTTATTATGAAAAATAGTAACATAGTGTGAAAAATAGTAATACAGTATGAAAAATAATGACAAATTTTAAGAATAATAATTATGTTATGAATGATAGTTTGACAAACTATTGTAAATTTTAAAGTGATGTAGATATATTTAGTTAATTTTTCATGTTCTATAATTCAAATAATTATGTAAAAATTGTTATTCCTGCATGAAAAATTATGAAACTTTTTCTATGAAGTATTACAGACAAGTTTAAGTTCCTGTAAAAGTTTCATGATCTTATGAATTTATTAGCTAAATTTAGTCAATTATGTTAAATTTTAGAGTGTAAGTAATTTCAGAAAAAAATATAATTACTATCTGAAAGAAAATAAAAATTTGTTATTCTGTTCTTTACTGTAAATGTATTAGATTCCTGAAATTTTAATCTATTCTGAGTTTTGATAACTGAATTATAAATTTTTGATGTATAAATAGACTATAGATAATTTTGTAAAAATATTAAATACTTCTTGAAAAATTCTAAAAATTTACTGTTTTGATCATTTATGTAAATTTATTGATTTCCTGAAATTTCAAGGCATTCTGATATCTGTAAATAGATTTAGTGATTTTTGCTATATAAATATGTCATTATAATTAAATAACTTAAAATTTCAGAAAAATAAAAAATAATTTCAGTATTGGTAAATTAATATTCACTGCATGAATTTTGAGTGGCATGTGTCCATTTCACATATGTCATATTTATATTTTTATCGTACCGTTAGTAATGCCAAATGGACACTGCCACCATAGGGAGAGACTGGAACCAAACTGTAGAAATGCCCCTATGGGGAGGTTCACACTGTACTGGCCCCGAGGGTAACGGGGATTGAAATCCTGGAGGTGGACAAGTACCACTGGTTAAGGTGGAGAGGACTTCTCCCGGTTCTGCGTAGTAACCAAGACTCATCACTATTTACCTAGGTGATCGAGTACCGACTGACTGTCCTTCTAGTGGTGGTTTGGGCACTGTGTCTGGCTATTTATACCACTGTTTACTGTTTACTGAACTGAAATTGAACGACTGTCACTGCCTACTGAATTGATATTGAACAACTTTTACTGTTCAATGAGTCGTTAGTTATACGACTATTACTGTTTACTGAATCAATATTGGAACTATTTTACTGTTCACTGAAACTATTATTACTGCTCATTTAACTGATATTGAATTTACTGTTGTTATATTTTTACTGTTACTGCATGGTAAATATTTACTGCTGATGAATCTCCAGTATATCGAATGGTGATTTGGAAAAGGGCAGATTACGTCTGTCTGGATCCTTTCACTATGCGTGAAACTACTCCGCCTAGTACTTGAATCATTAGTTAATGTTTATAAATGATGAATCCTTATTTACTTTGTCACGGGTATGATAAATTTTAATGTACATACTTTCTTTGTCAAATGATAATAGAATGACCTTATGAAGTATATTACTGTAAATCATTTTGAATATGTTGATACATGTTTTGACCGGGGGCTATGCTTAGTCTCTTAATGGGTCTATTCGTAAACTCACCCCGTTGAACAATTACAGGAGAAGCGGTAGAGGAAAGCGAGGAGTGATCTCGCAGTGTTTTGACCGCGGCTCGGATTTTACTACCAGTCTTTATCTTAGGTGGTTATGTTATGAATTATATTTTATGTAAAAGAAAAAAAAAGTGTGAAATTTAGATTTGTAATAAAAGACTTGTGAAATTGTTATCTTTATTTTTATCTATGTGGATGTAATCATTTGACTGTAAGCTGATGAATTGAGCATTTTCATTTCCGCTGCAATGATATCTCAGTGTTTATGTGAAATTCTCAATCGCAATTGTACCGCTTGGGTTGTTCCCACTGTGACGTCTCGACCGAGATCCGACGGGAGTCTTTACGGCTGGACCGGGTCTCCGAGTCGGGACGTCACACCTCCTTTATATAGTCGCTGCCAGGCGGTGGTTCCATATTCACAAAAGTCTCCTGGGCTCCAGACTTCAAAAGGACCGCACTCTATAGCATTGAAAAGACACGAGGATCTACTGTCTGCGACAGGTCAAATGACGCACCGAATCCTCGCAACCCAATGAGCTTGCCTAGATTTTGCAGGACAGTGGCCACGGTGCGGTCTCGCAAGATGCCCACATGCATTTAGCCATAGTGACTAAATGCAAGGCAGTGGTCACGCTTCTCAAGAGATTTTCACTTGACCGAGATCGTATCTTTGATGGCGCTGCTTACTAAACCGGTGAGATAGCTTAATCACGTATGTTGGTAGCCATGAATCTTGCACGACACTTGTGAGGATCTAAGTGGGCAGGCATTTGTGATACTTGCCAAGGTCTTTTGCTAACCTAGACTCGAGTGTCAAGATCGAGCTAGATCTCCAAGTCTTTGAGTAATGTCAAGGGTCGAACTATCTCTCGAGATCTCTAGGAGTGATCTAGGATCGAGTCGGCGCTCTAGATCTCATGAGAAAGCTCGGGATCGAGCTAGAGCTCTAGACCTCTGGATAACATCTGGGATCAAGTTATCAATCCAGATCTCTTGAGGATGGGGCCGAACTATCTGTAGAGGTCTTCAGGGATGATATGAGACTGAGTCGATATTCTTGAGATTGGGGTTTAGTTGGTCCCCGCGACTTGAGATAACCCTATTGGCACCTCCTATCTAGCTTCTTGCTTGGCACAGGGGTATGAGGGTCAGGCCTCCGTGTTCGCATTACAGAGGTGAGCCAGACACCGATCGACCCCTTGACCCCTTGGCAATATTGGGCCATGCCAGTCCTACATCGCGCTTTGTTTGAATGTTGGGCTTACGAGAAAACCTCCCTCCACAATAACATACAGTGTAATAATTAACCATGGCTACTACACCTGTTGAACGCTTAAGTCATACGTACGTAAGCTCATGATGCAAAGATTCGTGATCAGGAAGAAGGGGTATCCTCTTTCCTGTTTTCTTTTACTTTATTTTGTTTGGGTTACAACTGGGGGGAATGTGGTGGTTGAGGGGAGATTACAAGTTTATTATTTATTAATTGGACTGTCATCATGCGCAGGCGAACCCCTTGTTTCACGTGGGGTGTGTGGAAGGGTGCCTGGTTCTAGCTGTCCACGTCCGCTCCTTTTTTGGCCTTCGTTGGGGTCAAAACGAACAATCACACTCTGAAAAGGTCTGACCGGGTTGTCTGATGAGTGGTGGCTCGTGCACACACACACACACCCGGGTTAATTTGGTTAATTTTTTTTTCTATTTTTGATCATCTCAAGAACACATTCTCGTTAGATGGTCAAAAAAATTAAAAATAAAATCGGATCAAGTGTTAGATCTAATTATTCAAAAATATATCTTTTTTGTTTTAAATTTTTTTAGATTGTCGTATCGAGGTGTGCCTTATACGTCGAGATAGGATGACTTGCGCTCTCACGTTATATAAAATTTTTAAAAATTTTATTTACTCGATGCACACCCTGAGAATATAATTACAGCCTAGTCTACACCGATCATTATTACCCCGGGTGTCTGATATATGGGCTCCTCCAATGGCCGGCTCACATGGATCACAAGGCGCAGAGGAGGCCGATGTGTGTACTGCTGCCCCATAGAACCCTAATCTTCTTTGGACTCAATTGACCTGCCGACCAGCAGCTAGATCTGGTTACAGTACTTCTACAATGATCGACCCACTAATTCCTTTCTCTCGATCGCCTTCTCGGGCAGTTGGTGGCACACCAACGAGAGGATCACATAGTTCCAAAGATGGAGAACCAAAACTCAACGTGATTAATTATTTTCATGTGCGTGCAACAGTGTAAGAAGTTAAAGAGGACAAATGAGCAATAATCTTTGGGAGACCAAGTGGCAAATTAAGGCAGGAAGAGACCTGGTCATGAGGTGTTGAGGACAAAGATGATCATTCACAGATGCAACAAAACTGAGCTCCATAATTGAAAGCCTGCCTGCAGTGTTGTTGGGGGGGAAGAGGGGGGGGCAGCAGTACATTGTGCGTTCCTTTCGCAGTGTGCACGTACCACCCACCATCATGATCTGATGGCCGCCTCCTTTAATTTTACGAGGGGGGCCATGGGTTGATGGCATCCATGTTTTGGAGGGTCGGGCTGTGCTGTCCCCCAAGGTGGATTCCCCCCTTTGGCACAAGATCCCAAAGCCATTGCCCCCAGCTTTGGACCATCTCTTTTCTGCCCTGCCTGCACTCTGCCTTCATCTCCCCTGTCGATCGGAACCCAGTCACCATTCCGTGAGGTCTTATTTGGGTAGGTTGGCTGTCATGCCAGCGCCAATGGTTGGCTGCCTGGCCTCCCCGCAGCAAACAGTACGGGCGCACCTTCTCTGCGGGGAGGGGGGGGGGGGGGGGGAGGCCAGCGGAGGAGATGTGGGGGCATCCATCGCCTCTAAAAAGGCCCCGCTCCCCATCGCTAGTGGGTGCCTCGGGCATCATGATTCGAACGGTGGGTGACCCAAGTGTGCGCAAGTTTCTTTTAGTGGAAAGTCTGTACTCGGGTTACCTTCTCTATATACGTGTTCGATGAAATGCCTCCCCCAAACATTCTCAGGTCTCTAGAGCATATATATATATATATATGGCAATGGATAGCTGAAATATCTCACCCACCCGCAAATCCAGTTAAATTTACTCAGTGAGCTGGTTTATGCGGAGACTTTCTGTAAACAGACTTTCTGTATGTATGTACATAATTCCATGTCAACAGCATTGTGAAATAACCAACAAGATGATCGTGACAACAGGCCCCTGATAAGACTCTCGAGCCTTTTTGTGATTAGGGCCGAACATCAGAAGGGAATATGATTATGTCAACTAATTGATGCGTAGAACTTTTGAAGGCGTTTGAGATGGTCACAGGAAACTCTTGCTACATGAAGGCTCCAAAAATGTTAGAGAATATCTTCTTTTGTTTTATTTTTCTATTTTCCACTCCTTGGATGAATCATGAATAGGAACGTTGAAGAAGAGCAAATTTGAATAGGGCGATGGGTTTCTTGGGGTTCCCTCACTTTGCCCTCGTTTTTTTTTTTATCTATGATGTAGCTGTCGGTCGGCAAACTAATAAGGAACAAAGAATAAAATTAATGGTGGTTGACTTATCCAAATAAATAAATGAATGAATGTTGCAAACCTTAGTACAGCCTAAATAGCGGGCCTATTTATTTTTTTATCATCCAATCAACACGTAGATCTACAGATGCATGTGACCGTGTTTTATTTATTTATTGTTGGATGATTACTCTTTAAAATAAGCCGAGTTCAGAGCTATCTCCGATACTCGAACAAGGTTCCATTTCGATTTTCAGTAGCCGAAATGATTCTAAAAGCTGGTACATAGCTCAGCTTGGCTCACCTCAACCAATCCCCTCGAAGGGATCATCTTCTTCCTTCAATTCTCTTATTCCTGTTTAACTTTTACATCATTAAGATCCGGGATTTTTATCACAAAACAAGTCCCCACGCTCTAGTCCGTGACCAACAAAAACAGAAAACGAAATCAACTCAAAGAATCAATTCCAACATGGAAGATCTTTTCACGGTAGTTCAATGGAATGCAAAAGGCTTCGGTCTTAAACCATGCAGAAATGTGAAATGATGGTAGATGGAAGACTCCTGCAAGTAATTCGATGAAATGCCTCGCTTATTACCAGCTTTATGAGACCAACAGAGATTTGGGAAACAGTAAATGTTCATCATGACCTTCGTTGCCACATCCAAGAGTAAGAACTGTTTCACAACGGCCCTCCCTGATACCAAAATGATCCAAAGATGGAAGTCCCCGCTGCTTCTTCGGTGTCATTTTCGTCATCGTTGGATGTTTCCATGAACCCACAATTCATTAATTTTGTTGTGCCTTCAATTGGGTTCTCAGTTGAAGCTTACCAACTGTTCTTCATGTTAGGGGATTAACACATACAATCTCTTTGGAACAACAGCTAGGCAAAAAAAAATGACAGCAAAACCAATCATTCAGATGGTGACAACAGAATGAAATAAGCCGTACTACATGAAATGCAAGACTCGCAGTATTCATGACCTTCGGTGCACCTAGTAAAACAGAAATCAAGAAAAGTAACAAGAAGGAATAAGCAAATATACATCAGGGGGTGGGGCAGCTCTCTCTAGCAGCTATGCCCTGGGAAAAACCTATCCAAAGGATCACTGACTTCCTATACAAATTTGTGCCGCCCCATGGAAACTCGTCATGTTGAAAGGGTTCACCACTGGTACTTGGCAGCAACAAGGACTTCCTCATACAGCTCAGCGGCATGATCCCAACTAAGGTCTTGCGACATTCCCCGCCTCTGCAACCCCTCCCAACTCTTCTTGTAATTCCAGTAAGTTTTAAAACAGTTGCCTAGCGCATCGATCAGCTTACCTGTCTCTGCTCTGTCAAATGTCCACCCCAATCCAGTCTCCTCGTATGGATTGAAAGGCTGTACGGTGTCTCTCAGTCCACCAACCGCATGAACCACAGGAACAGTTCCATACATCATGGCATACAGCTGATTCAGGCCGCAGGGCTCGAACCTGGATGGCATCAACAGGATGTCTGCACCTGCGGTGATCCTATGGGCCATTTTAACAGAAAAACCAACCCAACTCCTGATCTTGTCACGGCGGTTGCCCTCAAACCTCCGGAGCATGTCCTCGAGATCTGACCTTCCAGTACCAAGCATAACCAATTGCATATCCTGACCAACCATCCAATGAATGGCTTCTGCAATGATATCCACTCCTTTTTGATGATCTAGCCTACCAATAAAGGCAACAAGAGGAACTTCAGGCAGAACAGGAAGGCCAAGTTCCTTCTGCAGTGCAGCCTTGCATTGAGGCTTACCCGTATCAAGAGTCTCCAGTGAGTAGTTAGTGTATCCATCAGATTTTAAGTGCACATCAACTTCGGGGTTCCAATCCTTCGTGTCAATCCCATTCACAATACCTCGAAGTTTCCAATTATTTTCATTAATAATTCCATTAAGTCCCCAACCACCTTCTGATGTTTTAAGCTCCCATGCATAACCATGGCTCACTGTGACTACACGATCAGCAGTTTTCAAGCCAGCTGCGAAGATGTTCAAGTGCTCACCACCAACTGGGTCATACATCTTAAAAAGGTCCAAGTAACGATCAGGTAAATCCACATAGCGGAAATCCTCTAGTGGTCCACGACCCTGCATTCAGTAAGTGTAGATCAGCATATCAATGAATAACAATAACAATACTTTCCAATCTGATAGCTGAAGATGTTTAATGGGCAGCATTCAATTTATGAACTAACAACTCCTCACGCAGTCGGTTGGTCGTTTGATGTGTACAATTCCACCGCCTGAAGGCAGATTGTCTCCTCAATCTAAAGAATTTACCCAGAAAATCAACTATAAATATTTTGTCTACCATTGGCTTGGACTTGGGCTATCTTATTCTTTATTATCTAGTATACAGCAAATGTGTGCTAAGCTTACATCTTATTTTCTCATATTTCTAACAAATGAAACAGTAAATAAAGAGCTTTCTTTTATTACAATACCTTTGTTGCACATGGGACCAGACAACATACACTACTCAGTTAAACATTGTTCAGAATCCACAAGTGATAAAGGGGAAAAGAAATAATAATCAACAGAAGCCCATGCTTTCATTTCCTTGAAACAGTGTTCAGCAAAAAACAAAGAGTGATATCATATGGCATATCCTCATTTCTCCACTATCAAAAACGTTAGGTAGCTGTTGAACTGAAAAGAAAAATGAAGAAGGAAAATAGAACAGAGAGAAAAGAAGGAAAGGAAGAAGAAATGCCACATCGGGAGCTTTCCTTGCTTGAGAGAGAAAGATTCTCTCTCCCTCTCGATCTCTCTCACCTGGCCCCTCTCTTTGCATTCTCCTTCTCCCCAAAAAAAATGGGGCCATTGCCTTTTGGGATTTGAAAAAAAAAAGGAGGAAAGAAATAGCCCGATGGCTCTTCCTCTCTCATCCATGAATCTCTCTTCCTCCTTTGGGAAGATAATTAAGTAAGAAGAGTCCAATTTGGACTCTAATTACCCAATTTGTCTCCTCTCTCTCTCTCTCTCTCTCTCTCTCTCTCTCTCTCTCTCTCTCCCCACGAGTCTCAGCTTGTCTTCGGTTTATGGGATTGATTGACACCTTTTCTCCCTCTGCCATGTCTAGTGCATTGGGTGCGCCCCTCTACAGGTAAAATGAAACTGAATACGGTTTATGGGATTCATTTAGTTAATGCTTGTATTTTTTTAGGTCACACTCAAAATATGATTGCAGAACTCAGGGCTATGATTCTCACGTTGCACATGTGTTTGCAGCAAGCTTATCATGATACCATTTTGGAGTCGAACTGTTTGGCACTCATATCTCTTATTAATTCAGCCGACACATCTGTTCCTTAGATCCTCTACCCGTGGTGGGATGAGCTGTTGACTGTCAAGTCTGCTATCGTTGTCCACTTCCAACATGTGGTCAGGGAATGTAATCAAGCTGCTGATGCTCTAACCAAATTTTCTTGCTCGATGCAGGTCTCTCGGGAGTTCTCCTCTATGCCTAGTCTTCCTTCTACAGTCAAAGGCGAGATCATCATGGATAAATCTAGTCTCCCTTATTCTCAGCTTTGATGTATTGGGCTTGGAGTGCTTGTCTTGCTTTTTAGATGTATCCTTGGCAGGGGTAAGGTGGGATGTAGCCCACTTGTATTCTTTCTTTTCTCAGTGCAATAAAATCTTTTCTCGGTGCAATAAAATCTTAAGGGCCGGCTTGGGGTCCTAGTGAAGTTCACGGGTTTTAAAAAAAAACTCTCTCTTCCTCTTTGAAAAGATAATTAAGTAAGAAGAGTCCAATTTGGACTCTAATTACCCAATTTCTCTCTCTTCTCTCTCTTTCCTTATTTGTAAGGGGGATAAGTGTTTTAAAAGGGAAAAAGGAGGGAGAAAAAGGTGGAGTAGAAGAGAAAGAAATCGATGGCTCTTTCTCCCACTCACATTTCTCTCCCTCTCTCTCTCTCTCTCTCTCTCTCTTTATGAGGTATTAATGGGGTTTCGAGAGAAATTTTAGGAGGAGAAAGAAAGGGGTCCGATGGCTCCTTCCCATCACCCGTGGCCCTCACTCCCTCTCCACTTTCTCTCCCCTCTCTTCATTTATGAGAGGCCCTCTCTCCTCTCTCTCTCTCTCTATTTATGAGGAGAGAGATTTTAGGAGAAGAAGGAGAGGAGCCCCATGGCTCCTTTCCATCTCACTATGGCCCTCTCTCTCTCTTCACTTTCTCTCCCCTCTCTATTTATGAGAGATAGCAATGGTTTATGGGGTGTTTGGATGCACTTTTTTGAGTGATTTCTCTCTTAAAATAAAAAATAAAAAGATGTAGGAGTCTTATAGGTGTTTGGTAACACCTTTCCTAATTTTTAGGGAGTAGTTCATCCCTTCTTTAACTGTCCTCAAAATAAAAACAGCCGCCGAGCAAATTTTTTTTTAAGAGAAGCTTGCATGTCTTCCTTCTCTCAAGCCCCTTCCCCTTCTCTTCCTCACCATCTTCCTCCCTCAACCTCTCCTCCTCCCTCCCTCGCCGGCTCCGTCTCCCCCTCGCTCGACCTACTCTCCGGACTCGCCTTCGGTCTCAACCTCTCCTTCTCCTTCCTTGTCGGCTCTGTCTTCCCCTCGCTCGGCTTGCTCTCCAGGCTCGTCTCCCTCAATCTCCTCCCTCCCTCGCCGGCTTCGTCTCTCCCTCGCTCGGCCTACTCTCCGGGAACGAGCTCGTCTCCCTCAACTCCCCTTCTCCTCCCTCCCTCGCGGGCTCCGTCTCCCCCTCGCTCGGCTCGCTCGGACTGCTCTCCGGGAGCGAGCTCATCTTCCTCAACCTCTCCTTCTCCTCCCTCGCCGGCTCCGTCTCCCCCTCTCTCGGCCTGCTCTCCGGGCTGCTCTCCGAGAGCAAGCTCGTCTCCCTCAACCTCTCCTCCTCCCTCCCTCGCCGGCTCCGTCTCCCCCTCACTCGGCCTGCTCTTCGGGAGCGAGCTCGTCTCCCTCAACCTCTCCTTCTCCTCCCTCCCTCGCCGGCTCCGTCTCCCCCTCCCTCAGTCTGCTCTCCGGGCTCGTCTCCCTCAACCTCTCCTTCTCCTCCCTCCCTTGCCGGCTCCGTCTCCCCCTCCCTCAGTCTGCTCTCCGGGCTCGTCTCCCTCAACCTCTCCGGGTCCTTGGCCTTCCTCCTCCTTCAAGGTTTCCAGAGCCATCAGTTTTCAAGGTGTTCAGGATTTCAGATTGTTCTACCAAGCAAGTCCACACAAAATTTAAAAATTATGACATTTTTGCCAAACAAATAGGTATCTGTTTTCGTCAATTTTAAAAATTAAGTTAAAAATTGACATAACATAATCTTTTAGGTAGAAATAGCTTTTTTAAAAAAAGTGCTCCCAAACACCCTATTAAGAGTGAAATTAGGAAGAGAAGTACTAATGGATTTTAAGAGACAAATTAGGAAGAGAAGGAAAGGAGCCCGATGACTCCTTCCTCTCTCAATCGCCTCTCTCCCTCTCTCTCCACCCATCGGATGGCCTCCTCCTATAAAATAGGAGAAGCAAAAGAGCCCGATGGCTCTTTCTCTCGCCCACAACCTCCCTTTCTCTCTCCTATCAAATGGAAGATGAGAGATAAAAAAGGGAGACAATAATAATTAAAAAAAGAATAGATAGAGTCCATGTTGGACTCCAAGAGAGGAGCGCTGCGCTCTCTCTCTCTCTCTCTTTCTCCCCCTCTCTCCTCATGCATAGGAGGTAATTGGGGATTTATGGAAAAAAGGGAGAATAAGAAAAAGAGCCCCATGGCTCTTTTTATCTCTTCTGTGGCCTCTCTCTTTCTCTCTCCTAAACATTAGAAAAATATCCACTTTAATGTGGATTTTCATGAAAATTGCACACCGACTGGGCCGGTTTGAGAGAGCATTGGTTTCGCTCTCCTGAAAACCAGGAAAATACCCACTTTAATGTGGGTTTTCATGAAAATAACACGCCTATTTAGTAGGTTTTGACAGAGCACTGGTTTCTCTCTCCTGAAAATCAAGAAAATACCCATTTTGTCAAGGATTTATATTTAAAACGTCACCCCTATCGGGCAGATTTTTAAACCCCAGCCTTCAAGGCTGTTAAGACCCAATGTTATTAGGGGTTTTTCTTAAAAAGCCCCTGGCCATCCCCCAATCTCAAAATCAGCCCAACAGGGTGTAAAGGAAAAAGATGATAGCAGCTAACATGTTTTATTTTTTAAAACCCTTCTAGAAACAGCCCGGTAGGGGGCTGTACATGTAACTTTCCAACCTCCCTTGGAGCCTATAAATACCTCCACAGGGTCTCATTTGGGAAGGAGTCGTCCTTCCAAGGTTAAACTCCTGAGGCACTACTGCACTCTCCACTCAAGTGAGACCCATGATCCATCAAGACCAAGTCCAGCCCATGACCCCTATGGCTTGGACCATCTAGGCCGTTATAGTCATGTGGCTCGGGCCATTGGGTCCGAATGCCCAATTATAGTCATGTGGCTCAGACCATTGGATCTGAATACCCAATTAAGCCCAATTGGCTCGAGCCATTGGGTCTAAATGCCCAATTGGCTCGAGCCATTGGGTCCAAATGCCCAATTAAGTCTAATTGGCTCAGACCATTTGGTTCCAATGTTCAATTGGCTCGGACCATTGGGTCCAAATACCCAATTAAGCCCAATTGGCTCGAACCATTGACTCCATTAAGCCCAAATGGCCCATAAATGTCCAATTAGGACAATTGGCTCAGACCATTAGGTCTAAAAACCCAACTAAGCCCGATCGACTGAGACCATTAAGCCCAATCGGCCCATAAATGCCCAATTAAGTCCAACTGGCTCAGACAATTGGGCCCAAATGCCTAATTGGCTCAGACCATTGGATCCAAATACACAATTAGGCTCAGTTGGCTCGGACCACTAAGTCCATCATGCCCAATTGGCCCATCATAGGCCCAATTGGCTGGACCACCGTGTCCATTGAGCCCAATCGACCCATCGTAGGCGCAATCGACTGGACCATGACCATCATGTCCATTAAGTCCAATAGGCCCATCATAGACCCAATTGGCTGGACCACCGAGTCTATTAAAGTCTATTCAACCCAATTAAGCCCAATTAGCCGAAGTGACTTACTTTTCCATGTATTTGGCTGATTCATCCTAACTTCAACGCAGTGATGAATAAAGAGCTACTTTTTATTCATGCATACTCTTGTGCGTGCCTGAACGTTTACGCTCATCCCATAGGCAAAATACCCAAAATACCCCTTGACTATTTCTAAACCCTAGCCCGATCTCTTGTCACCCAAAATTACCAATATACAGCTAAAACCATAAACAAATTCACCAAAGATATCAAAAAACACGAAAAATGTAAAAAGTCACCTAGAATGCCTAAAATACCCTCAAACCCTAGAAACATGCCCAAAATTATCAAAATACCCAAAATTATAAAAAATGCAAAAAAATCCCAAAAATGCAAAAATCACCAAAAACACATGAAATACCCCCCAAACCCTAAAAGATAGTCAAACTAACCAAAATACCCATAATGTCCTAAAAAATCATAAAAATCATAAAAATATTAAATCTTAAAAATACCCCTCTAAGTCTTAAATAATTTTGAAATAACCAAAATGCCCCTAGGATGCAAAATGTTCAGAACCATTCAAAAACATACCCTAGGGTTTTAAAACATGCTAGAATCATTAAAACATACCCTAAATCCAAAAATAACAATTCAATCCTTAAAACATGAAAATTACCAAAATAACCTTATGACCCAACATGACTCAAACTCAACACAAATTACCTCTAAAACCCTCCTAAGCTCATTGTGGACCATCAAGTGTGTTTGTGAAGCTTGTGCGAATACCGTGCCTACATTATAATGGTTTGATTTTGATTGGTATCTTATAAGCAGTTAATCAAAGAGTATTCGCCATCTAGCCAATGTAATTAACACCGATTCCGGTTGGTGGGGCAAGGTCCAACATATGAACCCACAAAACCTGATGTATACATTACATATACATAACGTTCCATGGATTTATTCCGAGTCCCGGAACATCATGTTACCACAGTAGCCAAAACCAACATACAACAATCTCTGCTATCTTGCAGGATTTCACTACCCATACATCATCCCCATCTTAAGACCTACACTTAACAACGGCATTGTAGAGGAGGCTCCCTAACTCAATAGCACAAGCCCCTAACATATCCCTACAATATCAACTCTGAACAACAAAAGAATAAAAAGAGGCCTCTCACTACACAACAAAGCAAATGTAGGCATCATGCCGAATGCGAGTTGTCCATAATCAGTATGCAAAACTAGTTGCCCAGTTCCCTGCGTCATGGAGCTGACAGACAGACTGAAAATTCAACAGCTGCATGCCAAATACCACACTCTTGAACTTACTCTCTAACATGATTCTAGTTTAATCTCGAGTTTTAACTAGTAAGTCAATCATGGTGCTCCCAAAGGATACAATCAAGAGCTTTAAATGTAACCTTGAATCTGTCATAACGATCAACTACAGCCAGATCAAAAACAGAGAAAATCTTCAGCCTGAAAAATCTTTCTTTGAAGTCTTTAGTAGATCCTGAATCAAGTCTTTTGCCTATCTCCTTGATCCCTCTGTTCTTCATGCTCATTTTCAACAGAACATAGAAAAAAAACATGATTTTTTAAGGAGACACGCTGGAAAGCAGAGATTGAACAGACCATTTGAGCACTAAAATATCCAAATAGGTCTAAATTAATGCTCCAAAGATCTTGAGATGTTTCCAGTGGCACAAGGTTTGTCAAGAGATTCTAAGAGAGTCTGAACTATCACTAAAGGAAAGCTTCCCTTTGCATCTCTAAGCTTTTCCCATGATGCATTGTTGAATGCCTTGAAGAAAAGTATTTGGGATGGCTCCCTAGCACAGGCTAATTTAAACATGCCTAGGATTAAATTTGGATGCTATGAATCCATGGAAATCCATCAATAAACCAAACCTTTTTCTGAAACTAATTCAAGTCCAAACTTAAGTCGTCTTAAGCAAGAAAACGGCATCAGTTTCAAGTTGATTCATATATACCCACCTTACAGGTTTATTTTCAGAATTACTAATCTTACTTAATATTATTTTTAATAACCTCGCCACATTGCAATACTTGAAAAAATGCCCTTGCCATCAGCAACTGTTAGCTTTCCATTAAAATATCATGTTTAATCCTAGTTAGCCTCTAACCAAGTTTGGAAAAGATTCAATATACCCTTAATCTCTCCTCCTAAACTCTCTCTCGATACATCATTCTTTGTATTTATCTCTCCTTCTGTCTCTTTGGCACGATATGCCAGCCAAAATAATGTTTACTGATAGGATTTTATGGATAGAAACGGAATATTCTTTGCATCTTGAACGGAGGTTTACAGCAAGCATATTTTTGGCACTATCTTAATATAAGGAGGTCATTAAAAATAATATGAAAATAAGATAGGTAATTTTACAAATAAATTTGTAAGGGAAGTTAAACTTTCCAAAGTGCCACATGAGATTGCAAGGAAACACAATTATTAAAAGCTTTTAAAACAAACCTGGTGAGCTATATTGTGTATAACCAAAACAGACCGGGTGTATTTCATCAAGCCATTGTCACGATAGTTTGCTTTTAGATAAACAGGTAAGAGTGCCGTGTGCCAATCATTTGCAATGAAACAAAGGTTTCCATCACCATAGCAGACTCCACCACACGGAACAAGCCATGGAACCTGAAAGAATAGCTCAGACTCTTCAGTAAAGATTTTCATCTGTTGCAAGAAAAAAAGAATCTCACCTCACTAACTATGTCTAGCTCAAACTTCGAATTTTCAAACATTTTAAATAATGATATAACCGAAAAAGCATCATATTTTTGCAACAAATGGTAATTAAAGGAAATTGACTGACACAAACAATTTGCAGAGAACTAACCACGTTATGGAGGCACTTGCTAGTCATAAAATAAAATCAGAGATTTGAAGGTGATTGTGTCCATGTTCACTATAATGGCCCCAATCAACTTTCTTCTCTCTTGTTGTCTCTCACATGCCCATTGAGCACTAGGCAAACAAAGGTAACAAAGTGAGGATTGTTTGCATCTGTGAAAGGCAAAATTTGACAGCACAAAACCGTGCAAAGTTTAGGTCCTTCCCAAAGTGCTGTTTTGTATGTAGGCATTTTATGATCTTATTGTCTCAATCAAGGATGAAGTTTAAGAGCTGATAGTATTCCAAATATAAAATTTTGCTTGTAATCTATGGTGTCATTTTAAGTCACAAATAAGGCTCTTGTTCTTTTTACCAAGATTGAAACAGAAACTACATTCAACCTCTGGGATTAAAAATGTTTATGTGAAACAAAAGCACCTCCTAAGGCGTAATCTATGAGACAGTTCCAAGAATAAATTCTATACGATGAGACAG
Source organism: Amorphophallus konjac (assembly GCA_022559845.1). Classification (NCBI taxonomy): domain Eukaryota; kingdom Viridiplantae; phylum Streptophyta; class Magnoliopsida; order Alismatales; family Araceae; genus Amorphophallus; species Amorphophallus konjac. The sequence continues at coordinate 19,153,297 of CM040127.1, forward strand.
TTCCAAAAATAAATTCTATACAATCACCACACTCAAACACAACTGGCAAAACCACTCAGTATAAACCATTGAAACAGTTAAAGAGTCCAGTGAACTCTGGGTTATAGGACTATTAAAGGAGATGGGCATTACAATATAGCTCTACAGGTTTGTCATGCAAAGCAGGCTAAGCAGCTCATGCAAGAACTCAATGTCTGAGGTTTCCAATTTGCAGCCGTCTCACATAAGCCTTGGTCCATTTCAAACTTGAATCTTAACAATTTGGAAAAATAAAATTTCACATTTCAGTTTTCTAAGTGAATAGCAGTACCAAAGATGGCAAACCTAGGGTGTGAAGTCAACCAATGATTAACCTTGGTCACAGAATGAACCTTATGAAAAAGGGTAAAAGGAAATGGGAGAAAAAAAGATAGCTCAAAATATCTTTGGCTTCGCGGAATTATGAGATGTTGCTTATCAAAAAATTCAGAAACCTCATACAGATATCTGGCAATAGGAGACAAAATTTTCAACAGTATTCTCACTTCCAATTTGGAAATGAGAGCCAAGTTTCCAGCTACAGAAATATGATTTGCAGCAGTGAGGCAAAAAGAAATTTGAGGCTCGCCTTGTCATAACAAATGATGAATACGAAATTGGTGGATACAGGCCTGAATGAGCAAAGCATGGTAGAGGAAGTAAACCCCATGTCCAGAATGGAATTGGAAGGATCAACTCTCCAGAAGTTGCACTAACATATACATAGATAGATGGATTGATATAGATGGGGGGAGAGGAATGTTTATGATGTTTTCATAAAAATCTCACGGTAGTAGTTTTGTTGAAAGTTTCAACATCATCACTGTCAGAGTCATATCTCATTTATTTGGAGTTTGGGCCAGCTACATAAATCTTGTCCCACTACCTTAATCTCTTCAATGTCATGCTTGCAAACAAATTTAGGTCATATCCATTCTTACTATGTGAAACCATCTAAAGAAAAAGGGCTTCCACAAAAAAATTTTTGCCATACCCCACTTGAATTTGGTCACACCTTCTAACCAGCACCATAGGTGACACTACACATGCCCAAACAATCTAAAGATACTTTCTCTCAGCTTACCATCCATTAGAGTTATTCCAGTCTCTGAATGTACATTCATTCTAAATTTTATCATTCTTAGTCTTTATATACATCCATCTCAGTATCTTCATCTCCATCACATAACTTATGGATGTGTTCCTCATCGTATCCAACACTCAATCCCATATAATATAGTAGGTCTTACAGCATTTTTATAGAACTGCTCTAAATGTATTCCCTGATCAAAGATGACACAATATATAATTCTCTCCTTCAATCAACGTGCCTAAACTTTGTGTGCAGCAACCTCCTAGATCACCCCATTCTCTTAAATAATAGATCCTAAATAATGAAAGTTGCTATGTTTAAAAATATTTTGTCTATCAACCATAACCTCTTGTTTTATCCTCATACTATTAAAATTGCATTTCATATATTCTGACTTAGTTTGAATAAACCTAAAACCTTTAGACACTGACACATCTTTAGCATTCTAACTTAACATTTAAACTATTTATACTCTCCTCAGGTAGCAGTACTCCATCCACAAATAACATGTGCCAAGAGACTTCTTCATGGAAATGTTTTGTCGCTTCATTGAAAATTAAAGTAAAAAGGAATGGACATGGTGTTGACCCTGATCAGACGATGTAATCTTATGGTAATAGAAAACTCGCAAGTTTATCCAACAGTCATTCTCACACTAGTGAATGCTCTCTCCAATATGTCTTTAATGATACCAATATTTCCTTTTGAGATGCCTTTCGTCAACTGAATCCACCTATGCAACTCTCTTGGTACTTGATTAAAACCCTTCACTTATTCAACGAAAATCATATGTGGACTTTTCCACATCACTCTATACCTCTTTGTCAACCTAAATAAAAAATTAACTTGCATAAAGGATCCACTTCACATGAAACCAATGTGATTTTCTAAAAGACTAATCACAAGCTTAAGTGACTTTCCAATTACAGACAGTTGTATATACCTCATTTGTTTCTAATGAAAGGAACCACAATACCCTGTTGGAAGCTTCCTCAAGCATTTCCTATTTAAATAAAGACTGGTTATTGTAGGCTTGTAGCTAACCACAATAAGTTGTTCAATTTTTTGTTTTTTTTTGTTATCGGGTCACCCACTGGGACCCAGAATACCCAGGGCCTTGTACTCCCCCAAGTAATGAGGGAGCCAAGGTTTGAACTGGGGACCTCATGGTTCCCCATGAGGTGAAGAACCAACTGAGCTACCCAGCTGGTTCTGTAATACCATTTCCAATAATTTAATCGGCATACAATTAACCAATTGAATTGGCCATGGGCAACCTTCTTAGGAGTATATAGTTCCATAATAATATGCCAACTTTTTGTCCCCAAGTTGGCCAATTCAGCCTACTTGCCTATTGTTGGAAGCAAATTTTGCGCCAAAAAAAAAAAAAAAACGACCCGGGGAGAGGGAACCCCGCCCGGGGTAAATCACCCCCGGGCGGGTTCCCCCGCGGCCGCGCGCGGGCGGGGCAGACCCGCCCGGGGTCTGCCCACCCCGGGCGGACCTGCCCGGGGCCTGCACACCCCGGGCGGACCCGCCCGGGGTGCCGCGCATCAGGGCGGACCCGCCCGGGGTCTCGCGCCCCCGGGCGGACCCGCCCAGGGCAGGGCAGGCCCGCGGCCTGTCCACGTCAAAAAAAAGAAAGAGAAGAAAAGGGAGAGTGACCTGCCCGGGGTGGTCTTAACCCGCCCGGGTCCGACCCACCCCGGGCCGGTCCCCTACCTTCTATAAATAGCCCCTATGGGGTCCCATTTTGGGAGGAGAGGAGGATGCTTCTTGAAGAGACTTAGAGTCCGTGGCAAGGAGAAATCTCTTGTTCGTTGTCTTGGCCTATTTGGGGATGTGACACCCCGGGCTTTGTCATTATGCCCCTATGTGGGCGTTGTTGTTGTGCCCCTACGTGGATCTTGTATTTATATCCCTACGTGGGTTTTGTCGTTATGCCCCTACGTGGGCGTGGTTGTTAAGGACCCTTTGGAGAAGGCAACGAAGAAGGAGAGAGAGAAGACACAAGTGACAACCTACGGAAGACACTTGAAGCCTTTGTTCGTTTGTTTCGGCCCGCGTGGGGTAAGTCCCCGGGCCTTGTACTTATGCCCCTACGGGGTATATTTACGTTTATGCCCCTCAGCAGGCTTTGTCTGTAATTACGCCCCTCAGCGGGCCATGTTTGTAAGTTTTTACGTCCCAGGACGACTAAGTCTTGTATTTCTGCCCCTATAATGGCAAAATTATAAAAATATCCTTCCCGGGACTGTAAAAGACCGAAGTCCTGTAATTTACAGTTATACCCTGTAATCTTTTGTAATTGGGACTACGTCCCTATCTCCCACTCCAAAGTGGACATTTGTACAGTCGACAATCCGCCGACAACTTTTATACTCATATGGAATTATAAAAGCACTCAGCATGCTCCATGTGTATCCTCGAGGGAAAATTACATGGAAACCCCTGGCTTTCCAAATTTGCATATATACCCTTCCTTCAGCCAAATTGACAGAGGCATACTTTCTTTGAAACCCTTTGTCATTCTTTTGGTCCAGGAATGTCGTCAGCTCAGTCTCGCATTCGGGTATTACCTATAACCCAGGTACAGGGTATGGTAAAATTATCAAAATACCCCTGTAACCTAGAAATGACCTAGTAGCCTCCCAAAACCCTCCAAAAATAGCCTCAACGCCTTGGGGAGTTAGGGATCCAGTTTTACTTCCACTCCAGCCCAGAAGTTTCATAAATATCCCTAGCCTGGAAAATTACCAAAATACCCCTGGGTTGGTAAAATTACCAAAATACCCTCGGGGTCCAAAAAACTTCCCTTTATTTCAAAAATGCCTATGGCTTCTGCATATTTGCGTTCCCATTCTTGAATCCTAGGGTTTGGCTCAGACCTAGCCCTGATTCAGTCGTTTCGGCTGATTGGTGGTGAGTGAGTTGACATCGCGAGCTCTTCAAGAGAGTTTGCCCTCAATATCAGAACCTTGTAAAGGATCTTGGGGATTTCTTTGACAGTCAAACAAAGGTGTTCGGACGTTAGGCCGATGTAAATCAACACTGACTACGGTCAGTGGGGAGAGGTCCAGCACTCGAACCCAAATCGTCTGATACTATGCGCACACACGGAACCCTCTCTACGCAGAGGAGTGTTTCTTTTCAAAAAGAACGAAAATCTACCTTTTATCTACGATAAGAGTCGATTTAGATTTTTTCCGTGTCCAACAGACTGGCACGCCCGGTGGGACTTTTTCTGCCTTTCTTCTCTCTGTCAGAGTCGTTCCCCAAAATCCTCTTTGAGGTTCTGACGTCCTCCTCTTCCTTTTAAAGGACGGGAAGAGGAGGGCATACTTTTCACTGCTCGTCTGAGAGCTCCTCGTGCATCTGCACGCCACTCCTTTCGTGCTACGCACCACCACCAACAACAACAGCACAGCGATGGCTGCCGTTACCTACGGCCCCGAGATCGTTGCCAACCACGCCAGGATCGGCTACCTGGCAACACCAATTGTTTTCGGCGATTTCCCAGCGGTCGTCGGCTCGCCCTTCTTCTTGGGCGTGGTGCCAGTGGCTGAAGTCAGTTCAGCCGCTCCTGCAGTACCAACAGTCGCCGAGGGTGTCAGACCCTCTACTGCAGCAATTGGCCGGGTTAGTCCGGTCGACAAGACAACTGTCAGGGGCGTCAGGTCCTCAACCCCTTCAACCGGCCGGGTCCACCCGGTCAAGAAGACAACTATCGGAGGCGTCAGGCCTTTGACTCCAGCAACTGGCCGGGTCAGTCCGGTCAACGAGGTCGCTACTGGGGGCGTCAGGCCCTCGGCTTCATTAACTGGCCGGGTTTGCTCGGCCAAGAGGACTTCTGAGGGCGCCAGGTCTTCTGCTTCAGTTGGTCGGGTTCGCCCGATCAACAAGATAACTGTCGGGGGCGTCAGGCCCTCGGCCCCATTAGTTGGCCGGATCAGTTCGGCCGACAAGCCAACTATTAAGGGCGGCAAGCCCTCCGCAACAACCGGCCGGGTTCGCCCGGTCAACAAGCCAGTCGTCGGAGGTGTTAGGCCCTCGACTTCAACAATTGGTCGAGTCTGTTCGGCCAGCAAACCAACTTCTGAGGGTGCCAGACCCTCTGTTGCAGCAGCTGGCCGGCTTCGTCCGGTCAACTTTTCACAGACCAAGGGTGTCAGACCCTCTGCTGCAGCAACTGGCCGGATCCCTCTGGCCAATTCTCCAACTGTTAAGGGTGTCAAGCCCTTCATCCCAACAACCAGTCCAGTCAGCTCGACTGCTACGTTAATGGCTGAAGGTGTCAGACCTTCTGCCCCAACTATTGGCCGAGTCTCCTCGGTCAATCAAATCACTGCCGGCGCCGCCCCTGCTCAACGGGGGCAACGCCGCCGCCGCAAAGGCGCCAAACCTACTGCGGCTACCCTCAGAGGTGCTGTCCCTGCTCAACGGGGGCAACGCCGCCGTCGTCAGGATGACGCCATGCCTATGGCGGGTGCCACCACTGCCGCCCCTGCCCAATGGGGGCAACGTCGTAGCCGCAAGGGTGCAAGGCCCGAAGCGGCTGTCTCGCGCTCCGGCAAGATGGTAATTGTCGGAGATATTCGCATCCGGCTCGATGGAGGCGAGCCGATTCTGCCACGGGATCGTCACGTCTCGACTATTTCTACTTCCAATCGCTTCGAGTCCCTCCGGCAAGTCCGGGAGAAAGGAGCGAAGAAGGAGAAGTCTGCCGTACCGGCGGCAACCCAGGGCCTTCTGCAACGGCCCAAGCCACGAGCTCCCCATCTAAGGACAGGGGGCAACCCAATTGAGGAGCATCAGCTCCATTTGAAGAAGATCTGGGTCACCAAGGAGGAGGCCCGAATTATAAGACGAGCCAGGGCGGAGGAGCCTTTTCGCATGTCAGATCTTCGACGAATGCGGAGTCCGACAAGCACTGAGGCCTCGGTCTCTCCGCAATTTACCAATCAGTCCCTACGGGGGCAGAAGCGCCGTGGAGCTGGCAAGAAGGTGCGGCCGACTTCCCCGTGGGCCAGTTCCACGCACACGGAGGAGGATTGCTCACCTCAAGCAGCCACATCCCGAGTGTCCGTCTTTGACAGACTTGGGAGGCCGTCCAGGCCGGAGCCACAACTGCCCAAGAAAAAGCGGGTGGTCCAGGTGACCGATGACACCGTCAAAGTGTTCACCTGTTACGCCACTTCCGGCGAAAAACAGCCCGAAGGCACCTCGGGGGAACTCAATCTGCCTCTTCAATACTCGAGGAGGTCGAGGTCTGGGTCCCACGGCCTGGCACAAACACAACAAGCGCCGGCCGCCAGTACATCTCAACCCGAGCCGGCACGGCAAGAAGAGCGCTAGGAGGACGTCCACAGTATTGATGGGGACAGTCACTCCCGGCATGCAGAAGAGCTGGGGGAGGAACCACGGGCCCCCACATTGGACGAGCTTCAACGGGAAAACCATGAGCTCAAGAATCTCTTACAGTCGCTTTTGCGCGAAAAGGAGGTTCCTTCCCCGCCTCAGGCGGCACCGGCTGGAGTAGATCAACATCCTTCTCCCATTCCAGCAGCAGCCAATGCCTCTGTCACCGCTGCAAGACTCCCACTGGCGGTGGACTTCGAAGTCCCGCCGCATGAAGCCCATGCGCGGTCATCTGCTACTCCTGCCGCAGAAAGCCTCATGGCGCAGAAGCAGATGATCGAACGCATCGTGGAAGCGAAGTTCGCTCAACATGGCGAGGGTGTGGCTACCGTTGATTTGTACAGCGTGCCATATCCCCTCCATCATCAATTCAAGAAGCTTCCACCGGATTGCCCGAAGGCCCCGAAACTTCAGAAGTTCAACGGGCAGGGTTCTCCGCATGAACACCTGGCCTATTACATGACGGCCATGGGTGAATTAGCCCTGGAAGAGGCATACTTGCTGCGGTATTTCGCCACGTCTTTGACTGGCACCGCCTTTCAGTGGTATTCAAGGTTAAAGCCCAATTCAGTATCTGATTGGGCTGATATGCAAAAGAAGTTTGTCGGCCGCTTCCAAATGGTCGAACGCAAAGTCTCCCTAGCAGAGCTTTGTTCCCTTCGACAGAAGAAGGGTGAAACAGCATTAGACTTCATCAAGCGATGGAGGGACGTCAGCATGCGCTGCGATAACCCTCCGACGCCTGAAGATGCAATCACCATCTGCCGCAGGGGTCTCTCGGCGGAAGTCAGTGAAAAGCTTCTGGGCTCCAACATCAGAAGTTTTGACCAGCTCAACACGGTCGTGGCGGAGATTGAAATATTCTTCGCCGACCACCCTACACAAGCTTCTGCCAAGGGCAAATCCTCCAAAGACCGTCTGCTAACGGCAAGGAGGTAAATGCCGTGGACTTCTCCCCGACGAATGGAGATAAAGGGGAAGGAAAGTCCAAAGGAAAAGGCAAGAAGTCTGGTGATAAGACAAATGCGTCTTTCTTAGCGGAGAACATGAAGACGCCTTATTCCTTCAGAAAGGAGCATACTAAGATGCTCTTTGATCTATGTATGAAGGAGCAGCTCGTTACTCTGCCGGATCCGCGGAAGCCCGCGGAGGTGGATAAGACAGATGATCCAACCTATTGTGTGTATCACCGGAGGTTGGGTCACACTGTCGGGGATTGCTATGTTTTCAAGAATATAGCAGAAGAGCTCATTCAAAAGGGCCTGGTAAATATGCTGGGCCATGCAGTCGACCCACCCCAGCCTCATCCGTGGAGCCGATCGAACCGGTCGGCCAACGTGGTCCATATGGTGGCGATGGCTTCAAGCTCCTATGCCTCCGAAGTCCGGCCCTCGAGTCGACAGCCCAATGGTGGTCCCAGAGCCACTCCTCCTCCATTCCCAGAATGTTTGGCGCTGCGGAGAACCATCCGGAAGATCCGAGGGGAAGTCCGACAGCTGCGACGAGAACAAAGGCGCCTGCTGCAGTTCCTGGAAAGCATTGATCAGCAGTTGTCCACCTTTCCTTTTGGCCCATTTGCCAGGGAGTTAGCTCCAGCCCACATACGGGTCGGGCCCCGCTCAGGGGTTGGCTCTCTGAAGAGTCCTCGGATTCATCTGAAGACGAGGAGGACTCACCCGAAGACATGGAGGCTCCACTTCAAGTCGAGCTCCCAGAGAAGCTATACTCCTTCCCTTTGGAGAAAACTCCCAATATCTTCTTCGCATGTCAGCGGGCGGGGTTGATTAGCCCGTCACCTCTGGAGCAGGCACCAGGTGCTGCTTGTCGTCAGGGCTATTGCCCATATCATGAAGTTGTTGGCCATATCATCCACAACTGTGAACCGTTCAAGGACCTCGCTGAGGACTTGATTGATCAGGCGAGGGAAGGTCAACATGGGCGAGTTCCTAGTCGACCCACCGCAGCCGCATGCACAAAGGAGTCTTCACTTCTCTGTCAACGTCATTCACGCTGCAGCAGCCTTCCAGTTCCCAGAGCCGCAGGAGGAGGGAGTTAGTTCCCAGGGAGCTAGTTCCCAATCACCCAAGTCCACACTATGGTATCCAGGGTGGCGACCATCTCATCAGTGTTCTTTCCCTAAGGAAGACACTGAGAAGATTTTTGACAAACTTCTGGAAGATGGCTGGGTGCTGACACATGACCAGCCGTCTTATTACAATGAGACGGCCAAGAGACACCCCCGCTATTGCAAGTATCATGCAAGGGTGTCTCACCCCACTCGGCAATGCCCAGAGGTTCAGCACTTCATTGAAGTCCTCATCCAGAGAGGGGTTGTCGATCCTCAGGGGAACTCCATGACAAGGTTACGCCTTGCAGAGGCCGCCAGGGAGACTCTCCAGTAGGCCCGGCGAGAAAATGAAGCTTTCTCCCGATTAGCCCGGCCAAGTGAGCCTGCGGGAAATGATGAATTCCCATTACTCACTAAAGGCAATGCCACCTATAAAGAGCCTAAGGTCCAGAACCCAAGATGCCAAGCCACGGGAGAGAGTTCCAAGGTCCGTCCCAGGTCCAGTCAGCTTCGCATCGTCATAAGAGAGAACTCTCGGCCAGATAACAAAGGCAAAGCCAAGACGTCAGAACCTTCCGCCAGAGCTCCTGCCAAGTCAGCAAGGCCATTAGTCGGGGAGAGAACTCAACCCCTTGAGCCCGCAAAGATCCCGACTAAGGCCTTTGTCAGCCCAGCGAGGTCGCCAATTGTAGAAAGGCCTCAGCCACTCAAGCAAGCAAACCCACCGGTCTAAGTAAAGTCGGTAGAACCACAAAGCTCCCGGAGGCCCCACTGCGGATTGGCAGAGTTCCAGGAGTTACCTCCTGAAATAATTGCTCAGGCAATCAATGCTACCTTCCCGGAAGAGGTCAGCTGGACCAAAGTCACTTCCAAAAAGAGCCATGGCACTAAAGCTCCTAAGGGGCCAGGCCGGAGCAAAAAAGTAAAATTCTGAGGGCAAGCGAGTCCCACTGCCGAAGCAAACTCCTCTCTCTTCTCAAGAGGCAGCACGCCAAAAGAAGCAAGAGAAGAATCGCAGGAAGAATTTGAAGAGGAGGTTGAAGAAGCAAGCCGAGCAAGCCGCTGCTATGGAAGCTCCTAAGGAGCCAACTCCTCTACAAAGACTTCAAAAGCTCATAGCTGAGCTGGAGGAGTACACTCCCCCTCATCCCACCAGGGTCGTCACTCTAGACGAATATATTCCCTGGGACAAACTTGGACGCAAAGCCCGTCTTCTGCAATGGCTCCGGGAAATGGCCCACCGCCTTGAAAAGGGTGAAGACTTCCCAATCCCAGAGGAGCTCTCCTTATTCTATAAAGATGAGGAGCTCACTGTCGAGATGCTCGAGGAAATGCTGCAAGAGCTCTCCTGCAACATGGTGGCGATTCCGCCGCCTGACGACATTTACTGTCCCACGGCTGATAGCACTGGAGGCAAGGCTCCTATGGCGACATATCAGCGTCGCTCGGCAAGAAATGGCCGAGGACGTGGCCGAGGTCGTGGACGTGAAGGTCCCCTAGCTCCTGATCGGGTCATAATATTCAGAGGGGAGAAGCCGGGTCCTGTCCCGGAAACTCAAGTTCGGGGGATCCCTTTCATCCTCAGCCCCTCAGAGGGTTCAGGCCCCATCTCAACGGCTGAGCCGGGTGGCGTCCCTTTTACAATCACATCCTCCGATGAAGAAGAGGAGTCAGCCAAGTCGCCAGTGCGCGAGGAGGCATCAGAGCAAGCCGGCCCCTCCAACAGGGTCGAGACTACAAGCCCGGCAGGTCCTTCTAATGAAGACCAGCATGATGGGCCTTTGCCACCTCCAGAGGAATCTTTGGCCCCGTTGTTCCAAGAAGATGCGGAAGGTCAGAATACGGAGGAGCGCCCTTTTAAGCGGGAGAAGCCCCGCCAGGCGCCGAAGACCCTGGCAGAGATCATCCCGCCATTTGACAAGACCCGTGCTCGGGCGGACCGCAAAATCATTCATCATATGAAGCGGTTCCCAACAAATGTCACCATTTGGGAAGCCATTGCCTGGAGCAAAGACCTCAGAGAAGCTCTTGTCAAGATACCCCAAGACCCGGAGGCATATGAAGCCCATGTTGCAGAGTTGCAAGCCTCGGCATATGAAGCACTCACAGCCAACATCTCCTTCACGGACAAAGACATATTGATGTCCTCTCCGTGTCATAATCGCCCCTTATATATGAGGGGGACGATCAATGGACATGATGTGAATCGCATCCTGGTGGACGCCGGAGCAGCCGTCAACATCATGCCTCTGAAGACTTTCAAGTCTCTATACTTGGCACCTTATTTGCAAAAGGTGACCGACGTCAAGATCTCGGGATTCAATCAGGATTCCGAGGAAGCGCTAGGTCGGGTTGTAGTCAAGCTAGCTTTGGGCGATTTCGTCACTCAGGCGACATTTTATATCATCAACTCCGACACATCTTACAAGATGCTGCTTGGAAGACCCTGGCTTCATGAGAACTGGGTTGTTCCTTCAACTCTGCATCAGTGCATTAAATATGCCAAGGAAGGGGAACAACATACGGTCTTCGCAGACCAGGCCCCGTTCCATCCCAATGAGTGCCATCTGGCCGATGCTTCACTATATTTTGGGAAGCCTACTTTAACAATCCCCGAGCCTTTAAAAGACAGAGGGAAGCAAAAGGTGGACCCTGAAGTTGAAGAAGGGCAGCTCTTCACTGTCAACCAAGACATGGTAAAGCTGCACAAGCTGAGCCTCAGTGCCGCCTCCAAGCCAACTCAACCAGAAAGGCGAAGTGTTGACTTTGAAGCCAACCTCATCAGTCGGGTCGTTGACGGGAGTATCTCCTTACCGCCTAAGTGCCTTCAACTCTTGTCCCAATGGGAAGAACAAGAGGTGGAACAGTTGAAGACCTTTACAGTCTCCTATCAACGGAGAAGGAGACGCAACAAAGGCAAGAGGGACAAGCCGATCATCTTTTACAAAGGTGATTTAGTCCCACCATGCCCTCCTGAAGATCATTTCGGCTGGGATACTCCCGCCGATGTGGTGCCAGAGCCAGTCCAGGAAATGGACGATATGCCAGAGTACATCAAGGAAATGTGTAAAAAGCAGCACATCCCGCAAACTCTGGACCCCGCGCGAGCGGCATACTTCCATCAACTATGGAACCCTCCGCAGGTCCGCGGGCAGCCTCCCTTCTCCCGCCAAGATACAAGGGGCCTTGGCTATGACCAGGAGACGGACTTTGAGGTCCACTTTGCAGTCAACACCATAGGACTGCTACCTCTCCATCACAGGCAAGCGGAAGCTGAGCCTAAGATTGATGACTCTGTAAGGGAGTCCGTTGATGTGTCTACCACATTATCATCTTCATCAGGAGTCAATAACGACCACCCTCAGAGGGAGGAGCAGCCCAGCCTGCTAACCATCAGCAGGACAAAGTAAGCCCTTTGACTTCAAGCCATGAGCAAGAGTGCTTCGAAGAATTTGAAGTCTACGAAGCCAACACTGATGATGAGGGAGACTTCGTCGACCTCCAACTAGCTCCACCGGAGCTTGAAGACGGTGGCTAAGCAACTGTGGATGAATTGATCGAGTTTAATCTCGAAAGTAAAAGTGACCACCGTCCCACCTTCATAAGTGCTCTCCTCAGTGAGAAAGAAAAGCAGTCGTATCGACAGCTCCTAGAAGAGTTCAGGGATTGTTTCGCCTGGACTTACAAAGAAATGCCCGGACTTGATCCTTCTGTGGCTGAACATGAGCTGGCAATACTTTCAACAGTCAAGCCAGTCAAGCAAGCTCAAAGGCGTATGCGCCACGAGCTAGAGCTGAAGGTCAATGCTGAGGTTGACAAAATGCTCAATGTGGACTTCATAGAGCCTTGCATGTATCCCGTGTGGCTCCCCAATATAGTCCCCGTCAAGAAGAAGAACGGCCAAGTCCGAGTCTGCATCGACTTCAGGGATTTGAATAAGGCATGCCCAAAGGACGACTTTCCTGTCCCAATCACTGAGACAATGGTTGATATGACCACTGGTCACGAAGCTTTGTCTTTTATGGACGGGTCGTCGGGCTATAATCAAATCCGCATGGCCATCAAAGATAAAGACCATACGACTTTCCGGTCTCCTAAGGGGATCTTCAACTATAAAAGGATGCCGTTCGGTCTGAAAAAACGCTGGCGCAACCTATCAAAGGCCAATGACCAAGATCTTCGACGAGATGCTACATGACCTTGTCGAATGCTATGTTGATGATCTGGTCGTCAAGACAAAGAGGCGGGAAGATCACTTAGCTGACTTGCGTCGAGTCTTTGAAAGGCTTCGACAATTTCAACTCAAGATGAACCCGATGAAGTGCGCCATCGGCGTCTCCAGCGGCAAGTTCCTTGGCTTCATCGTCAGGTACCGGGGCATAGAAATCGACCCTGACAAAATCAAGGCTATAAGAGGACTACCTCCGCCTAAGAACTTGACAGAGCTCAGATCTCTTCAAGGAAGACTCGCCTATATTAGGCGATTCATTTCTAATCTTTCTGGAATATGCCTACCTTTCGGCAAATTGATGAAGAAAGGAGCACCTTTCATCTGGGACGAAGACTGCCAGAAGGCCTTCGAGCAGATTAAGGAGTATCTACTAACTCCTCCCGTTCTAGGAGTACCGGTCAGAGGGAAGCCCCTTATCCTCTACTTTGCTGCCATGGATGCCTCTTTGGGGGCTCTACTAGCCTAGATCAATGACAAAGGCAAGGAGCAGCCACTATACTACCTCAGCCGAAAGCTGATTGGGCCTGAGCATCGGTACGCCCCTATGGAAAAGGTGTGCCTAGCTCTGGTATTTGCTGTCAAGAAGCTGAGACACTACCTTCTAGCCCACCGGGTGGAGCTGATCTCAAAATATGACCCACTCAAGTTTCTGCTCAGCCAACCTGTCCTCTCTGGTAGGCTCGGCAAGTGGGCACTTATCCTTATGGAGTTTGATATCACCTTCGTCCCACGCAAGGCGATCAAGGGACAAGGAATGGCGGAGTTCTTAGCAGCGCACCCTGTGCCAGAAGATTCGCCACTCAACTTCGAGTTGCCCGATGAAGAGGTGTTAATACCTTCTCAAGAGATGGGGGAACAGTCTGAAAGAGTCCCACCACAGATGGAGCCAGGCGTCATCACCCTCGACCTCCCACATTTGGGAGTTATATTTTGATGGTGCCTCTCGGACAATCAAAAGGGCCGGCGGCCTTATAGACTATGCCTCAGGTGCGGGGGTAGTCTTTGTGTCCCCACAAGGCAGCATCCTCCATAACTCTTACGCTCTCATGAAGTCCTTGACTAATAATGAGGCAGAGTATGAAGCGCTTATTATTGGGCTTCAACTGGCACTGGAGATGGACATCAAGTGCATCAAAGTGTACGGGGACTCTCAACTCGTCATCCGACAAGTACTGGGCGTCTATGATGTCCGGAAGAAGAAGCTCGTCCCCTATCATACAACCGTCATGAGGCTCAAAGAAAAATTTTACCTATTTGAAATATGCCATGTCCCCAGAGGCAGCAACTCTCAGGCTGATGCTCTTGCAAAGTTGGCAGTAGCCCTAAAACTCCCGCCTGAGGGAGAATTAAATATTATTGTCAGACACCGAAGGCTCATGCCAAGTGTGCTCGACGAAGAATCCGGCCTTACTGTCTATGAGGTCGACAACATTCAAGAGGAGAATGCTCCTGTGAGACAGGGAAAAAATCTAAAGGCCGCAAAGACCGGCCTTTATCGTAGATAAAGGGTAGATTTTCGTTCTTTTTGAAAAGAAACACTCCTCCGCGTAGAGAGGGTTCCGTGAGTGCGCGTCGTATCAGACGATATAGGTTCGAGTGCTGGACCTCTCCCCGCCGACCGGAGTCGACGTTGATTTACATCGGCTTAATGTCCGAACACCCTTGATTAAATGACAACATGAAGGCTTAAAGTTCTTCCTCGAGGCTCTAACCAATAGGGCAGGTTTGCTTAAAACAGGACGGGGGAGCTAACGGGGACCCAGTCTGAACACGCTGAAGTGGGCCACTGGGGTTTAAGCGGCGGTCTTAGACCTAGGGGTATTTTAGTAAATAACCAGACCAGAGGGATTTAGAAGTTTCTGGGCTATGGTAGACATGAAGCCGGGTTACTAACCTTTCAAGGCTCTGAGGCCCTTTTCAGAAGGTTTAGGAGACCATTAGATCACTTCTTAGGTCGCAGGGGTATTTCGGTAACTTTACCAAACCCTAGGCCTAGGTTTAAGATGACCCCCGAGCGCTGGACTGAGCCAACAGCACTCCCAGACCAAGCCGACAACAAGAGGTTCTAGAGAAGACACTCACGGGTTCAATTGGTTGGAAGTAGGGGTAAGTATGCAAGTTTTTAGAGAGTCAGGGTTTATATGCAATATTGCATTAATGAAGTGTGCCGAGCATAATAAGGTGCTCTTATAATTTTGCATAAGTACAGAGGGTGTCGACAAATTATCGACTGTACATACATCCGCATCATGGCGGGAAGTAGGGGCATACCCCTAATTACAAAAGTTGCAGGGTAAAACTGCAATTTACAGGACTTAGGCCTTTTATGACCTCGAGGAGGACGTTTTTATAATTTGTCATCGTAATGACAAAATGACATAATTGCATAAGTCCGTCACTCCGTTGCATAACACATTACGAACACGACCCGTTGAAGGGCATAATTGTAAATATACCTCGTAGGGGCATATACACAAGGCCCGGGGACTTACCCCACTCAGACCAAAAATAACGAACAACTTGAACTTGAAGTCTAGGCAAGTCCACCTCTCCTTCTCTTCCTTCCTCCTCCCCAATGGGACCCATGGGGTCTATTTATAGAAAGTAGGAAACCGGCCCGGGGGAAGTGGGACCCGGGCGGGTCAAGGCGACCCCGGGCGGGTTCCTTTCCCTCCAAAAATCAAATTTTTTTGAAAAATGGGCAGTTACTAGACTGACCCGAATGCGCAACACCCCGGGCGGACCGGCGACCAGCCCGGGTGCACAGCACCCCGAGCGGACCCGCCCGGGTGCGTATGGTCCCGGGCGGACCCGCCCGGGGTGGGCAGACCCCGGGCGGGTCTGCCAGCCCGCGCGCAGCCGCGGGGAGACCCGCCCGGGGGCCTTATACCCCGGGCGGGTTCCCCCCTCCCCGGGCAGTCCCCTTTGCTTCTTTTAAAAGTCTCCGTACGGCTCCGACAGCGACGTTTCTGCACTTGACTTCACGTGGAAGAGAAAAAGCCTTCTCCTCGCCTTGTTCGTTGTCTTCCGCGCCTCGCTCGTCCGTCGGGGAAGGAGTTTTCGATCCTACGAGACGTGATACACGCCGTCGAGATACCAAAACAATGTGCATAGCACGTCTTCACACCCTTAGGGTTTGGGTTGATTGATCAAAACCCGGAACCACATGACTACAATAGTCTCTGTGGGTTTATCGCGGGTTCTCCTCGCTTCCGCGGGATAGAACGGGTTGGACCGAGCCAACGCCGTAAGCATGGGCTTTTGACGCACACATGCGTACATATATAAACGTATATATACATTTATTTTCTGGTTACAACAAGTGCCCCCCACGGGACATCCGAGACAGCCGGAGGCAGGGGCGGATGGCCCGTGCACTTACATAAATGTTGTAACACGTCCGCTGAGGGACTTGGGCTTGGAGCATAGCTCCTGCATCGAGATATTTTTCAGCATGATCTCTAATGCATTTTTTTTCTCTTGAAAACTCCACAGACATGGCTCGTCCAAGCAGGAGTCGTGCTGCCGCACAGGGGTCGAGGGCGGCTGGCCATAATGAGCATTACGTGCAACGGACTGACAAGTCCATGCCACCTTTGCCTCCTCGCCGCGTCGTCTCTGACAGTTCCGACGCACTTGATCAAGGCACATCTTGGATCGCTGAAGGCCCAACGGAGGATATCCCTGTCGGCGAGGGCTTAGTCGAGGCTTCTCGGATCAACTACCGAGGCAGACTTTATGCATACGACCATTCTGGGGGATATTCATCTCACTATCCGGTGGACCGGCATCTGATTGCCTTCTTGCAGAGCTACATTCCACCGGGACTTGATAGTGACGACCCTTCTCTCCCAGAGCAGCGGCGACGACTGGAAGGGGCTATTTTAGCTGGCAGGGATAGCATGAGAGGTACCTGTACATATTCATATGCCAGCTTTCCCGGGGGATTTACGCGGCAGCCCCAGTTTCCCGACAGCAAATGGCTCGGATTCTACCAGGACCTGGATGCTGCTGTGGTCAGGTCGACACCTTCTTCCCCTGCAGTGTGGCACTTGGCGGGACATCATAAGGCCGTCGATGTAGTGATTGACGGGCTATATCTGGCTCCTTCCGAAAGCCGTTTTGCCCATGACGGCTATGACCATCTTTGCATGTTGGAAGGAATCCTTTCACTGAGGGTTCCTAGCTGGTACGGGAGTTGGTCCGTCGTCCCCTCCCATTGCTTCCACAGAGGTGCAGGTGAGTGGCTCTGGGGGATACTGACTGTGCACGGTGACACTCTGGATAGAGCCGGGATTCTTCACGCGGTTACTGCAGCCTTGTATTCATACCCTTGTCACGCAGGATTGCTCCAGGCTATGGTAGAGAGGTGGAATAAGCGCTGGAACACACTGGTCACCGCTGAGGGAGAGACCTCTCTGGATTTGTGGTCTTTTCACCGGATTTCGGGCCTGCCTATCAGCGGACAAGCCTACGAGGAGCTGTGCCTCGATGACGCCCACCTTTACAGTTCAGATGGGGCGGGCCACTATCTTTTACCTTACTGCCTCGTTTATCTGATGAAGACTTGAAGAGATTTGGCCCTGGTGGGCAAGGAGAAGACTGCCAGGACACCCAGGGTTACTCTTAACGCCTGGATTATGTACTTCTACAGCGGGCCGTACTATTTCTACGAGGAATTCCCTTCGTTCGGCGCCACTTGGGACCAATGTAAAGAGGTCCTTATAAAGTTTGCATCAAACCCTCGGCACTTGCCAGCTCCAGCACAAGGTTGGAATTCCAGGAAGCTACCTACACTGACGTACTTGGCCGCATATTTAGCTTACTGGCTGTCTACCTTTGTCTTCCCACATGGGGAAGAGGAGCTGCTCCGGGTCGAGGTGATCTATCCTGCGTGCCTGCTTGCATGTGGACGTCGGCTGGCGCTTGCCCCTGCTGCCTTGGCGAACATCTACCACTGCTTGGGTGCCTTGAGTTCGCATGCCAGCCCGCGAGATAAGAAGCTTTTGCTGCCCACTCATTATTTGAGTGCTTGGGCAGGACTACTTCTTCCAGAGCTGTCCCAGCGGTCCTCCATTCCGAATATAAAGGCTCCGCTTATCTTTGCCTTTGCTGGTCACCAGGATCAGGATGCCGTGACACAGCTTGCAGGTGCCCGGCGAGCACTTTCTTTCCTTCATACGAGGAGGGGAGAGAGCTTGGAGTTTGACCACAGCTCCCGTTCTTATCGCCCGTATCTGGAGGGACATGGAGACTCAGTGGTCTGCAAAGTGTCCTCAAAGGGCATTGTTTCCCCACATGCCTTTGGGGAGTGGGTCGTGTGTATACGACCTAGCGTGCTGGTTTACCGGCGCTCTTACACAGTGGTTCTGGAGCCATACTACCCGCACAGATTTGCCCGCAACTTTGGCTATGACCAGGCGGTTCCACCCAATGTTGATTTACCTCTGACATCGAGGCAATACAAGCAGAAGGACGTGCATTTGGTTGCCGCATGCTGGCAGGACTTTCTTTACCGCAGTGTGAGGGAGCATATCCCTCTTCCGACCCAGGCCCGGGTGGGACATTTTGACATTCACTATGCCCGCTGGTGGTTTAAAGCCAGCAACATCTTCAGAGAGCGGGCAGACACTATCAGGGCAGCAGAGGAGAAGCGCCTGAAGAGGGAGGAGCTGCCTCCTCTTTTCCTTGATCCCGGCTTCGTCAGGGCTCATTTTTTCAACTTGGCTGCAGTGGTCCGAGACATCGAGAGTCGATGGCGGGAGCAGGGGCATTCATTGCCCATTGACAGGAGTCAGTATACGGGGGCGTTGCGGCCCCTGAGGTCGACGTCTGAGGAGGCCTCTACTTTGAGTTCGCGCCGCAAAGGCGCTTCTGGCTCTACTCCGAGCTACTCCTGGTGGGGAGACTTGAGGGCCTCCTGTGGTCTGACCCACGACTCCCAGCTGTCGGAGTCCATCCCGGAGGGAGCACTGGTGGGCACGGCCTTCGCTTTCTGGAAGGCCCATGTGATCAATGCCGTGGGCTGTGCAGGCTTGCTAGCCCATATTCCGGCTTTGGAGGTGGCTTCTACACCTCAGGCACTGAAGGGCGCCGTGGAGCAGGCCGCTAGAGCTCTCCGGATTGACCCGAATCAGCTGATTACCCGCCCTAGTCTTGATGCAGGGGCGGTAGGTATGAACCTTCTGATTCTCCGTCTGCATTTATTATCACTATAATAAGATATAAATGTTCTGGAGCTGTCAACTGCTGATTGCCATACTTCCATTGTAGGAATTGCTGAGGTTGCCGACGCTCCACCTTCAGAGGATGTTCTCCTCGCTCACCCTCCCGTGGATAATAGTCCGGCGGCGAAACGGCGGCATAGTGGGGGCTTAGGAGCTGAGATTCAGCCTTCATCACGCCTTCGGGTGGATACCACCCCTGCCAGGGACGGAGCTCCTTTGAGTGAGTTGGAAACTATGAACCCCTTTATGTATGGTTTTGTAATTGTGCCTCTGTTTTACTGAAGGAGTGTCTTGTGTGTAGCTCCCCCAGAGATGAGACTACTAGGGCAGTTTTCGCCAGGGCCTGCGAATAAGACTCCGCCAATTATACCAGATGCAGATGTCCCAGAGGACCTGACATTGGAGCTGGAGGACTTGGACCACCCCTTAGGGGATTGTCCTTCCGCTGGTATGGCTGGCCAGACTGGAGAGAGCAGACCTTCTCCCATTCCAGGTGAATTTGAAATTCATAGTTCCTCCTTGTTTACTCATTGAACCAAGTGAGGTGTTATTTTTTTTAACTGACTCTGTTTTCTCTTTTACACAGAGCCTCAGAGGGAGCACTATGCTCCCAGAGAGAAAGAAGGGACTGACACATCTTCGGATTCCAGCACCTCTTTGAGTAATAGCAGCTCCAGCACTGGTTCTGAGACAGAGACAGCTCCTTCCCTTTCGTCCTTGAGCTCCTCTGAGGGAGGCGAGATGGGCATTGTTTCTGGTATACCAAGAAACTCAATTGACCCTCTTTGGGGTTGACAATTACTTTTGTCACTGCAACCTCTGACAGTCTTTCTGTGCAGCCACTGAGTTAGCCAACTCCACAGCCGAGCTGGCTAAGTTGATCTCCTCCTCTGGGGCTGGCCCTGAGCTTCCGGCCTATGATGTTGACCCAGAAGTTTCTATTGGGGCCCCAAGCGTCCCAGTCTCAGCCGTCGGGGTTTACCATGCTGGGGTTCCTGATTTCGCTCCAAGCCTGCTATCTTCCACTGGTGGACGGGCCGAGGACACAGGCAGAGACATTACTGGTGTGTCTTCGGTCTGTCTCGTATTTGCCTTTTGTTTGGTTAAACTCGGTCATAGAGCTAACCACACTTTTGCCTAAATAGCAGCTGGCACTTCTGTGGTTGCATCCACTCCCCTGCTTGCTCCGGAGACGGTTCCCTTACAAGAGAGTTCACCGGCCACTGTCCAGGAGGGTGATCAGACAGTGGGGCCAGATGACGCGACACCCCTATTGTCAGGTATAATCAGCATTGAAGCTTCAGCCTCCCTGTGTATTTTCATGTTGGTGTCTTATTGATGGCCTTTCTGCCCCTTATGCCACACAGATACAGGTGATGCTGCACTGACTCCTCAGTAGGGGAGGAGAGCCTTGAGGCGGCTTCTGAGGACTCAGTTGTGCCTTCGCAGAAGGCAGGGCCGTCCATGCCTGTGACCGGCGATCCGCCTCTGGGGGCAGGGAGTATGCTGACCTCTAATGATCATGCTACACCAGAGGTCGTCTCAGACACGGCCCCGGAGGTTTCCTCAGGTTAGCTATTTGCTTGGCCTTCCTGAGGGGCCATTCATTGTTCCTCTTTTTTTTTTGTGGAGGCTAATGCATTGTTCCCTCTTAACTGTCTTTTCAGGTGCTGGGGAGGATACCCCGTCTTTGCCAGCAGATTTCCCAGCTTTGGGCATAGACTGGCCGGAGGGACCTCAGCTTCTGGTGGCTCCCCAAGGCAGTGCTTTAGAAGCGGGGCTGATTGAAAACCTCGAGCTCCTCTTGCAGACGACCCCGCTTCCCTCAGTTGAGGTCATGAGGGAGCATTTAGCCAACTCCACCCGAGGATATCACGCATTTGGATTTTCCCGAGATACGTGGATGCCCCGGCTAGAGCATGCATGGGCTGAGTTTGCCCGCCGCCACGCAACTGAGGCGAGACGGCTACAGCTACAGGCTCTGATTCAGCAGGCAGAGGAGACAGCATCTGAGCTTCGCAGCAGACAAGAACACCTATCCGTGCAGGCGACGGCAGCTCAGGAGCAGTCTCGGGTGGCTTCTTCGCACGTGGACGGGCTGGAGCAGGAGTTGGAGGCTCTGCAGCGACGGCTCCGAGAGGCCCGGGATGCTCAAGACCTCCTGAGAGTGAAGGAAGAGGAGTTCCAGCACGAGCTCGGAGGAGTCAGGGAGGCGTTGACACAGCAGGAGACTCTTCTTGCCGGCCTGCGGGCTGATCTCGGGCTTTGATGGCTTCTTGTTCCTCTTTTTTTTTTGTGTGGGGCTGCATTCAGACCCCAGCCATGTACATCCTCCCCGAGGGCTTGTCTCGGGCTCCATTATTGACATTGGCAAATGAAAGACAGAGCTTTAGCGTAGTTGATTTTGCTCCCATCCTTCTGTATGTATGTCTTCACCTCTTTTATTTTTATTATTTTTTTTTTCACTTTACCGGCCCTACCGCCCTTTCCGGTTTTCGCCAGGACCAGCCCCCTTTAGCTTTTTCCAGTGCGCCCTTGCGGGTTTTCACACTGAGGGATACCCATTTTTACCTAGGGCGCCCTTTCGGGTTTTCAGCCTAGCTGGGTTAAAGCCTTTTTACCCTTGATTGTTCCCTCTAACAGAAATAATCAAGTCCGCTGGGGCCTCAATATTTTTAACCCCATTTTTTTTTTGACCCTATAACGCCCAGGGGGCGAGGAGAAAGTGGCATTCCCGTAGGGACGTATATGCCACACAAGTGGGACAAATGGGTAGATTTGACAGCCCAGGTGGGACGAATGAGTCAAATCTACGAGCCAAAAGGCGAAATGGGTTGGTAACCCGAGAGGGCATACTGAGACCAAACCCGGTGAGACAAAGAAGAGTCAAAAGACGACATCGGTTGGCAGCTCGAGAGAGCATACTGAGGCCATGCCCGATGGGACAAAAGGGAGTCAAAAGACGACATCGGTTGGCAGCTCGAGAGAGCATACTGAGGCCATGCCCGATAGGATAAAAGGGAGTCAAAAGATGACATCGGTTGGCAGCTCGAGAGAGCATACTGAGGCCATGCCCGATGGGACAAAAGGGAGTCAAAAGACGCATTGGTTGGTAGCTCGAGAGAGCATACTGAGGCCATGCCCGATGGGACAAAAGGAGTCAAAAGACGACATCGGTTGGCAGCTCGAGAGAGCATACTGAGGCCATACCCGATGGACAAAAAGGAGTCAAAAGACGACATCGGTTGGCAGCTCGAGAGAGCATACTGAGGCCATGCCCGATGGGACAAAAGGAGTCAAAAGACGACATCGGTTGGCAGCTCGAGAGAGCATACTGAGGCCATGCCCGATGGGACAAAAAGGAGTCAAAAGCCGACATCGGTTAGCAGCTCGAAAGAGCATACTGAGGCCATGCCCGATGGGACAGAAAGGGAGTCAAAAGACGACATCGGTTGGCAGCTCGAGAGAGCATACTGAGGCCGTGCCCGATGGGACAAAAAGGAGTCAAAAGACGACATCGGTTGGCAGCTCAAGAGAGCATACTGAGGCCATGCCCGATGGGACAAAAAGGGAGTCAAAAGATGACATCGGTTGGCAGCTCGAGAGAGCATACTGAGGCCATGCCCGATGGGACAAAATATGACAACCTCAAAATGTTGGTAGGACTAGGTGTCATAGAATGACATGTAAGGTCTAGCCATGATATCAATATGATGTTTTGGTGGAGATGGGGTGGAGTCATCGACTTAGAGCCCCCCATAGACTAGACAGAGAGAGGAAAAAAAAAATTTTCTTTCACATTACCAACCTCACCGCCCTTTCGGGTTTTCGCCGAGGTTGGCCCCCTTTAGCTTTTTCCGGTGCGCCCTTTCGGGTTTTCACACCGAGGGGTTGCCCATTTTTGCCCGAGGCGCCCTTTCGGGTTTTCACCTCGACCGGGTCTGTGGCCTTTTTACCCTCATCCCACCGTTGAAGGCTGACTGAGTCCGCCGGGGTATCAGTATTTTTAACCCCTTTTTTTTTTTTTTTTTTTTGAACCTTCACTGACGAGAGGTACTGTCCTGTGAGGACTGCTGTGGAAACTCTTGCGGTGGCGCATGGTAGAGCTTCATGTGCTTGCCATTGAGAGGAGGGAACGGGCTGTTGCCTTTGTGGTCCACCACCGTGTAAGCCCCGCCTTCGAAGACCTTCTGGATGATGTAAGGCCCCCGCCAATTGGGTTGGAGTTTCCCGCTTGGCTTGCCGGCAATGACTTCTTTTTCCCTTAAGCATGACCAAGTCGCCTTTCTTGAATGCCCGGTGCTGGACTAACTTGTCGTAAGCACGCGCCATGCGAGCTTGGTAGATCTGCAAATGCTGATAGGCTTGAAGTCTTTTGCCTTCTAAAGAGGATAATTCCTCCAGCCTCCTTTCGACTTCAGACTGCTCCTGGCCGGGTAGGCCTGCCTGAACTGCCACTCGATATGAAGCCAGTTCAATCTCTACAGGGGTGATTGCCTCAGCCCCGTACACCAGTGAAAATGGGGAACACCCCGTAGGGGTTTTATAAACAGTCCGATAGGCCCAGAGGGCTTCGTGGACTTTTTCGCTCCAATCCCTTTTTCGGCCATTTATAATCTTTGCCATCAACTTGCAAAGTGTTTTGTTGAAAGCCTCCGCTAAACCATTAGCCTGAGGGTTATAAACCGAGGAGGTTCTCCAATCAATGTGGAATTTGGCCGCCAGTGCATACACTGTCTTGTTTCTGAAGGGCGTCCCATTGTCTGAAATAATTCGGCTAGGGACTCCGAATCTGTATATAATATGATATCTTACGAAGCGAGCCACTGCCTCACCTGTAACCTCTCGCAGAGGAATAGCCTCAGCCCAGCGAGAAAAATAATCTGTGGCTGCTAGAATGAATTTATGCCCTTGAGAGGATGGAGGGAATGGTCCCACTATATCCATGCCCCATTCTGCAAACGGCCATGTAGGAGCCGTTGGGTGTAAAGAACTTGGAGGCCTCCGAGGGATTGGCCCAAAAGCTTGGCACTGGTGACAGGTGCGAGCATATTGGTTACAGTCCTCGTACATAGTAGGCCAATAGAAGCCCTTAAGTTTGATATTCATCTTCATCTTCGTCCCGGCCTGGTGAGCCCCGCACAACCCAGAGTGGACCTCCCGCATGACGGTCCTGGCTTCCTTAAGTGAGAGACATCGCAAGAGCACCGGGTGGTCCTTTTCCTGGGCGAGCCTGAAGAGAATACCATCAAGCAACCGATATGACGCAGCCCTTCTAAGCAACTGCACCCTTCGAGCTCGTTCCGGAGGAAACTGCCCGTTCTTGATTTGTATAATTGGCTCGCGCCAATCTTCTTCCTCTGGATCATTTCCCTCTTCGAGGTGGTGAACCTCATAAATGGTGAGGCCCGATTCTTCATCAAGCATGCTGGGCATGAGCCTTCTGTGCCTGACTGTAATATTCAATTCACCGTCAGGTGGAAGCTTCAACGCGGCTGCTAACTTTGCCAACGCATCTGCCTGAGAATTATTGCTCCTCGGCACATGGCTTATCTCAAAGAGATAGAACTTTTCTTTAAGCCTCATAACGGCCTCAAAGTAAGGGATCAACTCCTTTTTCGCACATCATAATCACCGAGGACTTGACGGACAATGAGCTGAGAATCCCCGTACACTTTAATACATTTGAGCTCCATTTCCAGCGCTAGCTGTAGCCCAATGATTAATGCTTCATATTCCGCCTCATTATTAGTCAATGACTTCATGAGAGCGCAGGAATGATGAAGTATACCCCCTTGAGGGGATACGAAGACTATGCCGGCGCCGGCTACAGAGCTTACGAGGCCGCCTGCCTTCTTAACGGTCCTAGATGCACCGTCAAAATACAACTCCCAACATGGTGTGCCGAGAGACAACACCTCTTGTTCAGGATGGAGTGAGACATCTGCACCCTCTTCAGCATCAGGTGGTTGCATCAGCTTCTCCTCGTCTGGTAGTTCGAAGTTGAGGAACGACTCCGCCGGCACAGGGTGTGCAGCAAGAAAATCAGCCATCCCTTGTCCCTTGATCGCCTTGCGTGGGACGAATGTAATGTCGAACTCCATCAAGATAAGAGCCCATTTCCCTAACCTTCCAGAGAGGACAGGTTGACTGAGTAGGTACTTGAGCGGGTCCCATTTAGAGATGAGCTCCACTCGGTGCGCTAACAGATAGTGCCGTAACTTTTTGACAGCGAACACCAAAGCAAGGCACATTTTCTCCATAGGTGAGTACCGACACTCGGGGCCGATCAGCTTCCTGCTGAGATAATATAGTGGCTGCTCTTTACCCTCCTCATTAATTTGGGCCAGGAGAGCCCCAAGGGAAGCCTCCATGGCTGCGATGTAAAGAATGAGAGGCTTTCCTCTGACAGGTGCCCCTAAGACTGGTGGAGTCAAGAGATACTCCTTGAGTTGTTCGAAAGCCTTTTGACAGCTCTCGTCCCAGATAAAGGGTGCTCCTTTTTTCATCAATTTGCCGAAGGGCATGCACCTTCCTGAGAGGTTAGAGATGAATCGCCTGATATAAGCGAGCCTTCCCTGCAGAGATCTGAGCTCCGTTATGTTCCTGGGTGGAGGGAGCTCATTGATAGCCCTGATTTTGTCAGGATCTATCTCTATCCCTCGGTATCTGACGATAAAACCGAGGAACTTGCCGCTGGAGACTCCAAAGGCGCATTTCATCGGATTCATCTTGAGCTGATATTGTCGAAGCCGCTCGAAGACCCGACGTAGGTCGGCTAAGTGATTAGCTCGCCTTTTGGACTTAACGACCAGGTCGTCGACATAACATTCGACAACATTGTGCAGCATCTCATTAAAGATTTTGGTCATTGCCCTTTGATATGTGGCACCGGCGTTTTTCAAGCCAAATGGCATTCTCTTGTAGCTGAAGATGCCTTTTGGGGTTCTGAAAGCCGTATGATCCTTGTCTTTGACAGCCATACGGATTTGGTTGTAACCAGATGACCCGTCCATAAAAGACAGGGCCTCATGACCAGTAGTCATATCCACCATCGTCTCGATGATCGGGACTGGGAAGTCGTCCTTTGGACAGGCTTTATTCAGATCCCGAAAGTCGATGCAGACCCGGACTTGGCCGTTCTTCTTTTTGACGGGGACTATATTGGCGAGCCACACAGGGTACCTGCATGGCTCTATAAAGTCCACGTCTAACATTTTGTCGACCTCCGCATTCACCTTCACCTCCAGTTCATGGCGCATGCGTCTCTGGGCTTGCTTAACTGGCTTGGCTGTCGGGAGTATCGCCAGTTCATGTTCTGCCACGGATGGATCAAGGCCCGGCATCTCTTTGTACGTCCAGGCAAAGCAGTCTCTGAATTCATTCAAGAGTTGCTGGTATGCCTGTCGTTCTTCCCCACTAAGGAGGGCACTTACAAAGGTGGGCTTATGTTCGCCATGAGTGCCAAGGTTGACCTCGACCAACTCATCAACAGTTGCTTGACCACCGTCTTCGAGCTCAGGTGGAGCTGGTTGGAGGTCAACGAAGTCTTCAGCTTCGTCAGGGCTGATCTCGCAGATCTCAAACTCCTCTGGTATCACCAAGTCGCCAGTAGAGTTGAGGAGATTTCTCCTGTCTGCGAATCCTCGCCGGACACTGACGGAGGAGACGCCATGGCTTCTATAGACTCCTGATAGAGTTCTTCAGCCGCAGGCTCCTTTCGGGCCTCCTCACGAGAGGATGATAAGAGCCCTATGGCATTAATAGCATAATGGACCCGGAATTCTGGCTCCTGCTCATAGCCCAATCCTCGGGTGTCTTTGTGAGAAAATGGAGGTTGCCCCCTGACATGTGGAGGATTCCAGAGATTAGAAAAATATGTTTTCTGCGCAGAAGTTTGCTGCTGTGGAATCCCCTGCTTCATGCACATGTGCTTGAGTCGGGCAGGCATATGAGCCATGGCCTGGATAGGCTCTGACACCTTGTCAGCTGGCGATGCCCACCCGAAGTCGTCCTCCGGCGGACTTGGCGGTATTTGGTCCCCTCTGTAGAAGACAATCGGCTGAACCGGGTGACGGTCTCTCCTTCGACCTTTGCGTATGTAAGAAACTACAAAGGTCTTCAATTCTTCCACCCCGTGCTCTTCCGTAACAAAGGGAAGTTGAATGCAATTTGGGGGCAGAGGTACACTGCAGTTGATAGCTTGACTGATGAGGTTGGCCTCAAAGTCAATCTTGCCTCTTTCTGCTTGCGTAGGCTTCGACGCAGGCTTGAGACTCAACTGATGGAGCTTTAACATCTCACGATTGACCGTGAAGAGTTGGCTTCCTTCTGGTTCAGGTTCGACCTTCTGCTTCCCCTTGTCTTGGACTTTATCGGGGATTGAAATAGTGGGTTCCCCGAAGTATAGGGAGGCATCCGCCAGGTGGCATTCATTGGGGTGAAAAGGAGCCTGGTCTGCAAAGACTGTATACTGCTTTCCCCCTTTTGAATATTTAAGGCATTGGTGCAATGTTGATGGGACGACCCAATTTTCATGCAACCAGGGTCTTCCCAACAACATCTTGTAGGATGTGTCAGAGTTGATGATGTAAAATATCGCCTTGGTGGTGAAGTCGCCCAGCACAAGCTTCACCTCGACGCGTCCAAGGGCCTCCTCGGAGCCCTGATTAAACCCCGAAATCTTGACAGCATTGACCTTTTGCAAGTAAGGTGCCAAATAAAGAGATTTGAACGTCTTTAATGGCATGATATTTACTGCGGCCCCTGCATCGACCAAGATTCGATTCACCTCATGGCCGTTGATTGTCCCTTTCATATATAAGGGACGATTGTGGCAAGGGGAAGCCAGTAGCATATCCTTGTCTGTGAAAACAATATTGGCTGCCAGAGCCTCATATGCTTGGGCTTGCAACTCTGCCACATGAGCCTCATACGCCTCGGGGTCTTGGAGCACCTTTACCAGAGCTTCTCGAAGATCCTTGCTCCTGGCGATAGCTTCCCATACAGTAATGCTAGTTGGGAACCGGCTCATATGTTGAATGATTTTACGGTCCGCCCTAGCGCGGATCTTGTCAAATGGGGGGAATAAGTTCCTCCAGAGTCTTCGGAGCTCCATGGGGCTTCTCCTTTTTAGCCGGGCGTTGATCTTCATCTTGCATCTCCGCCGCTTCTTGAAAGAGTGGTGCCAAAGACACATCTGAGGCCGACTGAGATTCGGCTGGCTCGGCATGACCCGAGGGACCTTCTCCCGAGGCACTGTTCGAAGGACCCGCCTGCTCAAGAGCCGGCGTTGACGGAGAGTCATCCGTGGGAGCTTCTTCTCTCTCTGAGGAGTGAATTATAAAAGGGACGCCGCCCGTCCCTCGATTCTCCGGGGTTCTATCAACATTCTCCGAGGATGTAGGGATGAAGGGAACACCCCGTACTCGTGGCACAGGAATAGGGCCCGATTTTTCTCCTCTGAACATTATAACCCGGTCGGGGATCAAAGGACTTTCTCGCCCTCGGCCGCGACCTCGACCACGTGCCCGCCGACTCCTCCCTGATCGGCGTTGATATGTAGCCATGGGTGCACAACCTTCTCCGCCAGGAGCATTTATGTTGTCCGGGGTGGAATGGCCACCATGTTGCATGACAACTCTCGCATCGCCTGCTCAAGGGCCTCAATAGTAAGCTCTTCGTCCTTATAAAACAGCAAGAGCTCTTCCGGAATTGGAATCCTCTCGCCGTCTTCAAGACGATGCAGAGTCTCCCGTAGCCAGTTGAGGAGCCGGGTCTTATGTCCAAACTTTTCCCAGGGGATGTATTTGTCCAACGTGACCATCCCAGTGGGGCAAGGTGGCACGTATTCCTCCAGTTGGTCAATAAGCTTTTGCAACCGTTGCACTGGAGTGAGTCGTTTGGAGGCCTTCATGGCGACTACCTGCTCAGCCTGCTTTTTAAGCCTCCTTTTTAGATTCTTTCTCCGGTTCTTTTCTTGCTTCTTAAGGCGAGCGACCTCTTCGAAAGAAGGAGGAGATGACTTTGCGGAACGAGGTTGCTTAACGCCACCACTCTGACTCCCGCGTTGCATTGGCCGTCTGGCACTTTGGCTTTCGCGGCTCTTCCTTGGGCCCACGCGGGTCCACTCCTCTGCCTCAGGGGAGGGTTGGAAAGTGGCCTTGATCGCCTGAGCAACTATTTCTGGCGGCAACTCCTGGAACTCCATCTGGCCGAAGTGGAGCCCCAAAGATTTTTGCGGAATCGCCGACTCTTTCTTTACCGCAGGTTGAGGATTTGTTAACTTAGCTCCAGGCTGAGTCTTAGGCTCAACCTCTAGAACTTTGCGCTTGCCCTTATCATTGCTCTGTGGGCAGCTAGTGGCAACCTTCTCAAGGCGACCGGACTGCAAGGGGGCTTTGGCCGGCCCTTTGACGGGCTGCGCCGGTTGAGGCTTCTCCAGGCTTTGTAGCTTGGCTAATCCAGCCGGAGCCTCACCCTGAGGGTTCAAGACCTTGGCCTTTCCTTTATCAACTGGCCGAGGACATTCTCTTATGACAACACCTGGCCGGCTCGGTTTGAGTTGAGCCCCAGGGCTTCGTCGTACAGCGCAGTCTCCCGGGCTCTGAGCCTTAGGCTTCTCACGAGCAGTCTTGTCCTTAGCGAGCAACGGGAACTCCTCATTTTGTTGAGGCTCGCTTGGGCGGGCCAACCGGGCAAAGGCCTCGTTCTCTCGCCGAACCTGCTGAAGAGTCTCCTTGGCGGCTTCTGCGAGGCGTAGCCTTGTCATAGAATTCCCCTGGGTATCCACAACCCCTTTCTGAATGAGAGCTTCAATGAAGTCTTGAACATCTTCACAGTGCTGAGTAGGGTGGGACACCCTCGCATGATACTTGCAATAGCGAGGATGACTCTTGGCCGTCTCGTTGTAATAAGACGGAGAGTCATATGCCAACACCCACCCATCCTCTAGAAGCTTGTCAAATATCTTCTCAGTGTCTTCCTTGGGAAAAGAACACTGATGGGAAGGTCGCTGTCCTGGGTACCAGAGTGTGGCCTCGGTTCCCGGTTGTCGGGAAACATTCCCTTCAGCAGAAGGGTCAGGCAAGTTGAATGCCAACTGCGTATGGATGACATTAACTGAGAACGTCATCGCCCCACGCGCATGTGGCTGTGGAGGGCGCACTAAGGAATCACCCATATCAACTATCCCTCGCCTGATGAAATCTTCCGCAAGGTCCTTGAAGGGTTGACAGTTGAAAATAATATGACCCGACGCCTCATGATAAGGGCAATAATCTTGATAGAACCGGGCTTCAGGTCGTTGGTGATTAGTTGCCACTGACGGGGTTACCAGCTCAGCACGGCAACACGCGAAGAAAATCTGTAGAGTTTGTTCGCGGTGAAAAGAAAATGGCTTTGCAGGTTCCGCCTCTTCTGACGAGCTTGATGAGTCCTCGGACAGCCAACCATTTGACCCTGACCTCTGTGAGACAGGTGGAAGTGGGTTTGCCTCTGCTCCATGAAGGTTTGTGAGCTGTTCACTCTGGGCTTGAGGAAGAGCAGCGAGCTGATCATCCAAATAATGGAGAAACTGCAGCAACTCTCGCTGTTCTTGTCTCAGCTGGTGGATTTCCCGGCGGACTTTCCAGAGGAGCCTTCTTACAGCAAGGTGTTTCGCTCCCGGCCAGCACGACGACTCGGGAATGGCTTGAGGTTGCTGGTTTGAAGACCCAGCCTCGGCGGCGTGCAATGCTGAAACCGGTGCCGCCATATAAACCACATTGTCCGATCGAGTGGATCGACTCCAGTGGTGCGGCTGTGGAGGCTCAACCGCATGGCCTAACATGTTTATGAGACCTTTCTGGATAAGATCTTCGGCTATGTCTTTGAAGACATAGCAGTCTGTAATAGTATATGTCCCAACCTCCGGTGATACACACAGTAATTGGGATCATCCGTCTTGCCTACTTCTGCCGGCCTCCGTGGCTCTGGCAAGGAAAACAGCTCCTCCTGCATACACAAATCAAAGAGCATTTTTGTGTGCTCTTTCCTGAAGGAGTACGGCTTCTTCATATTCTCCGCCAAGGCTTCAGCGGCCTTCTTGACCTCCGACTTTTTGCCATTACCCTTCCCCTTAGCGCCTCCTTTCTCGCCATTTGTCGGGGAGAAATCCACTGCATTGATTTCTTTTCCCCTAACTGGGCGGTCCTTGGGGGCTTTGCCCTTGGCCGAGGAGTGTGTCGGATGGTCTGCGAAGAACATTTCGATCTCCGCGACCACCGAGTTGAGCTGATCAAAGCCCCGGATACTGGAACCCAAGAGCTTTTCACTAACTTCGGCCGCCAGACCTCGGCGACATATGGTAATAGCATCCTCTGGCGTGGGAGGGTTATCATAGTGCATGCTAACATCCCTCCACCTCTTGATGAAGTCGATGGCCGTCTCACCTCTTCTTTGTTTTAAAGCGCAAAGTTCCGCTAAGGAAACCTTACGCTCCGCGGTTTGGAACCGGTCCACAAACTTCTTCTGCATATCTGCCCAATCGGGTACCGAATTGGGCTTCAAACGGGAGTACCATTGAAAAGCAGAACCCGTCAAAGAAGTGGCGAAATACCGCAAGAGGTAGGACTCGTCCAAAGCCAGTTCGCCCATGGCGGTTGCATAGTAAGCCAGGTGCTCATGGGGCGAACCCTGCCCATTGAACTTTTACAGCTTCGGGGCCTTGGGGCAGTCCGGAGGGAGCTTCTTGAATTGGTGATGGAGAGGGTAGGGCACACTGTACAGATCGACTGTAGCCACTCCTTCACCATGCTGAGCGAACTTTGCTTCTACAATCTGCTCAATCATCTGCCGCTGAGCTGTCAAACTTTCGGCAGGAGTAGCAGAGAACCTCATATTAGGCTCCTGCTGAGGTACCTCCACTTCCAGGGCCACAGGAGATCTGGCCGCCATAGCCGACGCATTAATAGTGGCCAGAGCTGGAGATGTTTGCTGCTCAACGCTTGCCGGTGCTGCAGCAGGTTGGGCAGGAGGCTCCTTATCGCGCAGGAGTGCTTGCAACAGACCTTTCAACTCCTGGTTTTTGCGCCGGAGTTCTTCCAGGGTGAGAGCTTGCATCCCCTCCGTTGTACCTTCCTCGCGAGGGAAAAGGCCCTCCCCGACAGCGCCATGATCATTATCCTGGCGCTCCTCCTGTCGTGCAGGGTCAGGCTGTGAAGTTCCTGCTAGAGGAACGGAGTCTAGCTGAGCCACGACCCGAGAGACGTGCTTCGACCTCCTCATAGCTTGTAATGGCTGGGTGAGGTCTTCCTGAGCCGCTTCCGTGTGCTTGTCTGTGGAGGAGGTGTAGCAGGTGAACACCCTGACAGTGTCATCTGCGACACGAGTTACCCGCCTCCTTCTCGGCGGATGCCGCACTGGGGGAGATATGTCCCTTAGCCGGTCGAAGACAGATGCTCGAGGGGCCGGACACTGTCGAGCATTCCCCCTCTTGAATTGTCTGAGGTAGCCCAGGGGGAAGTCGGACGTACCGGCTTTGGCGGGGCGCGGCACTGCCCCCGCTGCCGGCGAGCGCCTGGCTTGTGAGAGGAGGAGGGCTTAGTCGACTCAGGAATAGAGGGGCCCTGCCCTGAGTGCGGCCCAGACTGGCGTGTACCTTTCTCAGCCCGAGCGCGTTTAATTGCCTGGGCCTCCTCCTTGGTGACCCATATCTCCTTTAGGTGGAGCTGATGCTCCTCAATTGGGTCGCCCCCAGACTTGACTCTGGGGGCCGCCACTTTGGGCCGGAGCGTGGTGACATTCTTTGCCTTCGCTCCCTCCTCTCGGATCTTCCGAAGGAGTTCGAACCGGTTGGAAGTTGGAATAGTGGGGACGTGTCGGTCCCGAAGCACAATCGGCTCGCCTCCATCGAGCCTGATACGGACGTCGCCGACGAGAATAGTCTTGCCGGAACGCGAAGTAGTGGCCACAGGCCGAAGTTGTCTCCTCGCGTGGCGTTGCCCCCATTGAGCAGGGGCAACCGTCTCAGTACGGCTACCGCGACGACGAGGGCGGCGCTGTCCCTGTCGGGGAGGAGCCGTCTCGACAGTAATATGGTTGACCGAGAACACTCGGCCAGCTTGAGAGACTGAAGACCTGACATCTCCAGGCGTGGGCTTCATCGAGGGCCTGACACCCCCAGCCATGTTGTATTGTCCGGCCGACCTGACTCGGCCAACAGCAGATAAAGAGGGCCTAACACCCCCGGTAGGTATCTTTCGGACCGGGCGGACCCGGCCGGTGGCAGGAACAGAGGGCCTGACGCCCTTCAGAGCAGTTGCCTTGGCCGGAACAGCCCGACCAATGATAGGAACTGAGGGCCTGACGCCCTTCAGAGTAGTTGCCTCGACCGGAACAGTCCGACCAAAGGCAGGAACAGAGGGCCTGACGCCCCCGGCGAACACCTTCGAAGCCGGGTGAACCCGGCTTACAGCACGAACGGAGGGCCTAACACCCTCTGCAGCAGTCTTCTTAGCCGGAGCAGTCCGGCCAGCAGTTGGCACTGCGTCATCCTCAGTGATCGGAACTACCCCTAAGAAAAAAGGGGAACCGACCACCGGGGGAAAGTCGCCGAAAGCAATCGGCGTCGCCAGGTAGCCATACCTGGTGTGGGTAGCGATCACCTGCGGTCCATACGTCACCGCTGCCATTGTCGTGATCGTGATGTGACAAGCGCTTGAAACTGGTAAGCAAAGCGTTCTTCCCTCGTCCTGTAAGAGGGAGAGCAATAAGAACCTCAAAGAGGTGCAAGCCTTCTGTTGTCAAAGAGAAGAAAGGCGGGAAAAGTCCCACCGGGCGTGCCAGTCTGTGAGACACGGAAAAAATCTAGAATCGACTTTTATCATGGATAAAAGGTAGATTTTCGTTCTTTTTGAAAAGAAACACTCCTCTGCATAGAGAGGGTTCTGTGGGTGCGCGTCGTATCAGACGATATAGGTTCGAGTGCTGGACCTCTCCCCGCCGACCGGAGTCGGCGTTGATTTACATCGGCTTAATGTCCGAACACCCTTGATTAAATGACAACATGAAGGCTTAAAGTTCTTTCTCGAGGCTCTAACCAATAGAGTAGGTTTGCTTAAAACAGGACGGGGGAGCTGACGGGGACCCTGACTGAGCACGCTGAAGTGGGCCACTGGGGTTTAAGTGGCCGTCTTAGACCTATGGGTATTTTAGTAAATAACCAGAGCAGAGGGATTTAGGAGTTTCTGGGCTAGGGTAGACATAAAGCCGGGTTACTGACCTTCTAAGGCTCTGAGGCCCTATTCAGAATGTTTGGGAGGCCATTAGATCACTTCTTAGGTCGCAGGGGTATTTCGGTAACTTTACCAAACCCTAGGTCTAGGTTTAAGATGACCCTCGAGCGCTGGATTGAGCCAACAGCACTCCCAGACCAAGCCGACAACGAGAGGTTCTAGAGAAGACACTCGTGGGTTCAATTGCTTGGAAGTAGGGGTAAGTATGCACGCTCTTAGAGAGTCGGGGTTTATATGCAATAATGCATTAACGAAATGTGCCGGGCATAATAAGGTGCTCTTATAATTTTGCATGAGTACAGAGGGTGTCGACGAATTATCAACAGTACATACATCCGCATCATGGCGGGAAGTAGGGGCATACCCCTAATTACAAAAAGTCGCAGGGTAAAACTGCAATTTACAAGACTTAGGCCTTTCAAGACCTTGAGGAGGACATTTTTACAATTTGTCATCGTAATGACATGATGACATAATTGCATAAGTCCGTCACTCTGTTGTACAACGCATTACGAACACGGCCCGTTGAAGGGCATAATTGTAAATATACCCCGTAGGGGCATATACACAAGGTCCGGGGACTTACCCCACTCGGACCAAAAACAACGAACCACTTGAACTTGAGGTCTAGGCAAGTCCACCTTTCCTCCTCTTTCTTTCCCCCTGTCCTTCAATGGGACCCATAGGGTCTATTTATAGAAAGTAGGGAACCGGCCCGAGGGAAGTGGGACACGGGCGGGTCAAGGCGACCCCGGGCGGGTTCCTTTCCCTCCAAAAATCAAATTTTTTTGGATAACGGACAGTTAATAGACTAAACCGGATGCGCAGCACCCCGGGCGGACCCGCCCGGGGTGGGCAGACCCCGGGCGGGTCTGCCAGCCCGCGCGCAGCCGCGGGGAGACCCGCCCGGGGGCCTTATACCCCGGGCGGGTTCCCCCCTCCCCGGGCTGTCTCCTTCGCTTCTTTTTTAAAATTCTCCGTACGGCTCCGACAGCGACGTTTCCGCACTTGACTCCACGTGGGAGAGGAAAAGTCTTCTCCACGCCTTGTTCGTTGTCTTCCGCGCCTCGCTCGTCCGTCGGGGAAGGAGTTTTCGATCCTACGAGACGTGATACACGCCGTCGAGGTACCCAAAACAATGTGCATAGCACGTCTTCACACCCTTAGGGCTTGGGTTGATTGATTAAAACCCGGCACCACATGACTATAATAGTCTCCGTGGGTTTATCGCGGGTTCTCCTCGCTTCCGCGGGATAGAACGGGTTGGACTGAGCCAACACCGTAAGCATGGGTTTTTGACGCACACATGCGTACATATATAAACATATATATACATTTATTTTTTGGTTACAACAGTGGCATAGGCCTCGGCCTTGCAAGTGAGAGATGCGACGCTGGTGGGTCATCTTCCATGCCACACTCTGGGCCTTATGGGGTGAGAGGAATAGGAGAATCTTCGAGGGAGAAGCCACTATTCCGGAAAGAATTGGGGATTGTGTGGGGGATAGGACTAGAGAATGGGCAAAGGTCTTGTGTAATGTAGATGCAGGGCACTCATCCCTTTTGACTTTTTTGGGGGGATAGGGATATACACACCATCTTGGTGTGATCTTTTTGTAAAGGGCATGCAGGGATATGTTGTGAATTTCACATACTGCAGTTGTAAATCCTTCTTTTCTTATTAATATACTGAGTGGTACCAACCACTTAAAAAATGAATGATACATTATTTATAGGTTAGTTCCTACTCTGTTTGTGGCATTAACAGCAAAATAGCCTCATTAAAGAGTGATTCTTTATGGCCATTCCAATGAAAAGTTTATAGTATGTTGCTTGTTGCTTGTTCACCTGATTATCCTCTAATAATTCTTTATGGGGGTGGGACATCTATTTTCATGAGCAAACGATGGTAATGGAAGTAATAAAGTTTGTTTATAGACTGCCCTCCATCGATAATTTATTTAACAGAAAATATTCTTGCAGAACCAGAGCAAAAGTCTGAATGGCTGTTGTTCTGTATGTGTTATTTTGTCTCCTTCCTTGTTACCTGATAGTTTTACTGGATTTTTTTTTAAGTTGGTAATACCACTAATGTATTAAATAAAAAAGGGGCCTATACAAGTATAGCCAATCCAAACCCAAAAACACCCTATACAAAAGAAGGCCACACTAAGACAATGTGTAGCACTCTAACCCCCCAGCAAAAAAAAAATGGTAGAGATGAGGGAATTAACATTACAAAGAAGTTCAGCCTATTCCCTTACTCTATCACAAACAAAATTAACAACATTGTCCTCGGCTCTAGCCTCCCTCTTGAAAATGAGATTGTTCCTTCCCCTCCATAGCGTCCAGAGAGTGACATAGAGAATGAGCCACCAAACATGCCTGTCACCCCTAAGGGGCCAGCTCTTGCCTCAATGCTCAATCAAGTGCTGCACCCTTGTCTGTTGGCCGAAGATGCAACTTGCCTTCCTAGCCAGCTCCCTCCACACCCCTTGTGAGTTGGTACAATCTACAAACAGGTGGTTAAGGGTCTCGTCGTTCATCCCACAAAGGCAACAAGTCGACTGGATACCGGAAGAAAGCAGAGTAATCTATTTCGGGTAAGAAGCCTCCCATGGGAGATCTTCCAGGTTAGGATCTTCCCCTCAGTTGGCTCTTTGGTCTCCAAACCTGAGAGAAGAGGTTGTGGCGAGTACCTCCATCCGAAATAATGGCGTAGGCCGATCTCATGGAGAAGGAGCCCTCTCTATCCCACCTCCACGTTCACTCATCCTCACTGTCTGGCAGAGGGTGGAAGTGACGGAGGAAAGAGAGGAGGTCTTGAAGCTACGCCTACGGCACCACCTCGTCTGGCCTGAGATCCCTCCTGAAGGTCGGGGCCCAAGTGCCTCCTGAAAGGAGGGAGTCAAAAGCCTGGGAGACCACCCCGATGGGTCCGCAACAAGTGCAAAGAGGCTAGGGAACAAAGCCTCCAGGGAGAAGTCACCACACCATCTTTCCTTCTAGAAAAATGGCTTTGACCATCTTTTCCTAGACGGACATGGACCACGGAAGCAATAACATCCCTGCAAGACAAGATATCACGCTAGAGTGGTGAAGTCCTGTGGCGTGGGGGAAGAGCCAAGTCCCAGACTCTCCTCCTCCTATAGTATCTCTGCCTGATCACCTGAGCCCACAACACATCCTCAACCCTCCCCAGTCTCCACAACCACTTGCACATAGTGCTAAGTTAAAACCCTTGACATCTTTGATCTTCAGACCTCCCTCCCCCTTGCTAGAGGCAATCCTCCCCCAGGCTAATGTCATGATAACCCCTGCATCTCGCTCCACTGCCATGCCAAAAGAAGTTGCTCTGGATCTTGTCAATCTTCTTCGCTACCATCTTCAGGACCCAGAACATGGAAATGAAGTAGATAAGGAGACTATCCAGCACTGATTTGTACAAAACTAGTCTGCCTCCATAATATAATACGCCTTTCAACCAGCCAACTTGGATTCATATCTCTGGATAATTGGAAGTCAATCTGAACAGTGAAGGGAACCTGGGGTAAGTGGGAGACCCAGGTAGGAAATAGGAAAATCTCTAATCTTACACCTAACAAGTAGGCCGCCCTCTAGAGACTCCACTCCTTTCATTCACCCCTACCACCAAGCTCTTGTTGAAGTTCACTTTCAATCCAATGACCTCCTCTAATAATTCCGGCAAAACCATGACCATCATAACTTGCTATCCATCCTCTGCCACTGACAGTATATTGTCATCTGCATACTGCAAGTGAGTAAGAGCGGTCCCCTCTTTGAGCACCTGGATGCCCCTAATCAGCCCGACAGTCTCAGCACTCACCACACCCTGCTCAGAACACTAGTCACAGGCACAAAGAGGAGAGGG
The DNA here is from genome assembly GCA_022559845.1 of Amorphophallus konjac. Lineage (NCBI taxonomy): Eukaryota > Viridiplantae > Streptophyta > Magnoliopsida > Alismatales > Araceae > Amorphophallus > Amorphophallus konjac. Next base: position 19,191,519 of record CM040127.1, read on the forward strand.
GGAATAGGATCTCCTTGACGGATCCCCCTACCACTATGGACGGCTTTCCATTACAAGAACCACAAAGGAAAGAAAAGCTGACCCAGCCAATCCATCTCTTTCCCAAGCCCATCATCTCTAGCACATCAAACAAGCACTGCCAATGTACCCTGTCATAAGCCTTCTTGAATTCCCGCTATAGGACCACCGCTTTCTTTCTCTATGATTTCATGACAAATAAACACTCATGAGTCACCAAGAAGTTATCCTGGATATGTCTCCCCTAATGCAAGCACCTTGGAAGTTGTTGGCCAGCCTATCCATGACACTGGCTAATCTCCCTGCTAGCAGCTTAGTGATGATCTTGTAGGCTATGTTATCAAAAGCGTGCCTAGGTGCTCGCCTTGGCGTTTTTGAGGTGAGGTGGCCCTAAACCGTCTTGATTTTGCTTCAAACGCCTCACTCCCGGGAGGGTTGGTCCCATGAGATCTTGATTGAGTTACCCTATGTATTTTCGCCTCAAATCTTGATTGTATGTATGTATTTCCACCTTAAATCTTGTTTGTTGTCAATTTTTTTGAAAATCTTGATTGTATGTATGTATTTTTTGTGATATTTAGATAAATATTTATTTTTTGTATTATATATATTTATTTTTAATAAAATGCCTTAAATGCTAGGCGATCGCGTAGGCATTTGAGGCATGAGGCGACCCCTTGGTCACCTCGGTCGTCTCACGCCTTTGACTACATAGCTTGTAGGTCCCATTCGGCAAGCTAATGGGTCTTGAGTCCCGAAAATCTTGAGCACCTGTCTTAGGGATGAGGACTAGGAAGGTTTGATTGATACCCCCCCTCCCCCAAGAGAACTCTCCCTTCTTGGAACTCCCTCACAGCCACCGCCAGGTCATCCTTGATGACCTCTCAATTTACTGGATTTGCCTTGAGTAAAAGGACAAATACTTGTTTCGGTACTTTTTTTTTTCAAGTAAAAAGTGGTATTTACTTGTAATTTATCAAGAATCAATGGTGATTATGCATCCAACATCAGTAATATATCGAAGTTAGGTAACTCTAACACCAAACTTGAGGATGGGAAAGGGGAGAAAAGGAAGAAAAAGAATGCTGAGAATCAAGTACTCATATTGTGACTGGATGACATTGAAACATGTTGTAGTTTAAAAAAGTGGCAAGAAATGCTTAGCAGCTTCTCAGAAGTGGTGAAATTACACTGATTCTGTTTTTGTTTTGTTTTTTAATTTTGGTGTGCTTATCATATAGAAAAGTGATTCTTTCTTCTCTTTAATTATTGGATTTCTAATCACCGGGAAACTAGATGCAAATCTGTATTAATGAACTTGTCTTGATTTTGCTGTGTTTGAAACAAGACCTTTTAAATCTGTGCAATAATTGAGCAACTTCTTTGATGCAGAGGCCTGATCATATTTCTGGGCTATCAGCTGTTGCTGATAGTGAGAGCTCTGCAAGTGGATCCCCATGCTGCTCAAATTCATCACAGCAGAAGCTTTTGTTCACCGATTTGAAGGATGGGCGCAGAAAATCAGTAAGTAAGAAGGGCGATGATTCTTCAATCGTTGACTCCTTCCCTGAAAGAACACAGGCGGGTGACCTTTTCTGTACAACAGCCAGAGGACGTCGTCCACCACCGGTCAGATATTTTCAGGACAAAGAACTTCTAGTGCACTATGTCCTTTTCCTCTGTTTTCTTTGGCAGTGTGCAGATGGGCAAGTTTTGTATCGAACTTGCACTCTATCAAAGCACACAATATCATCCCATTGACAGTAGGGATTTGCATATCTTTTTGTGGTTTCTCTTCTGCATCTGTAGCTTTACAGTGTGGATTTTAGTAACTGCAGAGCCAGAAATATTATATTGTTGGCAAAGTCAGCTAATATTATTGTTACAAAACTATAGGAGTTCATTTTAAACAGCTTTTGGGGGCATCATTTATGGATATCTTAAATTTGGTGACCAAACAAAGCTTCAAAACTTTCAGTGGGGCACAGTTTGGTATTAATTAAATCTCTGCATATAAAAATCTAACGAGAAGGATATTCAGGGAATGCATTAGTTTATAGTTCAAATAATCTTTTAATCAGTGTAGCTCACTAGCTTTGTCCTTTTGTCACCTGTAGTATGTGATTTTGCTGTGGTTGGGAGAAGAGCATGACTCTGAAATTGTAGGCTACATGGCAACCAACAAAACCTTGAGTTTGACTTAGAAACCAATTGAATTTTATTTGGGGGCACATCTGAACTTTGGAGTTGAGTGAGAATTGTGAGCTGTTGTGCCTTCCATTTTGAACAGTGGAAATAACAGTAAGCTGGGGAAGAAGGTTGACAGGGTTGGAATTACCTGAAATTCCTCCTCTGAGTTTTGTAAAATATAATGGTTTTAACTGGCTTGTGAGATATTTTCTTCTAGTATCATTTCTTAAGGCTAGAAATATTTCCTGAGACGTGAATTCATGATTACTCAATAATAGTCTGAGATCATGACCATCAGCTATCCAAGCAACCTGGCCACCATACAGTTATGATGATCCATTGTGTACAAGGTGTATTGAGTTTGAGTTTTACTTGCTGCACCGGGCCTGGTGCAGCAAGGCCCATGTGGATTGCACCATGTAATCCCATGGCACCATTTGGATGCCCCCACATGGGTCTCTCTGACCTCTTAAATGCACAGCCACTTCATGTGTGCATCAGCGGACATGGGGGCATTCAATTTCAAAAGAAAATATTTGCACAATTTTTTTTGATGCTCTGGAGAGCCTCTGGATGCTCTCGAGTGCATGTAGCATCTGGGTGCCTCGAGTGCCTCCAGACTCTTGAGCGCATTTGGATGCTCTCAGTCTCACAGAAATGTGCTCGAATATATCTAAAAAGATTTATGTGGGCAGTCTTTTTTTGGATCGCATGCACCCATGTGCGCTGATGCACTCATGATGTGGACACACATTTAATGGCACAAGCAGCCCCATGTGGGGGGCATCCAGATGGTGCCACGTGATTGCATGGCACAATCCACATGGGCGTTGCTGCAGTGGGCCCACCTGGCACAAAAAGTGAAACTCACTAAGCTTTGACATTCGTTTCTTCATATGTTGGTTGATCCTTGCCAATATATAGTACCTTAATTTGTTTATCTTGGTGACATTGGATTTGGGCCATTGCCTACCTGTTTCTATTAAAAAAAGGCCAGTACATCGAGGTGCTAGATTATGGCGACGATGGCACAATGGAAGGTGCAGTGCAGTCTCTTTGGATTTTGATTAGCAGATGTTGCATTTCTCTGAACTGCATCCACCATTTTTCGACGAGGAAGCACCTGAGTGTTTCATGGTGAAACTGTGTTGCTGATGGTCTTTGTGTGAAGGGTTTTAGATCTAAATTGCCATTCTGACACTGTTATCTCAAGGGAAAATGATCTGCCTGCGAAACCTCCTAATATTTGACCTTTATTTATGAAGCTTCTGTTATTGCATATGGAAAGTGGGTCATTACGGTTTTGGTAAATTAGCAAAACTTTTCAGTTTCTGACTATATTTTTGCTTCCGTGATTGCTTGTGTCAAAAGTTAATTGACCACTTACCTTTGGAAAAAGGCTGTAGTTTAACACTGATATTACATGGGCCTGGTGCATGGATAAAATTATGATGATTGTGCAAGTATAGGCTTATTTTTGTTAGTACATAATTTCCTATCCCCGGAAAGTTTATATGGAAGGCAAGCTTTTGTCTGTGTGCACTATGCAGACTGGTACAACTATTAATGACCAAATGGACCTGATGCAAGAGCAAGTGAAAATGTTAGGTGGTGAGGTAGCACTCTGTACAAGTTCATTGAAGAGAATGTCAGAACAAGCAGCAAAGAATCCTGAAGATTCTCAGATTCAGGCATGTCAACTATTTTGAAGTTCTATTACCGGGTTTGACCCTTTTTGTCAACTAAAAATTGAGTACTGCTCTACTCTTGTATTAGGAACATATGCGGAAATTAAAGGATGAAATCAGGGAAAAGAAGCTGCAAATGAATGTTCTTGAGCAGCGGATGGTTGGCTCCTTAGAAGTTAACCCACATTCATTGAATAATGCTGAGATGTCTCAAGTAAGAATGTGCACTATGTTGCAAATGAAAACTGATGTGGATGACCAAATATTTTTCTAATAGTCTCGAGTCTCATGCATGTTGTGTCTTTTCTTTAGGCTCTGTCCAAGTTGGCTGCACATTTGAATGAGAAGACATTTGAGCTTGAGGTTTGCTTGCTAGATCTTTCTTTTAGTGTTTTTCTGTTTTTTTCTATTTGGATTTGACACCTATATAGTCTTATATCAGAAGACCACTCCTAATTTAACAATTAATTTATAACCTAAAAATTTAAGTCGTTCAATAGACACACCAAAATATTTGAAAAGGGCCCTTAATTGTTTTGAAAAGAAATCTCCAAGAAAGGGTCCTTATGGATAGATTATAGGGAATTTTCCAAAATTTGAGTAGATTACATGTGTGCATATTTTCTGCCATTCAGTCCTGACTTTTTTATTTTGTACTTTTTTTCATGGTGATTATCTAAGATCATGTCAGCAGACAATAGGATTCTAAGAGAGCAGTTACAGATGAAGGTGAATTTGTACCATAGATTTGGATTCTCTTTTTCAGTATGCTTTAATTACAAATTGTAACAGGTCTTGTGAATCACATGTCAGATATCCGAAAATGCTGAGATTCAAGAGACAGTCCTAATGTTAAGGCAGCAGCTCAACTCCTTGTTGGACAAAGGCTCCGACACTCAAAACCAAACAGCAGAAAGTGAGGTGTATAGCCTTGGGAACTTTTCAGTTGAGTCCTCCAAAGCAAATGGTGCATGGGAGGATGCATCTCTTGAGGAAGCAAATATGGATGGAAACACACCTAAGAGCATTTCGAGCATACCTGGCAAATTCTCACATGAAGACTTTAGAGGCAGCAGTTGCGACATGTCCTTAAAATCTCAAGTGCTTATGCAGGTGATCACTTTTGCACCTTGTTTTCCCTAATTAATGGAAATGTTCATTTTTTCACCTTTTCTTGATCTAGACATCTGCTGCTATTTGATACTGGCTACTTGAACAAATTTCGTCTTTTCAATTTAGGCTGCTGAGATAGAGAATCTTAAACAAGAGAAGGTTAGATTGGCAGAAGAAAAAGATGGACTTGAGATTCATAGTCAAAAGCTGGCTGAAGAAGCTTCTTATGCTAAGGAATTAGCTGCAGCTGCTGCAATTGAGCTTAGAAATTTGGCTGAAGAGGTGACAAAACTCTCTTATCAAAATGCAAAATTAACTGCTGATTTCGCAGCAGTGAAGGACACTGCTTCTGGCAGAGTTCACTCCCAGAGGAACAACTTGTATGATGGAAAGCAAGATGCCTGTCTGAAGAAATCAGATGGACTTCTGGTTGAAGAGCTGCAGAAGGAGGTTCTCACAAGATCTCAAAGAGAAGCTTTTCTTGAAGCTGCTCTGTCACTGAGAGATAAAAGAGAAGCTGAGCTACAGCAGAGAATTGAGGAGGCAAAAGGACGTGAAGAAGATCTAGAAAATGAGCTAGCAAATATGTGGGTACTTGTTGCTAAGTTGAAAAAAGCTGAAACAACTTCTGTCGAGACATTACCTGAGAGAGATAAGGTGCCTGAGCTCCCATCAAAATTACAGAATGGCTTTCATTCATCTAATGGTAATGCTGACATGAAATTGGGGGACAAGATGTTGCTAACTGCAACAGTTGACACCTCAAGTTCACCGGAAGAAATAAGAGCTGCTTATGAAAATGAGAAAAGGAAGTGCAAAGAGCTGGAAAAGGTTGTGTCTAGGTTGAAGGTATGGCATGTTCCCTCACGTGCAACAGCATCACCAGTCTTGTTTTTTATTAATTCCTTTTTATTTTGGATAAGTACCTTTTTTGTGCAGTCAACTCTTTCTATTTGCTTATCATTTATGAGAGCTCTTATTACTACAGTTATAAGTGCCACACACAATTATGAATACTGGCTCTTTTGAAAATGACGCACTTGGCTATCAATATTTTAGTAATTGCTTTCATAGGTTAGGCGCTAAAATTTTGCATGGCTGTATATATCACTTACTGATTGTACCTCCTATAATGCTTTTGGTTGATGCGTTCCAAATTCAAATGAAATCTTTTTCAGAGTGAAGATCTTGGCAGTTTGGGTGTTGCAGTGCTGGAGGAACTTCAGAGTTTTCATGTTGAGGCATTGTCAAAAATATGTCAAGAAAAGGTGATACTTTGTGTTTGAACTTGTCCTTTGGACTCATTTTTGTGATGCTAGGGTGAATTTCTATTATTATCTACTTATGTTTCTTCCTGGGATTCCCGCTGCAGAATTTTTGGCTCAACTTATTTTCCATCTATATTTGGCTTGTTTGTTTTCTTACTCATGTAGATTGCTCATCATGCTGTTGGTATATAAGATGAGGATGTAGTCTGAAAATTTGTGTTCAGTTATTTTTTATGTAACTGTTTTACCATAAATTGTACAGGCAATCTGTTTGACTTCTTTTTAGTATTTGTTACCAATAATTGAACATGTGAACATGCGCAATTAGGACACTTTATCCAATTGAAAAATGCCAAAAATGAAAACTAGAAGATGTTAACACTCCTAATGTTTGCTGTGCTAGAGATTTTGAACTGGGAATACATTCTACCTCATAGGACCGTGCAATTTAATCACTAAAGCTAACATTTCTTTTCTTGTCTACACATTGTGTGAGAAGTTTGCTTGCCTGGTCCATGGTTGCTACGCCATAGGCATTTGAAACTACTTGCTATTTCCTTGCTTGTATGCAATGAAAGAATTTTTTTTTTTGGGGGGGGGGGGTGTGGCTATAAGTTGTCGGGGATGCTTTGCTGGTATATGTGAACCACTTGCTGACAAAAGTTATGCTGACATGTCCACATCAGCATGACAAGATTTTTTCTATTTTGCCAAAGGTTACGGAATACATGCCCAAGTGTTGAGGGGTTTCGACAATGCTTTCTGGCTATCCCCCTCGTTGATAGTACTAAGCTAAATGATGCAATCTTGTACTAAATGAAAGGGGAGAATCACTAGTTAGTCAGCGCTCAAGCCCAAAAACCTGATATGACGGCAAGTCTTTCACTCTCTTTAACTCCTTTCTCCGTCGCTAAGGCCGAAATTAAGTCTAGTCATACTCATATATATGCTCTTATCCTAGTGTGGGTAGTGAGATTCTCTTATTGAAGTATTGGAACAACCACATTGTCAGGAGGTAGGCTAGAGCCGAGGATACAGTGATGAGGGAATGGGCTGAGATCCTTTGTAACATGAATTCCCAAAACTCTATTGTTTTTGCCTTGTTGGGGGATTAGAATGCTACACTGTCTTAGTGTATCCTTTTGTATAGGGGTTTTTTCGGGAATTGATACTTGTACATCCCCTTTTTATTTAATACATCAGTTGTATTACCCACTTTCGAAAAAAAAACTCTTAATTGAAACATTATATTGATAATAGGGTTTCGGAGCCTTTCGTCTGTTATTTCAAGCAATCTTTACTCCTTTGATACTGCATATTATCATGTGATGGAGAGCTCATGTACACCTTGTAGCAATTCTTTTTCTGTTGTTCACTATCAATTGTGCTCCATGAACGGTTTCTCGTCACATTTGTAGATCATATTTTTGGATGGCTTAAATATTCTAATTATTATTCTTTCTATTTTGTTTCATAATATGCAGGTCACGAAACGTTTGTTATAGTTAACCGTGTTTGCCCTGTTTGGATTTATAGGTAAGCAGATAATATTCTATCAATAATTGCCAGAAAATAATCTTGCAAAGGACAAGGTAGATTTTGGTTAAATATGTTTCTTAGTGACGTCTTTGTTGTGCTGGTCACGAAACGTGGTTTATAATCCAGTAGGTTTGTCCTACTTTGGATTAGAGGTATGGGAACTCATCCCCGCATTTATGTTCTATCCATGAGGAACACTTTTTGTTCATTACGTTTCTTGATGATATGTTTGTTTCTCTTGCACAGATGGGACTCTTGTACAGATTTCCGCGGGTAACCCGTGCTGTATATTAAGCGGGGAAGATTAAAAATTCCTTCCCCCATTTTTGCGCCTGACATGGCCAGATTGATGTAATGGAATATTATTGCTCTATGAGAGTTTTTGATGTATGTATTTGTGCATTCGCATACGAGTATTCACTTGAGAGGGGTAGAGCATTCTGTTCCAAAAATGTGCAATGCATTTTTCGGTTTAATTTTCGACAAAGTGTACTTTCAGTTTAAATGCTGGCTCAGTTCTTATTCTATTCACCGGCAATCTGGAACTCAAAGATGTGTTAAGTGGCAGGGAGCTCTGTTAAGACACCACTGCCGCTGTCAAAGTGAGCGGGGCAGAAGCCTCCCACAGCCATCGCCACGATTTGCGCTGTCCAATAAAACACAAGCTCGCCGGATAGGTATCCCCACCACACAACACAAACCAGCAAGAGCATCATCGCAGAAAGGCGGTTCCGGACTTGGGAATGAAGCACTTATCGCGGACCCATCCAATATGCTCATTTTTGTTGTGGTAAACAACCGTGAGATCCTGCATACTTGTATAAGAAGAGAGGCGTAGTTGGCGTTAGTTGGCCCTTACCGTCAAACCCTGTTGCTGATAGCGCTAGAGGAAGCCGTTCGTTTAGACTCCTTGTTACCGATGATTTGGGCTGCCATTGTGTTTGGGTTGGTCTAACGGGTTTACGGGTTTGGCTTGATTTTGGGTTGAGTTGTAAGATCTTTTTTAATCTGAGAGTTTTTAGTAGTCCTAGAATTTGGCTTGACTAGATCTACGGTCGGGTTGGATTTTGAGTTTGACTTGTGGGTGGATCTTTTTTGTTCTCTTTTTTATCCATTTTAAATTTTAAAAATTATTTAATTTTATTTAATTAAAAATTTAAAGCGCTCTTTTTATATAAATTATGCAATTAATATTAAATTTTTAAATAATTTAGTGAGATTATAACTTTTATATTATTAAATATATTAATTTTTATATTTTTATTTAAGTCATCTCCTTGTCGGGTTAGATTTTAACAGAAGTATATATATTTTTTAATAATATCGTATCCGATCTGACTTGATCTCATCGAACATAAATTGAGCTTGGGTCGTGTTATGATTTCAACCTTGATAAATCGGGTTCGAGTCGGATTGAGTTAAGCCCTGGGCAGACGTTGCCGTTCTTCTGAAAGAGGAGATCAAATGCTTAGTTTGGTCGGTATCCTGCTGCCCGAGCCTGGCTCGTCTCCACACTGGACCCAGGTGACCTCGCTGCCGCTGTCCACGTCGAGGAAGTAGGCCTGCGGCGGGTGGTACAACCTTCACCCCCAGGCAAATAAAGACGTCCTAACAGTGCAGTATATCTAAAAAGATTTACGTGGGCAGTCTTTTTTGGAATCGCATGCACCCATGTGCGCTGATGCACTCATGACGTGGACGCACATTTAATGGCACAAGCAGCCCCATGTGGGGGGTGGGGCATCCAGATGGTGCCACGTGATTGCGTGGCACAATCCACATGGGCGTTGCTGCAGTGGGCCCACTTGGCACAAAAGGTGAAACTCACCGAGCTTTGACATTCGTTTCTTCGTATGTTGGTTGATCCATGCCAATGTATAGTGTACCTTAATTTGTTTATCTTGGCGACGATGGCACAATGGAAGGTGCAGTGCAGTCCTCTTTGGATTTTTTATTAGCAGATGTTGCATTTCTCTGAGACTGCATCCACCATTTTTCAACGAGGAAGCAGCCGAGTGTTTCATGGTGAATGAAACTGTGTTGCCGATGGTCTATGTGTGAAGGGTTTTGGATCGAAATTGTCATTCTGACACTGCTATCTCAAGAGAAAATGATCTGCCTGCGAAACCTCATAATATTTGATCCAAAACAGTGAGAGATAGATTTATAGAGAGGGAGAGAGAGGTACCCTCGAATGCACAAACAGTGAGAGATAGATTTATAGAGAGGGAGAGAGAGGTACCCTCGAATGCTCTCCCAAATGACTACAGAAGGATACTCCAATATGATAACAGTGAGAGAAAGATTCCATCCTGATTCTTCTCTTCCTATTTCTCTGAACATTCTCCTCTCGGAGCGTTGTTGCCATGTCTCATGCTCTTGACTCTCCACCTCTTTTATTTTCTCTCTCCAACTCTTCATTTACTCTCCTGACTTAAACATCGAAAAATTATTTTACGAGAGAATTCTTTCTTACGTCTCTTCTCAGTGATTGTAAATTTTCTCAGAGTGACCGACCACTCTTTTCTACCGAACAAATCTTAAAGAAGCAGTGCAAAGCAAAGAGAACACCTTTTAACCTCTACAGAGATTGTAATCTATTGACGTAAATGAATAAAAGTTTCACTTGGTTGCCTGCGTCAAAATGTTTGAGATACCCGAAATGTCTTCCACTCCGTTCACCAATCAATGGCCCACCACCACCCATGACTCTTGGCATCTCCCGGGTTGTAAAACAGAGGGAAAGGAGGAACTCCGGGGGATCTTGTAACGCTGACGGATATCCACCGAAACTCTGGCGTTTGCCCGTTTGGCACACCGGTTCCTAGATCCAAGAGAAGCTCAGGGAATTTGACATCTCACCATTACCTGAGTTAACAGTCCCCTTACCTCCACTTTGATTGAGACTTATTTCAAAGGTAACTCACTTTTAACCCTAAACTCTCTCTTTGATTGGTTTTGATTGGCCAAATTCCATAACCAGATTATTAGTGGATTAACTTTGGATTAAGTCTGAGTTTTTAACTCCACCGAGAGGTGAGACAAGTTAGCACGGTTGGACTTGCAAACCAAAGCCAGGCTAAATGTGACCCACTAATAAACCAGTGTGAATTAAGTAACTTTGGAAAAAATCAACCTTCTATCAAAATGGAGCTTAACATTTGGATCGAGACCTTTGGGTCTTCCATGGACAGCTTTTGGTCAGTGGACGGGAAACTGAAAGGGAGGTCCACCATCGGACCACCGACACCCAATGTCCCGAGAAGATTAGATCATTGAGTAGAAATGATTGTCATTGATTCTGAAAAGTTGTGCAAGCCGACCCTCCCTGGAGAATCTACGTATGTACTCCATTATATGAGTTCTCATATTCTCTAGAATTTTATACATAAATGTCATCGTTACCGGTGAAATCACATATATATCACTTTTCAAAATATATTAATACGTATATATCATTGTTGTTTTAAAAAAATTGTAAATATATCATGTCTCATGACATATTTGTAAAATTTTTAAAATAACATCGATATATATATATATATGACACATTTATAATTTTATCTATAACAATGACATTCATGCAAGAAAAAAAATCTATTCTATACACCTACGATCAGCTAGTCCAAAGAGATGTGTAAGTGGAAGAGAGTACGGTGTCAGGACACCACTCCCGCTGGCCAACGGAACCGGGCAGAGAGCTTCCGCAAAGCCATCGTCACGATCTGCGCTGTCCAAGTAAAAACACAGAAAAGGTCGCTGGTTAGGAAAAAGCCCCCCCCTCCCTCCCATTGCCCACCACCAAAAACACACTAACAGCAAGAACCATCATCGCAGAGAGGAGGTTCCGGACTTGGGAAAGACGTCGCAGTTGGCGCGGGCCCATCCAATCTGCTCCTTTTCGTTGTCGTAAACCACCACCAGATCCTGCATACATATATCTGCGGGATGCCCACACAAGGAAGAAACGGCAGTGTTGGTGTTAGTTGGTTGGGGGTCACCTGTGAAAAACCAGCTATTCTTATTGATAGCGCCAAGGAAGCAGCTTTCTTTAAGCTCCTTACCTCCAATGATGTTGAGGTCGTGAAGTCCCGCTTCCGTGCCGTCGAGGAACCCCAAGCAGACATTGCCGTACCTCTGATGAGAGAGGAGGAGATGAAATGCGTAGCCCGGTCAGTATCCCGCTGCTCGAGCCTCTTCAGTACTGTTGCGCAAAAGCTAGTGTTTCCCTTCCTCTTTATTAAGGGGCGCGTTGGGCTACTTACCGTGATGATCAGATAGCCTTCAGGGGGGATATCCAGCTGAGGAGCTCTCTTCCCCTGAGCGAAGCTAAGCGCCAAGGGCTTGAAATAGCTCCTGACGTCGGCCATGGATCTGAATGGCTTTGCCCCTTTCCAGCACCGTGGCAGGGCGCGTTCCTCCGGTGCCACCTTCAGCGGCTTCCCAGCTAGATCTTTCAGTACCTGCGTGGGCGGCGCCGCACCACCGACAGGAAACCCATCATGTTTCAGACTCTTTTGCGAGGTAGTGGGGCGCGGAAAGGCGTACATAGAAAGTTTAATACAAGGTTAACCAAATCCGCACCATCTGGAGGAGGGCCTCGTAAAGCCGAGTTGAGAAGTAGGTGTAGGAGCTCCCACTGTCCAGGATCACCTGCAGGTTCTTGGCGACGAGCTGCCCGCCGAAGAAGAGATTCGCAGGGCCCGGCGAATAGTACTTGCTGCGGAATCGACCACATGCCTGTGAATAGTTGCTAAAAGAGGAGGTGGGTGGCGCGTGGGGTTTAGGGGCGGGTGGGGGGGGGGGGGGCGTGCTCACCGAGAGACGCGGCGGGACATGGGGGTCCAGGTGATGCCCGAGCGTGGGAGGAGGTCGTCGCCGAAGAAGAGGAACCCGCCGCCCTTCCGGCTGAGGCAGTGCCCTAGCACGTTCCGCGTCAGCCCCTGCTGTCGCAGCTGCGACATGATGGTGGAGCCGCCGGAGCCGAGCCCCAGCACCCCGTCCGTCGGCGTCGGCGAGCCCGGGCGGTGGATCTGCTGGTCATACCCGCATCTGGATATGATAAAGTTTTCATCGACGAAGCCATTTGGTTCGAGTTGCAACCGGAGAAGAATATGCAAATTGTTGGCAGTCTTAACAAACCAAGAAACCAAATCAGTGGTGACAGCTGAGGCTGGAGATGTATACCCGAAGGCGAGGTGGGGGCGGAGGAGCGAGCCGTTGACGAAGCGGATGGAGAAGGCGTCGCTGATGAGGACGCCGCGTGAGGAGCCGTGGTCGGCGTACTCCACCTCGTAGTCGCACTGGTCCTTGGGGGACTCGCAGTGCTGGAGCTTGTTGTTGCCGGGATGGTAAGTTTTGGGGACGGCGGTGGCCTGGATGGCGGAGCAGAGGGGGTGCTCGCAGGGGACCAGCTTGTCCTTCGTCGGCTTGTACAGCGGGTGAGGACCCTGCAACCCCACAAAGCAACACGCATCTAGGGACATTTAGCGACCATTGCAGAACACCCAAATTAGTACTCGCTGAAGAAGGGAAAAATCGAGAAAAGCATGCCCTCATCGGTCTCTATAGTGACAAGAGACGATTGTTGCTAGAAATAATTCTTTTGTATGCCTTGGAGCAGCTGATGCAGGGGGCGTCGCACTGGAGCCAGGTGAGCTCGCTGCCGGTGTCGACGTCTAGGAAGTACGGCTTCGGCGGATCCCCGATGGTGAGCGACGCGTAGTAAAACCTGCAACCCCCGGCAACAACAACAACAACTCATAAGAAAATAGTAATTGCTCTCTGGATCAAAGAGCCAAACTAATAATTTATTTATAATCGCAACGACGACAACGCGTTGACTAGAACAGGAACAGTAACAGGCCTGCGGGGCGGCATAACCCCGCTGAGCCCTAGATGGGAAAACCGAATCATCGACGCGCTCCCGGATAGCTCACCCGTCGGGGTAGACGTTGCCAGAGAGGGGGAAGACCGCGGAGGTTCTCCGCCCGACGTCGACGGCCTGCGGGACGGCCAGCGGCGGCGACTGGTCCTTCCTGGCAGACGGCTTCTTCTGCTCCGTGGTGTACGCCGGGGCGCAGAAGGGGAGTGTGGAGGAGAGGCACAGGGCGACCAGGAACAGGGCCAGTTCCCTCCGATCCGCCCCCGCCGTCCTCATCGTGCTCCTCTGCTGCTCCTCCCCGCACGCCTTCTGGAAGCTGCAGCTTGGAGCCCCGAGAGAGAGAGAGAGAGAGATGGGAGGTGGTCGGGTGGGGATTGGGAGGGGGGCGTGTTTTATTGACTTCAGGCCCCTGCGACTGCGAGGTCTTGGCTGGGGGGGGGTGGTAGTGAGTGGCGAGGGTAATTTTTTTACAAGCCGTAATGTTTTATCTGATTGTCATGGTAATAATCATTCATTTACCGAGAGAAACACATTATTCGACACCACTGTTCATTTTTAATTACATGCATGAGCTTATATTGTTTTTAATTTTTTCTCTCTCTCTCTCTCACCCCTACTACCCTGCTCTATCATCAGAGTCACCCCTACTGATTTACAAAGTTGGTAAGTTGTACATGGACGGTTCTTGTGGCAGCGGCCACCTCCAGCCTCTCATGAACATCATGGCTCAGCTTTCCTCCCGCGTAAGAGCTTGGGAAGCCATTTATTGCCGTTGGTGTCTCTTCATCTACCACCGTCTCTTATCTACCACCGTGAAGAGACACTTACCAGAGCCGCAGCGCCACGTTGTTAATAGCTTTTGATTAAAAATAAATTATTTTTAGCTCTTGTATGAGAAATAGTGAGAGTAGTTTGTAGCTGATTTTCCAATCTTAATGGTAGAACTTTTTTTTATTATCAATAGTTTATTGCCGTTAAAAATTACTGGGCTCTGATATTATGAGGATGGGCTGCCACTTACGGCACCCGCAGCCCAGTATCGGTGCCCAAGTTGCATGGATTAGTGGGCGCTCCTTCTACGACTCGGCCCTCTAATGCTCTTGTAATAGGAGGTTGGAACTTTCGAGAGGTTCGTGGAGGAAGCACTTACCGCAGAAGTACTTCTCTGAATCGATCCTCAAGCTGCATGCAGTCACCCTTTTCTCTCTCTCTCTTTTTTTGCTTTTGACTTTTTAATATAAAAGATACTTTTCATGATTATAATTCATTCTAGATAATTGTACAAGTAAAACTGTCTTTAGGAATCATATTTTTACTTCAAGTGATATATATATATATATATATATATATTGTTGAAAAGCACGTTTGGCTTTTCACTATAAAGGATATGGAGTAGAAATGATTATAATTGATTCTGAATAATTGTACAAGACAAGCTTTCTTTAATAACCGTACCTTTTTTTACTTACGTTTAAGAAAATATCAATTTAGAGTGTTAGTTAGAAGTCAAAAAGCTAAACCAATTTCAGCGCCTAGTTTCTACCCAACATATTTGGACTGAAACCTATGGAAATCCAAAAGCGTATCCAATCTATTCTTTTGGCTTTCTACTTATTGATGGTGATGACACTGGGCTGAAGTCGCGAAAGACTTCGACGGCTTCCCCTTCGTCAAATTTTTTTTTATTTTTGGGCTCCATTATATGAAACCTCATGTGATAGTGGGGCCGTCAACGAGTCACGTGCAGGTAGGGTTTTTGGGTTAGTCTTGGAGTTAAAAATTAATGAGTCAAGCTTAAAATTTAATTAGTCGGGTTTAGATCAGAGTTAAGCTATTTCCCATAATTGTAAGACCCGATCTTAACTCAACTCGGCTCGAAAAATTATATAAAAAATTAATAAAAAATAATACACATAATAATATAAAAATTGAAATTCAACATTATCTATGAAAAGTTTGTTTAACATTTTAATATAATAAAGATATATAAGAGAAGCTTGACCTACCCATTGATAATCCGAAGTGCCAGCCGAGTCTGTGGGTGCTGAGGGAGAAGCTTGACCTCCTTACAAGGTTAATCTAGCCTAGAGTTACCTTATTTTTAGTTTGACAAATGAGGGGGTTAATCAAGTGAGAGTTTAGTATCCTATTTGTGGAGGTGAGGTAGATAACTCAAGTTTAACTTGGGATAAATCGGTTTTAACTTGATTACCTGATCTGACTTCCTACAGCAAAATCTAAATTAAAATTGGGTTTAACTCAAACTAACCGTAGATTTACCCTTTACCGAAAGGGTGAGAGTCTTTGTAGTCATCTCCCATGTTATATAGATGATGGCGGTTCATGCTTGCCACATCCAGGAGAGGAAACTCGGAAGAAAGTAAATGTTTTTATCTTCACTAGCAAATTATTGTGATTCTTGTCTGGCAGGTCGAAACTTAAAATTTGCAATTTAAAAATTGAGACAAAGTTAAGTTGAAATAATTTGATTTCTTGAGGTTTCAAATAAATCGAGGGAAAAAGCTATAATTAATTGAGACAAACACTATAATTATTTTTTTTAGCAAATTCTGCTTTAAACGAAACATGATTAATTCTATTGTGTAGTGCACCTTTTTTTTCCATTATCGTTGACAAGCGACTCGGTCAAGTGGAAACACATGGCTCGATTCTGATTTCTTAAGTGTCTTTCTTGAAATAGAAAAGCTCAAATTTCATCGTTATCTCCATAATTGCTCCTGTTGAAATTTCCTTATGGTGGCCCTAATGTCTTCCCAATCCCAGAAAGAACTTGGAACAAAATATAGAAAACAGCTGGTAACATATTAAAGCTAAAAAGAATGTTTAGATGACGGTTCGGCAAGTTTAGCGGACCGGGTTTTTCCTGATTCGACACGAGTCAACCTAACTAGGAGTCGATTTGGACTGACTCGATGGAGTCACATATTTAAAATAAATTAAAATATAAGAGAGTTTTATTATTTTCATCCATAAAATACAAGGGTGACGGTTACTGTTATATTATTATTATAATTATTATTTTTAAGATTATTTTGAAATATTATGTTATTATTTAAATAATTCATAATGACTCCGTGTGATCCGCTCAACTTTGATTCAAAATTCCGATCCGAATCACCCTGATCGGAGTGAGTCAAAAAGAGTAAACAAACGGCAATTTCTGTATTTATTGGCGGACTTTAGCTTTCTGATCTGGGCCAAAAGTTACC